>CM077285.1:66054970-66124970 GCA_039654925.1 Anguilla pacifica | reverse complement strand
CCTCTCTTCCTCTCCTGGTCCCTCTCTCTCCATCACTCCTTCTCTATCTCCCTATCCCTCTCTCCCATTCTCTCTCTCTCTCTCCATCTCTGTCTCTTTCCTCCCTGTCTCTCTCTCTCTCCCCCCCTCCCTCTCTCTGTCCCTCTCTCTCTCTCTCTCTCTCTCTCTCTCTCTCTCTCTCTCTCTCTCTCTCTCTCTCTGTCTCTCAGATGGCGTCACTCGTGCACCAGAACAGATCCAATCCCTCCGATGCCTATGCCTCCAAGTGGCTGGCCAGGCTGCGGCACATCAAGAGGATTCGAACCCGGGTAAGAGAGCGACCGGGCTCAGCGGCCCCTGGGCTTCTACAGAGCCCCATGCCTAAAGCGCACCAGTCTTCTCCTCCCTGCTGCCGTTCTGCCGTCCTTTCCTCAATCCCTTTCTTTCCCTGTTTCTCCTCTGTATGTAAACGGAAATCTTTCTCTCCTTCCCCCCCAACCCCCCACCCCCCACCCCACACGCATCCAGGCTCAGGAAGAGGTGCAGTCCCGCCCCACGCCCGGGATCTCCCTCACCCAGGGCCACGGCCCAGTGCAGAGCAAGACCCCCTACCAGCAGGGCGGCGGTATGTCCAACCCCGACTCGGGCCAAAGGAAGAGGCTCGTTTCCACTGTGGACGACTTCACTGACTTTGTCTGACAGCCTCCCTCCCGATTCGCCGAGAGGGCGTTTTGTCAGCGGGCTTCGGAGCTTATTATTATGGGGGCTGGGAGTGGTAGGAGGTAGGGGGGTGTGGCTTCCCATGCCCCTCCCCCAGTCTGAGTTACCAAATTTCTTCTTGTTTTTTTTAATGCTCGGTTAATCACCCTTGACCGTTTTTTCTTCTTCATTTCCACATTTGCCAATTTTCTCTCCGCTTCAGTGTTTCTCATTCGCGTACACACACGCACACACACACACACACACACACACACACCTGTCACACTGGTGTCCCTCCTCCATCCGCCACTCTCCGGCCCTCTGCATTGCACTGTGCCTCAGTGCTGTTTTTACTGTAATGAAGTGTATGCTACACTGTTAATTGGAGCACTTATCCCTGGTCTGCTCACTGTGGCCCACAGTTCTCCCAGCTCGTTAGCCGCAGCGCTCGTTAGCCGCAGCGCCCGTTAGCCGCGGCTCGCGTTAGCGCGAGGAGCGCAGTTTCAGTACCGCAGGCTGACAGAGACAGAGCGGCGCTGCCTCTCTCTCTCTCTTTCTCTCTTCACAGGGACGGAGCTTAGCCTGGCCGTCGCATGTGAGAAGCACTTACAGTGGTTGCGCGAGGGGGTGGGGGGGGTTAAAAAAAAAAAAAAAAAAAAAATCAGTTCCCGAATTAGCGCCCACAGACTAAATGAACATCATCTGTCATTTCACAAGGAATTACGCCACAAATTCCCACTCCTCCTGCTCCCCCCCTTAAACTTTCATCAGCTCCAGAGCGTTCTCATGTGCAGCTGTCGCTAGCCTGTAGCTGGATCTGTCTCTCTGATCGTTTCCAGAATGCCCGGCAAAAGAAAAATGAAATGTATTAAGTGAAACGACTGTGACCAACCCGCATTGTGACGGATTCTGGTCCCGTTTGCATTAATCTTTTCCCCCCCTAATGCCTGATGACAGGAGCAAGGAATTATGGGGCAGCTTAGCATTTGGGAGAGTGCTCCTCAGTTTAACAAAAGAAGTCAATGAAATGATTTTATATGATAACCTGACTGCAGCGATACTTATAGCAAGTGGATTTTTTTTTTTTGGGGGGGGGGGGGGGGGTCGTACAGGTGAGGTGTATGCTGCTGAGGAAGACGCAGCTGTGGAGTACTCCGCCTGACCGGCTAACGCTAAATGTTCTCACAATGTTGCTGGAATGTTTTTTTTGTCAATTGTTATAACCGTTGCCGCTAGCATCGCAGCAACACTGTGAAAATGGTCTGTATTAGCTGGGTAAAGAGAGACTCCCAGCTGAGAATGACTGAAATTAACTGTGAGATGAGGGGGGGTGGTGGGAGGGAAGGAGAGATTAGAATAAACACTAAACAGAGATGCGCGTCTGCGTGTGTGCAGGTGTGTGCGTACATGTGAAATAAAACATCCGGTGAATAAAACCAGCGCGGTGTTGAGTTTCATTTTGGAGGCGCGGCATGTGTAACGCGGGCGGGCAAGGTGTGACACTGTGGTGGGGTGCGTTATATCCCCTCCCGTTGCGTGCTGTTTTGGATAGGAGGGTTCCTGCAGAATGACAGTGAAGATGGCGGAGGTGCGTGTACAGAAAGGCAGTGGTTACGCAGTGCCGATACCTGGGACGTAGCTGTCAAACTCTTTATTTGACTTTGTCAAGTGCAAAGCAGGTGAAGTGCTACACGTAAGGTAGAATACAAAAAACCAAAACAAAACAAAACAAAAAAAAACGCAACAAGACACAAAAAACATAACTTGAATGCATATAACAGCTTTGCCATAATAAGACTTGCTTAAAAATACAACAACAAAAAAAGCAATTCCTCATCATGCAAGTTGGCTTTGGCACAATGTTGTGTTGGCTGTCTGTAAGCCTTCATCTTATTCTACTTTTTTTTTTTTAACTCCCTGATTTATTTGAGGACTTAATAATGCGACACTAAGAAACGGCTTTTTCGCCTTCTCTACAGTCAGCTCAATGTGCTGTTTGTACCATCCGTCTGGACTCTTCAGAGACCCGTTAATTTCCTTAATACTGCTTAAAACGTATCTTTTTAAAATTCCACTACAAAAAAATAAAAAAAAGCTCGCTTCCAACTTTCGTCACCAAACTACACGTACAAAACATCCCAAAACCTTCTCATCTCTGGTTGCTTGTCGCTGCAACTAAAAAGTAATCGCGTACCCTACGATTAAAGAAGAAAACATAGCGATTTATGTCATTGCTGGCCAAACACGGACACTTCTTTGGGTGACATCGCGGGTGGGGAATGTCGCACGTGCGTCCGCTGATAAGGGTTAGCTCATAAACTCCATCTCCGCTGGGAACCTTGGTGTGGAAAGTCTTTTCCGCGTTTGACAATACTGAAGTCTGGTCAGTCCGTGGAGTACAACTAAAACAACTTTAGTCAGTGCTGTGACCTTATAGCCAATGTAAGGAAAGAAATATTTACAACGGGGTCCATCAATATGTACAAATATACATTGACTACAAATTTTTTTAACTTAAGATGTAATAGTAAAGGAAAATAAGCTTTAAAAAAAGACTTTGCTTTAGTGATGCTGAGAGACTGATGGTCGTGCTGTGATCTGGCACGGGGAGGGGGTTTGGGTGACGGTTTTAGGTTGGGGGTTGGCTAATGGTTTGGGTTGAAGGTTGGGTAACAGTTTGGGTTGGGGTTTGGGTCGGGGTTGGGTAACGGTTTTGGGTTGGGGGTTAGGTAACGGTTTGGGTCGGGGTTGGGCAGGTACAGCCGGGCAGCTGAGTTTTAGGAACTCCTCTCTGTGTGAGGACGTCCTGTAAAAGCTGGCCCGGCACTGACCTGCACATTCAGGGATTCAGGCGGTTACTGAACTCCGGCTGGGCCGAGACATCAGAGGGGAGTGAAGGGCACGCCTCTTCCAGCTCCACCCCGACGCCGCGTAAATGTCCTCCGTTGGCCAGAAATGAAATGAAATGACGGTTGAGGGAGGGGGTTAGGGTTGGATCCCTGAGACAAGGTGAGAGTACCCATAATGCCTGTGGGAGTTCTGCAGAGTTCAAACATAGTTCTGCTAAGGGCAGAAAAAAAACAAACATAAACGTCACGCGATTTACACAGAACAACGATAATGGCACAATATCCTGAAGCACTTCATGTATAATACTCAATGAGGATAATTCTTTTTAGCTGTTTGAAAATAAAAATCAACACAAAAAAAACAAAAACATTTCGAGTTAAATATGGCATCATATAACAGCTTTACATACAAATAAAGTGCTAGGTACAAAAGACAACTTTTAACTTAAGACCACTCTGGCTGTAAAATGATTATGCAAGCTTTGGCAAATCTACTTGGAAAATGTAAGCGCATGGCCACACCAGACGGTAACCACACTAAGCTTATTACTCTTTATATATTACTAAAAGTGCTTTTAAATTAGATTCAGAACCATCTTTGAAGCAAATGAAAGAAACAAAAAAATGATGTACCCTCGCTTTTTTTTTTTTTCATTTGTTCTACCCTACTGGTCAGGTTGTGTGTGTGTTTTTAAAAAAAAAATCTTCTATGGTGCTATGGCACTCGGAGAGAGCCTTAGCTGGAGGTCTGTGGAGAGGGATGGAAGCTGGCAAGATCTGGGAAACAGCTGTAATCTTGCTAACCCCCAGGTGACTGATGTCAGCCTTCCCTAGCATGGTGTTCTCCTGAAAGGCTCAGCATTATGTGTAACCCCTTATTAGCCTGACAAAGACCTCCACCTCTCTCTCTCTCTCTCTGTCTCTCTCACTTGCTCTCGCTATTTTTCTTTCTCCCTATCTGCAGTGCAGTCCCGGGAGGTTATGTTTGTTCTTGTCTTGCCTCTGGGAGACAAGCATCGAAAGACCAGAGCATAATGCAATCATGAGACGAAGCAAAGCACTCTGCTAGATTTAGTCTCAGCATGTGTTTATATGCGTGTGTGTGTGCATGAGTGTGAAGGTATGGCTTGTGTGGTTTGACATATCTCTGCTCCTGAACACACTGTTACTACAACATATTTGCGACCTGACAACAGCTTCCTTAGCTCATTGAAAACGACAGCAAAAACAATAACAATCAAATATAAAACTGGTACATCTTAAAGCAATGCCGATAGCTGTACACAAAACGAGTCTCCTTGTAAGTTCTTTTTTTTTTCATTGTTTGTTTGTGTGTTTTTTGTAAGCACAATGAATGCTTTGTCAATCACCCTGGACCTCCAGGGTCACGAGGGTGCGGGGGGGTGGGTGGGCGGGGGGGGGTGTGGAGGGGGGTTGGGTTGTGAAGCTGGCGTCCTGCACCTTGCTACCACATCCCATAAGACACCAGTGCACTCACTGGTGGCTAAGTGTTTGTAATTAGGCCGACTGCTTAGTGTTGATCAGGCCTGAGGTGCCTTCCTGGGTCCTTTGTGTGAAGGCCGTGATTAGGAACAGTATCGTCTGTCTGCCTTCCGGAATGTTCCTGACGAGCGACCGGTGGCAGGACCCGCTGCCGCCGCCGCCTCGTCTTCCTTGAGTGATTTTTCGGGGGGGGGGGGGCGTTCTCCGACCCCTCGCCCGAGAGCCCGCCTCCTTCTTGGCGCTCCTTCTCGTTTCCGTGGCCTTTGGTTTCCCGCGACGCTCACCCCCGGCCAGCCTCAGGGTTTGGGGTGCCCGGAGACGTGCACGTCCGTGTTGGGGTGCACTTTGTTCTTCAGGGGCGGGGGCTTGCGTTTTCGGGTGGGGATGGTGGTGGTGTGCGCCGGGTGGCGGAAGAGGCTGGAGGGGATGGGCTCGGCCTCGCGGGGGCCGTCCCATTCGCGCTGCCGGGGGGCGGGGTTAGGGGCGGGGGCGGGGTTAGGGGCAGGGGTGGGGTCGGGGGCCGGACCAGGGGCGGGGTCTGGGGCGGGGCCGCTGGGGGGCGTGGCCTCCGGCAGCCGCGCCCCGTGGGCGCCCTTGTTGCCGTGGTGCCTCCGTCCCGCGGAGTCCCTGTGGGCGCGTTTCCGGCGGTGGCGGCGGCGGCGGCGCTGGGCCCGCTCCAGCCGGCACTCGGCGCGGTACAGCTCCTCGGTGGCCTGCGTCACCCGGTCCAGCTGCAGCAGCAGCGAGTCGAAGGCCGGCAGCAGCCGCCGGAGCGTGGCGTCCGCCTCCGCCCTCTCCCGCCAGGCGGCCCCGCCCACCGGCCCCAGGCCCGGCCCCTCCCCCAGGCTGCAGGGGCTGCAGGACGTGGGCCTCCAGGACGCCTCGGAGCCGGCGTCCACGCTGTCCGGGGTGGGCGGGGCCTCGGGCGTGTCCAGCGGCGGCAGGCACAGGGACTTGCAGTCGCTGGTGGAGGAGGAGCGGGACGGGGGCAGCTCCATGCCCTCAAAGCGCACCTTGTGCCGGAACTGAGGGAGGCCAGAGAGAGGCAGCGGTAAGGAGACACAGCACAGCACAGCTACAGCACAGTACAGCTCACCTAGGCTACAGCTACAGCACAGCTACAGCACAGCTCAACACAGTTACAGCACAGTACAGCACAGCATGTTACAGCATCATGTAACACGTGTACATATGTACATGAGTGTGTACAGGATGATCTTGCATGTTCATCACACACACTGAACAGTCCCCCATGGCCCACGCCCCAGCCCACACACAGGAAGTGATGCGTCCCGTACCTCCTTGGCCCGGCTGAGGCCCATCCACATCTTGAGGCGGCGCAGGAAGAGCTCCACCATCTCGTAGTCCTGGGACTCGATGGCGGGCCGGTAGAGCTCGGCGCGGGCCCGGCGGTAGTTCCGCAGCAGCGCCGACGTCACCAGCCACAGCAGCCACAGGCGCAGCAGCGAGAAGCTGCCGTGATAGGCCAGGCAGCAGGCGGAGCAGGCGGGGCCGGCCGGTCGCCAGGACAACAGGCCCCGCCCTGCCCCCAGCAGCGTCAGGCACGCCGAGCCCACGCTGCCGTAGCCGTCTAGCACCGAGTGGAAGAGCTGGAGAGAGAGAGAAAGAGAGAGAGAGAGGAGGGATGAGAGAGAGGGAGAGGGGGCATGAGAGAGAGAGCAACATGGGGGATGAGAGAAAGAGAGAGGGGTCATGAGAGAGAGAGAAGGAGAGGGAGAGAGAGAAAGAGGGGGGATGAGAGAGGGGGCGGGAGAGAGAGAGAAGGAGAGAGGGAGAGAGAGCAAGAGGGGGGATGAGAGAGGGGGCGGGAGAGAGAAGAGGTAGAGAGAAAGAGAGAGATAGAGAGAGGGAATGAGAGAAGGACGAGTGTGCTCTCCTGCTAAATATACCCATGGTAAGCTGTCCTAGTTTAGCACCTGGTTAACACCCAGTAAAGCTAACCTGGTTAGCATACCTAAACTGTATTGTTGAGAAGCATGACTAACTGCACTGGGGAGACAGTGTACTGTTCACTGAGGGCAACCTTCCAAAAGAGCAAGCTTAGTTTCAGTCTGAGCTGGAGCGCTTCCACACCCGAACACAAACTCATCCGTCTCGTCAGAAAAACGATGACAAATGATCTGGGGACGCCACAGCTGAGGCAGACGGCACAAAATCTTCGTCTCTCCGACAACACCAGAAGGTCCACAGCAGTCGGAAATGATTTAAAAAACAATTTTTTTTATGAGAAGCTAAATTTTGATAAATGACACATCTTCAGTCTTCTGTTTGGTCTGATGGATGAACGGGCTCCGTGTTGAGATCTAATGGTTTCTTCACCCCGGGTCCTGTGGTTTAATGTCGAAATTCCATGTGCCTTCATTTGCATACCGTGTATATGCACCTCCCTGCCACTTAGCTTTCAGGACAAACTGCAGTACCCCCCCCCCCCCCCCACGACCCACCCACCCCATAAAAAAAGTCATAAAAAACAATCTACCACTTCAGCACCAGCAGCTGATCCTTCAAATGACAAATGAGTCACACGATGTGTCAGAACTTCCCAACAGCCTCAAAGTCCCTGTTCTAAGAACATCCATTTAGTCCGGAGTTCCTCTGTTTCGTCCTCTCCGCCGCGGCGAGCTTTGCTGTTCGGGCGTCCAAAAATGTAAAACGTAGGACGTGCTTGCGGAGGGAGAGCCGTGTTCACTTAAAACAGCAATAACCTGTGGGGTTCTGAGGCTTCAGAGCTCTCTAAAGAGGACTTAAGAGCTTTACTCATGCAGGAAGTGCTGTCTGAAGCGTATCCCCACCGGCTGGGATAAAGCACACGGTTTTTAATTAGTACACCTGTTCTCTGTTTCTCCGTCTTCTGCACCCTGGGGTGGATACTGAGGTAGAGGAGAGTGAGGCTTTCAGAATCACTGCAATGGGTGGAATTATCATTGTGCTGCCAGTCAAACCCTGCTTACAACAAAAGAGTATTTTGCTATGGAGAGAAAAATCCGAATGAAAAATCTTCATAGGCTGCAACAGTTTGTATAGGTGTGTGCTGTACAGGTATGTGTCATACAGGTGTGTGCTGTACAGGTGTGTGTCATACAGGTGTGTGCTGTACAGGTGTGTGTCATACAGGTGTGTGTGCTGTACAGGTGTGTGTCATACAGGTGTGTGCTGTACAGGTGTGTGTCATACAGGTGTGTGCTATACAGGTGTGTGTCATACAGGTGTGTGCTGTACAGGTGTGTGTCATACAGGTGTGTGCTATACAGGTGTGTGTCATACAGGTGTGTGTGCTGTACAAGTATGTGTCATACAGGTGTGTGTGCTGTACAGGTGTGTGTCATACAGGTGTGTGTGCTGTACAAGTATGTGTCATACAGGTGTGTGTGTCATACAGGTGTGTGCTGTACAGGTGTGTGTCATACAGGTGTGTGTGCTGTACAGGTCGTGTCATACAGGTGTGTGCTGTAGAGGTGTGTGTCATACAGGTGTGTGCTGTACAGGTGTGTGTCATACAGGTGTGTGCTATACAGGTGTGTGCTGTACAGGTGTGTGTCATACAGGTGTGTGTGCTGTACAAGTATGTGTCATACAGGTGTGTGTGCTGTACAAGTATGTGTCATACAGGTGTGTGTGCTGTACAGGTGTGTGTCATACAGGTGTGTGTGCTGTACAGGTGTGTGTCATACAGGTGTGTGCTGTACAGGTGTGTGTCATACAGGTGTGTGCTGCACAGGTGTGTGTCATACAGGTGTGTGCTGTACAAGTATGTGTCATACAGGTGTGTGTGCTGTGCAGGTCGTGTCATACAGGTGTGTGTGCTGTACAGGTATGTGTCATACAGGTGTGTGCTGTACAGGTGTGTGTCATACAGGTGTGTGCTGTACAGGTGAGAGGGGTACAGGTGTGTGCTGTACAGGTGTATTGGGTACAGGTGAGAGGTGTACTGGTGTATTGGGTACAGGTGTGTGTCACACAGGTGTATCCTGTACAGGTGAGTGGTGTATAGGTGTATTGGGTACAGGTGAGAGGGGTACAGGTGTGTGCTGTACAGGTGTATTGGGTACAGGTGAGAGGGGTACAGGTGTATTGGGTACAGATGAGTGCTGTACAGGTGTATTGGGTACAGGTGAGAGGTGTACAGGTGTATTGGGTACAGGTGAGAGGTGTACAGGTGTATTGGGTACAGATGAGTGCTGTACAGGTGTATTGGGTACAGGTGAGAGGTGTACAGGTGTATTGGGTACAGGTAAGAGGGGTACAGGTGTATTGGGTACAGGTGAGAGGGGTACAGGTGTGTGCTGTACAGGTGTATTGGGTACAGGTGAGAGGTGTACAGGTGTATTGGGTACAGGTGAGAGGGGTACAGGTGTGTGCTGTACAGGTGTATTGGGTACAGGTGAGAGGTGTACAGGTGTATTGGGTACAGGTGAGTGCTGTACAGGTGTATTGGGTACAGGTGAGAGGGGTACAGGTGAGTGCTGTACAGGTGTATTGGGTACAGGTGAGAGGGGTACAGGTGTGTGCTGTACAGGTGTATTGGGTACAGGTGAGAGGTGTACAGGTGTATTGGGTACAGGTGAGAGGTGTACAGGCGTGTGCGTACCAGATGCCCAGCGTGTGAGTACGCCAGCAGCAGCACCAGCAGCGCCGCGGCTGCAGCCAGCAGCTCCCCGGCAGAGCGGCGCAGGGCCCTCCCGAACACAGCCCACTCCCGCAGGAAGCGCAGCTGCTGCGCGGCCTGCAGAGAGAGGGAGGGAGAGAGGGAGAGAGGAGGAACGGAGGAAAACGGTGAAAATGACGTAGAGGGAAGAGTCTAAAGAGCAGGAGTGGAGAGAAGAGCCTGCAGTGGAACGCAGCACTTAGGGGGACAGTGGCTACACATTAGCATCGCGGCTACCTAACTCCACACAACGAGCCCAGAGCGCACTGACACCGCCCTTTCATTCATGCGTTTGGCAAGGGCTAGGTCAAAGGTCGGAGCGAACCTCTGGAACGTGTTTGGTCTGGAGGTCAGGAGGACGGGGGTGGGGTGGGGGGCTGACTCACCCTGAGCACCAGCAGGAAGAGCAGCAGCGCGGACAGCTGGGCGAAGGCCCGGCTCTGGAGGGCCAGCGGGTAGAAGTCGGTGAAGGCGCGGCGGCGGCGCAGGTGCGCCTCCCACAGGCGGTCGGCCAGCGCGGCGCGGCTCAGGTGCAGCGCGGCTGCACCCAGGGACAGCGCCAGGCTGCACGCCCCCGCCGCGTTCCACGGCCGCAGGAAGTAGCCGCGCCCTTCCCTGCGCACGCTGACGCCCTCCCTCACGCAGAAGTACAGCACGAACGCCAGCAGGAACACCTGAGAGAGAGAGAGAGAGAGAGAGAGAGAGAGAGAGAGAGAGAGAGAGAGACGGGGGGGTTTGGGGGTTGAGAGATCGGAAGGGAGGGAGGGAGAGGGGGAGACAGAGAGAGAGGGAGGTGTAGAGGGAGAGAGGGGAGGGGAGAGAGAGAGAGGAAGGGTGAGGAGAGCAAGAGGGAGGGAGGGAGAGAGGGAAGAAGATAAGAGAGGGACAATTTTCACTTTCACCACAGCAGGTATTTAAGAAAATCACTGCAGAATGAAAATCATTTTTCTGCAGGTGTGCCGCCTGCACTCTGGTCTAGACCCTTAAATACAACGTCTGGATGTTAAGTATTCTCCTCACAGCCATTCTCCGCACAATGCACAGGCTGCCGTGGTGCCCAGTTCCCCTCTGAGGCGAGGGAGCGGTGGGCGCATTACCGTGACTGAGGGAGCGGCGGGGGAAGTTACCGTGAGCAGCAGCAGCAGGTCCAGGCCGGCGCTCAGCCTGTGCTGGATGCAGGTCTTCAGGTCCAGGCTGGACAGCGCCCCCTGGGGGGAGGGGAACTCCAGCAGGAAGGTCAGCACCGCCAGCAGGTCTGTGTTGGTGTTGTAGAGAGAGAACTCCACGAACAGAGCCCGGGTCCTGAACAGGTACACACACACACACACACACACACACAGAGACACACACACCCACATGCAGACACATAGACACACACAAATGCACACACGCACACACAGACACACACATGCACACACACACCCACACACACACAGACATATACACATGCACACAGACACAGACACACACTGGTCAGTGATGCAGTCTATATTCTACTTCCCCCCCCGAAACATGTCTTAACCTTCCCCCAGCCCCTCTCCATCCCTTTCCCCACCCTCCTCCCACCTCTTCCTCTCCTCCCTTCGCCCCCAGCCTTCTCTCCCCCTTTCCTATCTCTCCATACTCACAGCGAGTCCAGCCACTGGTGCCTCTCCAGGTTTCGGATCATGGACTCTGACGACTCTGCAGACCCCCGCAGGTCCTGGACGTAGCCCCCGCTGTCGTAGATGGAGGCTTGTCCCCAGTGCCACGCCCTGCAGGTGGGGGGGGGGGGGGGTTAGGGAGGAGAAGAGGACAGGAGGGCAACAGAGTCTTTCAGTAACTGGGCAATGAGAATGCCCCACAGTCCCATACACACCCAACTCCACCCACTGAGTGACATAAGCTACTGCTTAGGGCCACACAAATGCCAGGGAGGGCCCCAAATATTCTAAAATACACCTGTTATTCATAATGTTAGGGCCCCTCAAAGGCTATGGCTGGCAGTAGTCCCATACCAGGAAGAGAGAGTGACACTCCTTCAGGAGCACATCTCCACCCCCCCCCCCCCCCCCCCCCCAGCCTGTCTCTGTCAGTCGAGGGCTGGCAGCATCTGACATTCATTTGCACTGAATGTCACTGACGCTGACCTTCAGGAAACGTGATTGTCCTTAATGGCGGCGATTTGCTTCAACGCCGGCCAATCAGTTTCCCCCTTTGTCCCCGCGCCGAACTTTTCCCACTCGGGGCTCCTCGTTAATTATCCCAGGGGAAATGCCATCGGAAGCGAAAGGCTTCTGTAAACCAGACTGCCTTCCGCAACCTTTAATTAGATGTTCGCAAAGGTAAATCAAATGAGTCTGTGGGCATCTAAAAGAGAAAGCAATTTCGCAAGGCGGACGCAGTTGAACGGACCCAATTTAATTTGTGCTCAGATAAAAAAAATGAAATTTAGGCAAGTTTCACCCCACTTTTGTTGCAGAAGCACTGAGTGAAAAATTGTCTGGACTCTTGACAATAGCAGCTTATTGGACCGAGCTGGCCAAGTTTGACTGATACAGTTTGCCCTGTCAGTCTCCTGCAGGTCTTTCTCACACGCGCACACACACACGCACACACACACACACACACACACACTTACCCCGTGGCACCGGCTGGCTTGGCGGTCCAGTTCTGGGTGAGGTTGGATCCCGCCCCTGTCCACCCAAAGCCCACAGTTCTGTTCTCGGGGGCGGAGCCAAAATGAGCGCACCCACCCCAGGAGGAGTCACTAGTCACGTGTTCCATGGGACAGCCTATCATAAAGGGGGGAAAGAAAGGTAGAAACCCCTGAGCCAGCAGCAGACTCTCACAGGTTAATGCTGGTGGGGTAAGTGGAACAGAGTAGGAGTCAGGAGCCAGTGAGCACCAACATTATATTACACAGCATTACATCTCCTGACTGAACACGCTCATACTAAAGGTACAGTGGAGGTACATTTTTGTACATTTCTTTAGGAAAATTTCCCAAATGCTTCAGAGGAGGGCACGCGCTTGTTGGCCTTGTCCCAGATCGATAGCCGAGGTTACATCTGATGAACGGGATCGGGCATTCCAAATCAGGGAGAAAAAGGGGAAAACGCAACAAAAAAAAACACTAACGAAAAAAATAAGTACAAAAACAGAAATGAGGATTCAGCATGACACAAGTATCACAGAAGTGCCCCTAAACAAGAGCATCTGGTCAGATAAAGGGTAGCTTTGCGACGTGAGCTATAAGCGCTAATGCAAACTAGCTTCTGCGCGACCAACGGTTACAGACTCCATTTTGTCTCCCGTGCCGATGGCTTGATCAGTCACAGGCTCAAGGCTTAAGATGTGTCAATACTGCCTTACCGGACGTGTCTATACAACAAGCGTGCGGGATTTGGATGCAAGCCTTCGCTTAGGACTAAGACGACTGCTCCCTCGGCCAAATTGCTTATTAAGCCCTGTTAAGCTTTAAGATTTATCATCGCGCCCTTTTCACTGCCTCTAAATGCATCTTTCATTTTCAGTTTAGTCCAGCGGCTCAATCCATCCAGCAGAAAGCACATGCAGATGCAGATGCAGATTCTGATTGACATGGACATATGCCCCAGCAACAAGAGCATAAAAACTTGATGAATTTTTTGATGAAGATGAATAGACCAGTAGAACCTTAGTCATTCGTAATGCACTAACAAGATGGAGGTAACCAACCCTGTTCCTGGAGATCTACCATCCTGTAGGTTTTCACTGCAACCCTAATTTGGCACATCTGCTTCTACTAATTAGCGGATGAACAAGAGCTCTGGCTGTTGAATGAGGTGTGTTTCGTTGGGGTTGGACTGAAAATGTACAGGAAGTCAGATCTGCAGGAACAGGGCTGGTTACCAATACCAATGCACCAATGTACCAAAGAGGTTTATGCAGGACTGGCCAAATATGACCCAGGGGAAGCCTCTTCGCAACCAAAGCTCAAAGAGCCCCACCCCCTAAATCCCTGCCCCTATACTCCCCCTCCCCAGCCCCCCATTCTCACCATGACTGGCCCGGATTTGTCGTAGCCGGGGGACTCCCAGGAGCAGGCTGCCGGTCTCTCGCATCAGGGCCTGTCTGTCCAGCAGAAAGGGCAGCAGAGACTGGGACAGCCACGCCCACACCTCCTCCCGCCTGCACACAGAGGCAGAGATCACATCAGGCTCATCTGCTCTCGACCCGCCTTGCCTGGGGCACATAGGGACACTGGTTACATCAAATCCATCTCCACTCAACTAACCATGCCTGGCAACAGACACAACAATCACATCTGACGCATCTGTACTCAACTGGTCATGCCTGGCCATGGGAGTGAATGTACCCTTCATTTATGTGCTGACTGAAGCAGTATCCAAAATGAGAAGCTGTTTCATAACAGAGTCATCTGGACAAACATATAGTGATGTTTGCAAACCACTTGTCGCATTTGTATTAGCTTATGAAAAAATGGATATGACAGTGATAAAAGTGTTAGAAAAAGAAATTAGCTGTGTTTGCTGATGCATTAGAGATGATACGAATTGTAAATTTATTATTCAGTTAGACAAGTTTGCCAGTTGGACACCTAGCATCTCAATTAATATAGTGTGTCAAAATCCAAAGGTTAAGATGACTGAAGCAGAAAAAAAAAATTAAGTCAGTTGCCGGATGATCTCATTTCATGGGTCAATTTTATTAACCCCAAAATGCATTACATTTATTAAAGAGCAAACAATTACTCTGATACAAATCTTTATACCCTATACCTGAAATAAACTCTTGCTTCCTGTCCACCAATCAGGTGGCAGACAACTGAACGGTCATTCTCAAATCTCAGGATGCAATGTATATGCCATGTGAAAAATGTTTTGGAAGTCTCTCTGGATAAGAGTGTCTGCTAAATGCCTGTAATATAATATAATGTAATGCAATCTACCAGTTTGTTTCAATACTATTGACTTCACTTTCAAGGTCTCCTTTATTGCACAGAATGAGAGCTACATGACCACAGTAAAAGCAATATAAACATATCCTCCCACTCACCCAGGGAAATGAAATGCAATATAAAATAAAATCCCAAAAAAATGAAACCACTCCAAAAAAAGAAAACCAAATGGAAAGCAAGAAGATGAACTAAATAAGAGGCAAAATGCACAAAATAAATGAAAAAATAACTCAATTTGCAGAAGAAGAATCATTTGATGTTCATGTGCAAATTCGCTCAGACCTTAAATACACACTCTGAAGCGCTTCACACAGCTTTGATTTCAAACCAAATCCCCTCTTTGGGCAAGCTTAACATCCCAGAAATGGAGCTTATTAATGCCTGCTGAACTGGGCTTCCATAGCGCCCAAAGAAGTTTTGACTTTCTCGCTTGTATTTTAGTGAGTTTAATTTGAATCAGGCAATTTACTGTACGATTCTAAGTTATAATTACGTCATAAATTAAAATTTTCACAGAACCATGAAAAACTATAATATAATATATGACCTACAGATATTCATAAATATTCATATTTCTTGGAGCATTTGAAGAAATGACATTAGCACTGTAAAAAAAAAAAAAAAAAAAAAAAAAAACTGCAGGGATTGTGAAGGTTTTTAATGAAATCTGCTGCTCCAGCAGTCTTCTCTAAAACAGTTTCCTCACTTCCCCTGTCCTCATTCCCATAACTTCCAGGCCGTTCATAATTTAGAACCATGTCTCAAGATGTCCGACCTGCAATACGCGGCACGCATGAACGCGACACGTTTAAAACGGCGTCACAAGACTGAGAGCCCCACAAGACCCACAAATTAACACCGATTCATTTGTGTAATTTTTAGAACTGAAGTTGTTCCGCTCTGGCAGTTGATGTTTTTGTAGAATTTATCTGTTGAAAACGCGGGTACACGCGCGTGACTCTGTGACGTCTCCAGCGCGTGTACCAGTGTTCCCCCCGACCGCGTGACCGTACCTGGCGATGCTGTTGAAGTCCGGCGTGTGGAGGCGGAGCCGCAGCTGACTGCGCAGCTGCAGACTGTGTGCATCCCGGCTGGAGTCTGCGTAGTTCATCAGCAGCACCACCAGCAGGAACAGCATGTACAGCAGGAAGTTCTGTCAGCAGCACAACAGACGGGTCAGAGAGGGCAGGGTGAGCGTTACTGAGCATGTGTGCAGTGAGTGAGTGTATGAATGAGACACACTCCTACCTTCAGCATGGTGTGCAGTGTGTGTATAGTGTACAGTGTGTATAGTGTAGTGCATAGTGTTTGAGACACAAGCTCTCCTACCTTCAGCATGGAGTGCAGCACGCGCACTTTGCGGGCCTCCTCCCGGGCCTGGAACAGGGCGAATCCCTGGGGCGGCCGCACCCTGGGGATACGCTGGCTGATGTGCTCCACGCGGGGGCTCTCCACCAGCACGTCCTGCTCCTCCGGCCGGAGCCTCCGCACCACCAGGGCGAAGTACAGACCCTCCAACAGCACCTGCACAGAGAAGCATTACACCTGTATCCCTCCACCTGCACAGAGGGCCTTACACCTGTATCCCTCCACCTGTACAGAGCACACACTAAAGAGCCCTTACACCTGTATCCCTCCACCTGTACAGAGCACACACTAAAGAGCCCTTACACCTGTATCCCTCCACCTGTACAGAGCACACACTAAAGAGCCCTTACACCTGTATCCCTCCACCCGTACAGAGTGTACTCCAGAGAGAGGCCAGTACCTTCAGGGGCTCCAGGATGAAGAAGGAGGCCAGGAAGCTGCTGATGACCGAGATGAGCCACATGAGAGCCACCTTCTCACTGAAGCCCAGGCCCAGCCACACCGCCAGGCCGCTGGACAGTGCCAGCACCGCCCAGCTGCCCAACAGCGCCGCCTGGCCACACCAGGGAGGAAACCGCCGCTGCCGACACACGTCCGCCATTACTGTAGGAGAGGGAGAGGGTGGGGGGGAAGAGATGGAGTGAGGAGGAGAGAGGGAGGGGGGAGAGAGGGAGAGGGAGGGGGGAGAGGGAGTGAGGAGGAGAGAGGGAGAGGGAGAAGGAGGGAGGGAGAGAGGTAGGGGAGAGGGAGGGGGAGAGAGGGAGAGGGAGAAGGAGGGAGAGAGAGAGGGAAGGATGGAGAGAGAGGGATTGGGGAGATTGAATGAGAGATTAAGATTACAGTAATAATATTAATATCATTAACTTGGTTCTCATTGGTTTCAAGATGTTCTCGCTGCTGTTTCGTTTATGTACAACGTTCAACATATTGGCAATGTTTCCAATATTAATTTCATGCTAATTCAGTGTTATTAACTGAACAGAATTGAGAGAGAGGCAGAGATAGAGAGTTGAAATGGAGAGGATGTGTCAGGTAGGCCAATCCGTGTGAAATACAGAACACACACATAGCAGTGCTCAGTTGTGGGCAGGTAAGTGCTCTCTCCCTCTAATCTGTGTGAAAGACAAGACGTACCCAAAGCATTGCTCAGGTGCTCAACTGAGGTCAGGTAAGTGCTCAGGTGCGGACAGGTAAGCACTCTTTTGTGAGCAGTTAAATGCTCAGATGTGAGCAGGTAAGAGCTCAGGTATGAGCAGGTAAGAGCTCAGGTGTGAGCAGGTAAGAGCTCAGGTGTGAGCAGGTAAGTGCTCAGACACGAGCAGGTAAGTGCTCAGGTGTGAGCAGGTAAGAGCTCAGGTGTGAGCAAGTAAGTGCTCAGACATGAGCAAGTGAGTACTCAGGTGTGAGCAGGTAAGAGCTCAGGTGTGAGCAGGTAAGAGCTCAGGTGTGAGCAAGTAAGTACTCAGGTGTGAGCAGGTAAGTGCTCAGACGTGAGCAGGTAAGTGCTCAGATGTGAGCAGGTAAGAGCTCAGGTGTGAGCAGGTGAGTGCTCAGATGTGAGCAGGTAAGTGCTGAGGTGTAGGCAGGTGAGTGCTCAGATGTGAGCAGGTAAGTACTCAGGTGTGAGCAGGTGAGTGCTCAGATGTGAGCAGGTAAGTACTCAGGTGTAGGCAGGTACACACTCTCACCTGTGCGGGACGTGAAGGCGGTCTTGGGCGGGTCCCTCCTCACGGCCCCGGGGGGAAGAGGTTCATTCAGCTTCTGGAGGAGGATCACTTCCGTCTTATCCCCGAAAATACTGGACCTGGCCACCGTGGACAAAGAGGGGGTTACAAATCTGTCCTGGGACACACACTCGACCACTTGTATTACAATCAGTGTATTAGCACAACCAGAACAGCAGTGAATTTGCACAGTTAGGACATCAGTCAAATTTTACAGTTAGATCATCGCCGGTGAATTTCAATAATTAGAACCTCAGTGAATTTTAATGGGTAGAACATCAGTGAACTGGATCATCAGTGAACGTGCAGGGCATCTGCCTGCTGAGGAATCTATCTTAGAAGGCACCCGTCACGTTTCCATATCCACACCGCGCAAACTGAAAGGCTGTATTCACTGTGCCCCGGGCCCCCGCTGATGCTCAGAGCCTAAAGCCTGGTGGGGGCCTGTGAAAGAGACAGCGCCCCCTGCAGGCTGCCGTCGGCGTTCTCCACACTCACAGGTCTGCCATCTCGCTGTCCGTCTGCGAGAAGAACTGCTGGGGGTCGCAGAGGCGGGACACCTGCAGCTGCCCGTCCGCCAAGATGCGCTTGATCAGATCCTCGTCTGCGATAAGGAGGGGGGGGTGAGAGGAGGGAGGAGAGGAGGGGGGAGAGGGGAAAGGGGGAGGGGGGGTGAGAGGAAAGGGAGAGGGTGACAGGAGATGGGGGGGTGAGAGAGGAGGGGGGAGGGAGATAGGAGATGGGGGGGTGAGAGAGGAGGGGGGGAGAGAGGAGATGGGGGGGTGAGAGAGGAGGGGGGAGGGAGAGAGGAAAGGGGGAGGGGGGTGAGAGAGGAGTGAGGGGGGGTTAAGTTCAACCACAGGGCTGCAGTTTGAAATCCCCCCTGCAGGTGAGTCACGGCTACCCTGGAGAACATCAGCATGTCCAATATCCAGCTGTATTAATGACTAATATGTAAGCCACCCTGAGCATAGGAGTCTGCTGAAGAGAGTCACACAGAGTGGACTCAGAGAGAGAGAGAGGGAGGGAGCGAGAGAGAGAGAGAGAGAGGGGGGGTGAGGGGGTGAAGGAGGAGGAGAGAGGGAGGAAGACAGTAGACAGGAGAGGCACAGTAGGCAGATGTAGGGAGGTAGAGTAGACAGAGAGATTAGAGAGAGGGAGGAGACAGTACACAGAGATGGAAGGAGGTAGACAGTGAGAGAGAGGAGAGAGGGAAGCAGAGCAGACTGAGATAGAGGAGAGAGAGAGAGGCGCTCACCCCATGGGCTGTATTCATTTCAGTTCAAATTTATCAGCATGACTAACCGATTTCGTTGCCAAGGGACGGAATGAAACCAGGTGTAAAAAAGCACAAAAACCAATCATCTACACACCAAAAAATAAATAAACCGTCTTATGTGAACCCACAACCTGCTGTCTCTGCAGATAACTTTGACGAGTAAATTTCTGTAGTTGTGCTTTAGAGAGTCTGTTCAAACCCAGTCTGGCCCAGTGCAGGAGTGCACATTCTCACAGCAGGTCCTCCTTGGGCTTCATGGCACATTCAATAGCGTGTAAATGTACCTGCAGGCCATTCTTCAGGCTTTAGAAATGTCGATCTGTGGTACCTGAGGAGGTGAAGTACTTGTTCCTGTGGGAGTAGGCGACCGCCTCCTCTTCCTCGGGGCTCAGGACCATGTCCACCCCCAGGTGCCGGCTGCCCTGACCCCTCTTCAGCCGGGGCAGCGCCGCCCCCACCAGCGCTGGGTCACTCAGCAGGTCCGGCCAGTTCCCCGCCCGCTCCCTGTCCCCCACGCCCCACCGCTGCAGGCTACAGAGAGGGATATAAGGACTGCTTTACTGAACACAGCACATACACACTCTACTCTGGATGGGATATAAGGGCAGCTCTACTGAACACAGCACATACACACTCTTTACTCTGTAGAGGATATAGAATATAAATACAACTGAAAAAATAATCAAAGGAATGCAAAAAAAACACTATGAAAAGAGCAACAACAAAAAACGCTCATATGGAAGTGCTCACTTGTAACAGAGCTCCTTCCAGCTCAAGTTAAGAGTTCTTAAGTACAACAAAGACGAACTCTGACTTCAACACATCATGTTCTTGGCGCAAACAAATGGCACAAGCGTACAATGAATATCAATTCGGAAACCTCGCGTCAAATCTCAAATACAGAGTCATGCACAAGGTATAATCCCTTTTTCATATTCATGAGCTACACTCCTGTACACCTCTCCCTGTACTAGGGCTTAAGCCTATCAAGAGTAGGTTTTTTGGAATGTTTTTTTTTTTTTTTTTTTTCAAAATTCAAAGTCAGAGTTGTAGAACTCCAGAAATCCGTCCAGTAGTGATTATTACATCGGCATCAGAATGTTCGGTTGAGAACACTCTCAGCATGTATGTATGAATGTGCCTGTCTGCAGAGGGTCCTGTGGTGAGGGTGAGCTCACCTCTTTGTCGATGGAGTCGGCAGGTCTATGTTGGTCTCCTCGGAGTACGTCTGGAGAGAGACAGACAGGGGGAGGAGTTAACGGCTGTCGTCGGGTGGGTGTCCGAAGAGTGGGGGGGGGCGATCGATTGAGGGGCCTGGCGGCCCACGGCGTTCTGCGGAACGCGATCACGCACCTCTCCGGGGACGCCGTTTAAGATGAGGAAGGAGCTGCCTGCCATGGAGTTGTCCAGGATGTCGTCAATTTCCAGTGACTCCTGATCCACCTGGGGAGGCAGCTGCTCCACTGACACCTGGATGCACATGCACACACACACACACACGTACACACACATGCACGCACGCACACATACACATACACACACACACATACACACACACACACACACACATACACACATGCGTGCACACACACACGCACACATACACGCAGGCATGCACGGACACACACACACACGCACGCATGCACGCACACACAATGGAAAAAGAGAACAAGTCTCTCAGCGGCCACTCAACATTATAATAAAAGCAGAAAGCACGCAAACATTCACTGTCATTTAATGTCAGATTTAACAGCAATCAAACAGCAGTTTAACAGCTTCTTTCAACAGCTGCTCCAGTCAAGTGATTAGCAAGCAGAACTTCACTCAGCGTCTGGGCTGTGATCCTCCATTCTTTTTACATCATATAAAACTCTCTAGGCTTCACTAAAAGGAAGGAACACAGACATCAAATCCACACTGCATGAAATCGGAGCCTAACCTTGCTGCGGGCCATCCTGAAGAGACACAGCACCAGCAGGTAGAGAGGGTACACCACCATGCAGCTGACCAGTCCCGCCGCCAATGTCTCCCCGCTGACCGTGGCCAGCCTGGACACCGCTGCAGAGCTGCGACCACAGGGCACGACAGGTCAGAGCCAGCGCCCTCTGCTCCGTACTGTCCTGTACAATTACTAACCCAACCCATATTCACTGTCTCACTAACTCGCTCACTCACTCACTCATAATCTCACTCACTATCTCACGCACTCACTCACAATCTCACTCACTCATTCAACCACTCACTCACACACTCATAACCTCACCCACCCCACTCACTCTCTGATTCACTCACTCACTATATCACTCACTCACTCACTCATAATCTCACTCACTATCTCACGCACTCACTCACAAACTCACTCACTCATTCAACCACTCACTCACACACTCATAACCTCACCCACTCACTCTTTGATTCACTCACTCACAATCCCACTCACTCACTCACTCACTCATAATCTCACTCACTCATTCACAAACTCACTCACTCATTCACTATCTCACTCACTCAATGGTTCACTCATCCACCCATTCACCCACTTACTATCTCAGTCACACTCACTCACCCATTCGCTCACTGACTCTCTCACTCACTCTTTCCCCTGGTGGAATCATATTGCCAGCATCATGTATACAGCCTGCGTCTCCAATGTTTTGTCATTTTAGTTTAACACACATTTTGAACCCTAAATGATTAAACCATAATGCCCCTTGGTAAACAGAATATATAAGCAGTTTTTGAGAATTCCACTTTTTGCTGAAACAAGGTTAATGTACCACAGCACTGATATTTGCTAACATTCACTCACACTCTCCCACTCAGCCACTCAGAATTATTTATGAATTTTCCCTTTTTCACATCCAGACCAACATTATCCCATTCCAAATTTCCGGGGTATTTATTTTATTATGTGTAATAAGCACATATCAGGCCCGGCCTTGAATACCCCAAGTGCATCTGCTTCCAATGTCCTTCCTCATCCAGCTTCATTACATAACATTCACAGCATTGAATGACCATGCGAAATAGCTTCAAACTGTAAGTCACTTCTCCCGTACTCTACCACAGCAAAAACAATCCAATTACACCACCCCCCAAACCCCGCCCCCGCCCCCGCCCCCACCTCCGCCTCCGCCCCTTATTGGCCGTACCTCCTGGTCCTGTCGACCACGGTCGCGTACCACACGGCGTTGGCCAGCAGGGAGAGGTGCAGCAGCACAGAGCAGCAGGTCGCCCTCTGCAGGCGGGTGAAGGGACTGCGGGGCGGGCGGTCCCACAGAGACAGCCAGATGTGGCTCTCGGACACGGATCGCTGCAGCTCCCAGGAGAGGAGGCGGGGCAACTGCCGAAGCTCCGCCTCCGCTGGGAACGAGCAACAGAGAGTTGGGAGGAGAGAGAGAGAGAGAGAGAGAGGGAGAAGAGAGAGGGAGAAAGAGAAGAAGAGAGAGAGCGGGAGAGGGAGGGACAGATTGATATGAGAGAAAGAGGAACAGAGATACAGATGGAAAGACAGGTAGGAATAGATAGAGAAAGAGAGGGACGGACAGATAAGATCGAGACAGACAGAGAATAAGAATAAGAGAATAAGAAGGAGAGAGGGAGATGTATGAGCAAGAGAGAGTTGAAGTGATAGAGAGAGAGAGAGAGAAAAAAGAGTGAGATGCTCACATTTTTTACCTCTCCAGCAAATGTGACACCTTGTTTTCGGCTGTCCTCATCGAGTGAGGCACCGTGTGATGTATTGTGTGGAAAAAATGTGATGGGAGCCACAGTGAATGCACCGCAGATAACATCCTTGTTTCTGTAAAGCTCCATTTCATGAAAACACAAAAACGGGTTTTATGCTCCAAAGAAACAGAGCAGTCTTTCAGACAACTGACCTTTCCCGGGCCAAAACACATTCATATTTTTACTGAAGTCTTGAAAAACAACAACAACAAAAGGGTAATATTTTCTATATGCTTTCTAATACAGATAAGTGTATAGATGTTATCTAATGTGCTCGGGCTTCCTATGGTGGCCTTGACAGATGCGAATGTGCTTGCACATGACAGGTCGGCAGAGCTTACCAGAAGCTTCCACCTCTATCTCCACCCTCCCGTCCGTCTTCTCGTTGTCAACGGAAAGCCACTCCTCCACCAGGAAGTAATAGGAGCTTCCGGTCTGCAGGTCCTTCACCAGCACATACTGCAGCCTCCATGCAGGACTGAGGCCTAGGGGCAGGAGAGACAGGTACCATTCTGTCAAGCACCTGGATACGGCCTGGACACTGACTTAACACTGACTCAACACTGACTCAACACTGACTCAGCACTGACTCAACACTGACTGCACACTGACTCAGAACTGACTCAGCACTGACTGTACCTGTCTATACACAGAACACAACACTCTCGCTCTCTCTACCAACACAGCTCAACAATATGACCCTTCCCTCCACACAAGCTGTGTACCTCTATCTTAACACTATGACCCTTTCCCCCGACAGAACTCAACACTGTCACCCCTTCTCCAGAAGTACCTAACATTATGTTCCTCTCTCCTAACAGAACCCAGCACAGTGTCCCTCTCTCCCAGCACAGTGTCCCTCTCTCCTAACAGAACCCAGCACAGTGTCCCTCTCTCCTAACAGAAACCAGCACAGTGTCCCTCTCTCCTAACAGAACCCAGCACAGTGTCCCTCTCTCCCAGCACAGTGTCCCTCTCTCCTAACAGAACCCAGCACAGTGTCCCTCTCTCCTAACAGAAACCAGCACAGTGTCCCTCCCTCCCAGCACAGTGTCCCTCTCTCCTAACAGAACCCAGCACAGTGTCCCTCTCTCCTGCAGCAGGCTCAGGGGCGTACCCTTGTTGTCATGCCAGACGCGGATCTTCCACACACTGCCCAGGCTGGTATCCGTGGCGATGTGGAAGATGTCCAGGCCGTTCCGGGCGAAGGCGCCGGTGCTGTCCAGGTGGCGGTGCCCGCTGCGGCTCTCCCTGCCGTACAGGCTGATGCCCACGTGGGCCGTAGTGCCTGTGTGTGGGGGGGTTAGGGTGTGGCACATTTAACCTACGCCTACAGCAGGTGCCCCTTGCCCTGCTAGTCCAGCATTTAATTGGCCAGTTTTTCCACATGCTGGGTCTGATTTGTTTGATTTTAAGATGACGACAAAAACCAAGAGTTGGGGTCCCTGTTCCATAGCAACAACATGATCAATACAGGCTGATGTGTGTTGCTCTCAGCTCCAAAAAACATTACGTCCTGCGATTAAATCCTAAACCAGCTGTTTGCTTTCAGGGTCAGTTGCTGTTCAAACATCCCATTATTCCCTGAGATCAAATATTCAAGTAATCCCACCACACATGCATCCCACAAGCCCAGTATGACTCTCTGGGTCTCTGAGTGTAAATAATGACTAACTCACTGCAAGGAGATCCACTCCAGCCTCCAGGCAGGAAATGAAATAATATCGCGGAGTTATCTGTTATTATTTAACAGAATTATCAGTAATTTTCAGCAGTACTCTTGGGCTCTCTTCCGTGAATATCAATTAGAAAAAAAGAAAGAAAATAAAAACATCTCCAGATTTTTTTTCCTTCCTTGTGCTGATTAACACGTTGCCAAGAGGGTGAGTAATGCTCTCACGATGATCTCACGACTGGAAAAATCAAACATTTGGTCTCACCCTTGCATGACAATATAAATGGTGAAAGACAAAACAAAGCAAGAGTATGTGCAACTGAAATGTTGGTGCTGATTAATTCCTTTCACTGGGCCTGCTTCAGTTTGCCCTCTGAGCTCCCACTCTCCCATTCCACTTCTGTAAGCCAGCTGGTCCCTCACCACCACACCCTGTGACCCCCCTGCTTCTGAACACTGCCCTCTGCTATGCTCCCTTGCTCTACCCTCCCACCCAGCCCCTGCAGCCCATCTACTCCATGGCCACAACCTCAAACTCCACCCACACGACCCATATGGCCCAGCCCATCTTACCTTACACTCCACCCCCTGACCAGCATGCCCTGGTCTTACTCTCGTATCCTCAGACTCTACCCATGTGCCCCACATTGCCCCAACCCTCCTACCCTTAGACTCTGCACTCCATGATCCACCTGCTCCAAGGACTCGCCCTCACACCCTGAAACTCCACCCACATGACCACAGGGTCTCGCCTTCCTAACCAAAAGACTCCACCCCTGTGACCCACCTGCTCAATGGCCTCGCCCTCACACCCTCAAACTCCGCCCACATGACCCACATTGCCCCGCCCTCATGCCCTAAGCCTCCGCCCCCGTGACCCACCTGCTCCATGGCCTCGCCCTCACATCCTCAAACTCCGCCCACATGACCCGCATTGCCCCGCCCTCATGCCCTTAGGCTCCGCCCCCGTGACCCACCTGCTCCGCGGGCCCAGCCCGTCTTCACCTGCACCTCGTACTTAAACAGGCCGTCCTTCCCGCAGAGCGGCACCACGGCGGCCCGCCGCAGGTCCAGCTGGTCCAGCTTGTGCAGGACGGCGGCCGCCACCGCGTAGCAGACCAGCCCCACCGCGCAGGTGAGCAGCACCACCAGACTGAGGCCCGGCGATCGGTCCTGCAACACCGGCAGAGAAGGGAGGAGAACGCATCAACGTGAGATAGGAGTGAGTGTGTGCGTGCATGTGCGTACGTGCGCATGCGAGCGCGTGTGTGTGTAAAGGTACACAGGTATACAAAGGTGTATAAAGGTATACAGGTATATACACAGGTGCGTAAAGGTATTCAGGTATATACACAGGTGATTAAAGGTACGCAAGTATATACACAGGTGTATAAAGGTAAACAGGTATATACACCGGTGTGTAAAGGTATACATGCATCATGCACAGGTGTGTATAGGTATACAGGTGTGTAGACAGGTATATACACAGGTGTGTAAAGGTATACAGGTATATGCACAGGTATGTAGAGGTATACAGGTATATACACAGGTGTGTAGAGGTATACAGGTATATAAGGATGAGTGTATAGGTATACAGGTATATGCACAGGTGTGTAGAGGTATACAGGTATATGAGCATGAGTGTATAGGTATACAGGTATATACACAGATGTGTAAAGGTATACAGGTATATACACAGGTGTGTAGAGGTATACAGGTATATGAGCATGAGTGTATAGGTATACAGGTATATACACAGATGTGTAAAGGTATACAGGTATATAGACAGGTGTGTAAAGGTATACAGGTATATGAGCACGAGTGTATAGGTATACAGGTATATACACAGGTGTGTAGAGGTATACAGGTATATGCACAGGTACACTCACGGGCACGATGAACTGCACGGACTCCGGCGGGACGAACAGGCTGGCGGCGAAGGAGGTGAGGTGCTGCGTGACGCAGACGGCGCGGTCGGCCGTGGTCTCGGCCTGGGGCACCATGCCGTCCGTGCGCCACACCCTGTCGCTCTCGCTGAAGTACTGGCAGAGCGAGGAGAACACGCCCACCTCCAGCCGCACGCCGGGGGAGCCCGCGCCGCACCCCGTCGACACGTTCACGTAGTAGTCCAGCGTGGTGTCATGTGACCTGCGGGAGACACGGGCTGCGTCAGGGACGCACGCGCGCGGGACCAGCTGCCGTACAGCCAATGACGTGTGCTCTGTGGGAGAATCCCTGATGACATCAGGCAGACAGCTGCTGAACGTTGCCCATATCTCCCTCATTATGTGTCTTTCCCAAATTCCCTCATTATGTGTGTCAGATTAATTTCACCCCAATACCCCAGGGTACTGGGAAGTTACAGACAGAGTGGGGACCTATGTTTTCTCCGTCAGTTTCAGCAGAAAAGCTCTTTCTGTTACCATGGAGATAGAGGAGAACCTAGGATATGATCTCCAGTGTCAGCTTGGAGATTGTCACAATGGAGACCAGAACTGGGTCTATGTTGTCTCCACCACTTTCAGTTGAGGATCGCTTGGTGTTACCATGGCGACCGAGCTGGACCTATGCTAACTCCTCTGATTTCTGCCGAGGAGCTTGGGGCCTTACTGTGGAGAAACGAAGAAGGTGTAGAGCTTGTGGTCCAGGCCATTGAGCATGCTCCGACTGATGTGCTTCCTCTGGCTGCAGTTGTACTCGTTGGGCCAGGCGGAGTCGTGCAAGTAGGCATCGATGGAGGGGTCCTCCTCAGTCTCCTCAGTGCCATCTGCAGGAGGGAGGGTTGCAGTGCATTACAGCCCTGAGCTGGCTCTAAGTCATCAGAGGTTGAGCTGCAACTCCAGACCTAGAGCTACAGCCTCTGAGTACTGTTAGTTTGACCAAAAAATTCATACATTCAAGGCTCCAAGTTCTTCAGTCAGTGAGATTACAGATTAGAAATAAGGACGCATGCAGATTCTGCAGTCTTTACAGTACATTACATTACAGGCATTTGGCAGACGCTCTTATCCAGAGCGACGTACAACAAAGTGTATAACCATAACCAGGAACAAGTATGACGAAAACCCTAGAGAGAAGTACCGGTCCAAGTGCAGGGAACAACCGCATAGTTCAACTTGGACCCTGAAGGTTAAACTGATTAACACTAATACAAACGAGAACGGCAACAATTACTGCTTGTATTTTTTTTTTCTTTCCTCCACTGCGTTAAGACAGTTAATGCACCTAAGTCACCTACGAAACAGCTGCCTAGTTACAACCCTAAGCTTACAGTCATTTACAGGGGGGTAGGGAGGGATGGGGAGAGGTGCAGCCTGAAGAGGTGAGTCTTCAGTCTTGTTTACTTTAGCTGTGATATACTGTAGTAAACACGATTTAAATAAAATGTGTATGTGCAAAATAAGTAGTGTATTCCATTTGTTCACAAAGCCAAAATCTACCAGTCAGACCCAGCTCTAGCATGCGTTTACTCGCCGAGGCGACGCTGCCCCCTGCTGGGGAGGAGGCCCCTTACCGTCACCGTCGAGCGGGCTGAAGGAGAGCCGGATGTGGAGGCCCGCGTGGCGGTTGGTGTTGCCGGCGCTGACCTTGACGATGACGGAGCTGCAGTGGCTGACGTTGGCAGCCCCCGCCAGCAGCCGCTCGGGCGCGGCGCCGGCGTGGGCGCTGCTGTTGGCCACGGTGACGGTGATGGCCTGGCTGTCGTCCAGCCGGGCGATGGGGATCTGCGTGCCGTTCTCCGTCTGGAATTCCATGGAGGCCACCTCGGTGGAGACGGTGTAGTTGCTGACGTAGTTGAAGGGGAAGGGGTTGGACTCCACCTGGAAGAGCAGCTGCACCACGCGCGGCACGTGGCCCAGGCTGCCGTTGAAGGCCGGCGGGATGCTGAAGAGGCAGTCGCCGCCGTCGCGGTAGCACAGCAGGCTCTGGGGGTCGGCCCGCTTGCCCGTGGCCGTCATCTTGGTGCAGCGCAGCACCAGCGCCTCCTCGTTCAGCACGCGCGAGGTCATCAGGATGCGCATCAGCTCCGACGACAGGTTGTAGGCCTTGGCCGCCACGCGCAGCGGCTGCAGCTCGCTCAGCGCGGACAGCTTCTCCTCCGGCTCCGGCTCGGGAGGGGACTGGCTCACCTGGTGGATCAGGTCACCTGAGGGAGGCGGCAGGGTAAGCATCATCATCATCATCATCATCATCATCAACATCAACATCTACATCATCATCTTCATCATCACCTACATCATCATCATCATCATGACTGTCATTGTCAATGTCATCAGCACCATCATCATCATTACCATCATCACCATCATCATCACTATTATCATCTCCATCATCCTCATCACTATCATCA
The DNA here is from genome assembly GCA_039654925.1 of Anguilla pacifica. Classification (NCBI taxonomy): domain Eukaryota; kingdom Metazoa; phylum Chordata; class Actinopteri; order Anguilliformes; family Anguillidae; genus Anguilla; species Anguilla pacifica. The sequence goes on along the minus strand of CM077285.1, from coordinate 66,096,206 downwards.
TCAACGTCATCAGCACAATCATCATCATCATCTACAGCATCATCATCAACATCACTATCATCATCATCATCTATATCATCATCACTATCATCATCATAATCATCGTCACCAATAACTTTATTATTGTTATACTTCCTATGATTATTATCTTTTATTTTACCAGGTAAATCCTCATTGACATAAATATCTCTGTTGCAGGGGGAACCTGGCCAAGCAGTACCAATACACAGTAACAGCTTGCACTCAAGCAGCCAATATGAAGCAACAGCGATAACAGGTCACACGCTGTCACATTAGGATGGGCAGAAGCTATGAGCGGATGAACAGAGAGAAAGACAAATAACTGGAAACTGTGGGCATTCCAATCAGTGGAAGGCAAGCCTGACCTTTATGCTTAATATAAGGATGAGTGCTCTGACACATGGACATGTTCAATTATAGCCCTTAGGCCATGATACAAATTCATCTCTCAGCTCAGGTACGAGTGGCGTGCTGTGATTGGCTGGCATGGGGCCCGCTCTTACCCACGATGCTGAGGATGTTGTCGGCGATCTCGGTGGGGGTGACGGTGCCCTGTTTGGTGTCGCCCTGCAGAATCTCCAGCATGGACTCCAGCTTGTTCAGCGTGCTGTTCTGACACTCCTCACACAGGAACTCCCGACTCACCGCCTACACACACACACACACACACACACACACGCACACGCACAAGCACACACACGCATGCATACACGCATACACACACACACACACAGACACACACACGCACAACCACACACACACACATGCATGCATACACATACGCACACACACGCATACACGCATACACACACGCACAAGCACACACACATGCACACGCACACACATACACACACACAAACCCAGAAACAAACATGCATACACACACACGCACATACATACACATGCACATACACAGACATACACACAAACATACATGCAAGTACACACACACACACATACATACATGTCACTCACATATTGTGCACGTGGTCCACAATGTGCTTCACATATACAGCACATCATGTAGAATAAAACAGTAATCAACCGAATATACACTGAGGCTCAATGTGTATCTGTGGGCCAAGCTATCTGCTGCAGAGTGACTTCCACACTGGTGAGTAAAACAGGACTTATAATTACTTATAAGTTTACTTTTGCTCCAAAGAAAAAAGATATTTTATTTAATAATGAAGTTAAATAAATGTGAAAATGTTAAGCCTCATATGATTAACTAAAATATAATTTTTCCGTTGGAGCATAAGAACATCTGAGCTATTTTCATTCTGATTTGCTTAATGTGACATTTTGACCCGCCTTACGCCAACACCTTATCTAAGAGCGTGGATTTATTCCATCATGGGGATTCAGACAGGAAGGCTGTGCCTGTGTTTGTGTGTGTGTATGTGCGTGTGTATGTGTATGGGTGTGTGTGTGCGTGTGTTTGTGTTTGTGTATGTGTGTGTGTGTGAGTGTGTGTGAGTGTGTGTGTGTGTGTGTGAGTGTATGTGCGTGGGTGTGTGTGTGTGTGTGTGTGTATGTGCGTGATTGTGTATGTGTGCGTATGTGCGTGTGTGTGTGAGTGTGTATGTGGGTGTGTGTGTGTGTGTGTGTGTGTGTATGTGTGTGGGTGTGAATGTATGTGTGTATGTGCGTGATTGTGTATGTGTGCGTGTGTGTGTGTGAGTGTGTGTGTGCGGAGCTGTATTGGTGTGTTTTCCTCACCGTGCACTGCGCCAGTGCGGCGGAGGTCTGCTGGATGTCGTTGACGGTGTTGAGGTCGAGGGCGGTCAGCGCGCGGGTGATGTTGCTGCGCACGCTCACCCTCAGCTGCCTCTCGGCCCTGCTTACATCGGCTGTGGGCTTGACCTGCTCGTACTGCGGGGAGAGAGAGAGAGAGAGAGAGAGAGAGAGAGAGAGAGAGAGAGAGAGAGAGAGAGAGAGAGAGATCAGTGAGAGTGTGTGTGGGTCTGTGCACTGGGGATCACTGTATGCACATAGATAAATTATATATTGACTGGCAAAAAATATATAAACTGTTTGGGTATGTACACAATTAGAGACAGAAAGATGCATAAATCAATACATACAAACTCAGACTCCACATAAATATACGCAACACACACACACACACAAACACACACACAACATACTGAGCTAGTTTTCCATATACCGTAGTATCAAATATAAAACATTGTGTTTATGTATTGATTATACTAAAGAATGCATGTCTTTCGTTTGCAGTATGTAAGCACTTAACCTGAGGGGTAAAACCTGCAGCCTTCACGTCGCACCATATTTGATCTCTTCTTGGATGTGACCTTTGCTGTGCTAACGTGGGCAGAGCCCTTTAGCCCTCCAGCCCCTCCCACTGGGGGGGGCGGAGCCTCACCTCGTTGAGCACGGTGATGAGGGCCAGGGAGAGCTCTCTGACGCGCTGGGGGTCCCCCTGCCTCAGCAGGTCCCTCAGGGTGGTGCTGGTCAGGTTGTAGAGCCAGTGGACCAGGCTGTCATAGCCAGCGGGGGCTTCTGGGAGAATCACTTCCATGGAGCTGGGACACACATACGACGACACATCAGGCCGTGAATGAAGGCTCTACTCTCTCAGAAGACTGGTGTGGGGGCTGTGTGTGAGTCCTGGATGTGCCCTGTATTAGATATGGGTTAGCCGTCAGTCTGTAGTGAGTGAGGTGTATGTGCAGTATGTATGCCTCTTCATGGGTTTTTGGCAACCTAGTCCAGTGTAGTATGTGTTTGTGTGTGTGTGTGTGTGCTCGTGTGCTTCTGTGTGTCCGTTTGCACATGCACGTGTGTGTGTAGGAGTGTGCGTAGGTATGGGCCTATGAGTTAGATTGTGCCTGTTTGTGTGTGTGTGTGTGTGTGTGTGTGTGTGTGTGTGTGTGTGTGAGAGTGTGTGTGTGAGTGTAGGTGAACACGCGTGCAGCTCTTACTCATTGAAGGCGGTGATGGCCGCCCCCTGGTGGTCCTCCACGATGACGAACACGTCCACCCTGCGGCTGGGCAGGAAGCCGGGCGGCAGGAAGACGGCGTGCTCGCGGCTGGTGCCCTTGTACACGCAGAACTCCTCGCACTGCACCTTGGAGCAGCGCTTCACCAGCAGGCTGTACAGCAGCGGCGTCTCCTGGTCGTCTGAGTCCGCGTACCCTGCGGCCAGACGCACAGCGGACCGGCGCTCAGAGCAGGGCCCGGACGGACAAACAGACAGAGGGACAGGGGACCGGCGCTCAGAGCAGGGCCCGGACAGACAAACAGACAGAGGGACAGGGGATGCACACTCAGAGCAGGGCACCGGACGGACAAACAGACAGAGGGACAGGGGACCGGCACTCAGAGCAGGCACCGGACGGACAAACAGACAGAGGGACAGGGGATGCACACTCAGAGCAGGGCACCGGACGGACAAACAGACAGAGGGACAGGGGACCGGCACTCAGAGCAGGCACCGGACGGACAAACAGACAGAGGGACAGGGGATGCACACTCAGAGCAGGGCACCGGACGGACAAACAGACAGAGGGACAGGGGATGCACACTCAGAGCAGGGCACCGGACGGACAAACAGACAGAGGGACAGGGGACCGGCACTCAGAGCAGGCACCGGACGGACAAACAGACAGAGGGACAGGGGATGCACACTCAGAGCAGGGCACCGGACGGACAAACAGACAGAGGGACAGCGGACCGGCGCTCAGAGCAGGGCCCGGACAGACAAACAGACAGAGGGACAGGGGACCGGCACTCAGAGCAGGCACCGGACGGACAAACAGACAGAGGGACAGGGGATGCACACTCAGAGCAGGGCACCGGACGGACAAACAGACAGAGGGACAGCGGACCGGCGCTCAGAGCAGGGCCCGGACAGACAAACAGACAGAGGGACAGCGGACCGGCGCTCAGAGCAGGGCCCGGACAGACAAACGGACCTGCAGACGGACGGGCTGAGGAGCATCCGCCCCACTTTTTAATGAGGCTCCCCCCGTCAGCGCCACAGCTGCCAGGAAGACTGACGCATTACCAGAGGGGGGCTGCCAGTTCAAATCCCAGCTGTGGGGGGCAGTGTCGTTGGAACCTGTGAAACGTGGTACACATCCTGAATTGTTCCAGAAGGTATCTGCCAGGCAGAATGACCCGCGTGGGCTAAGGAGACCGAAGAGAGGCTGACATCAGAGAGATGCAGCGCGACGAGCCGGGTTCTCACGGGGCTGCCCGAGAGAAAACACAGAGCGGAGGCCACAGCTGTGCTGGCAGCAGCAACCTTGAGCTGAAGAGATAAAGGCTAAACATTCGTCAGCGCTAATGCCATCGTTCTTCAACCCCCGCCACCCCCCGGGCCCTCCCGGCCCCCTGGCCCCCCGGCCCCGGGCCCCGGCCCCCGGCCCCTGGCTCACTCCATCGGTGCTAAAATGAGCTAATGCGGGACCCGGCAGCGCTGGTTAATTAGGCCCGGGCCTCTCGGTGCTCTCGGGCGTCACCAGCGCCTCCGGTGGAGTATCTCTGACACCGTGCCCTGGTGCTCCTCTGACTGTTAATCTGCCCGCAGCCCGGCCCGCGGTCCCCAGCCACGGGCTGCCCACGGCCTGCAGGCCCCACCGTCAGAGCCCTTAAGCGCGAGGGAGGAGTCTCTGGAGCTCCTAGGGGCCACCGTCACCACTGAGACACGCGAGCGGAGAGGGGAAGGGGGAGCACTCTTATACAGACACACAAACAGACAGAATGATGGTCTATGCAGCCCGCTCCCAGAAGTCATAGAGTCAAACATCGGCAAGATATGTAGCAAGTCTGTAGGGCTGTATGCTACACCCCAAACGCCCCCCCCCCCCCACCCCAACACAGGCAAAAGTTCAATCATGGTCATTGCGCCATCGCTCCTTCTCTGTTTACCCCTCTGTTACCCCCTCTCTGCTTTCTACGTCTGAATAAAGCGAAAAATAAAATACAAAAGGAGGGTGGACTGACCACTTTGACCACAGAGGCAGGAGGCCAGACAGACAGACAGACAGACAGACAGACACACGGTGACCTCAGCTGTCTTGCCCGTTACTGTGTTTGTTTCTCCTCGGAGGTGCTCAGCTCCCCCCGAGGAGCCGAAAAGCAGCGCGCAGGGGGAAGTGGATTGAAATGAAAATGTCGGGACGGCCCCGTCGCCACCGCCGCCGTCCTCCCGCGTCTCCGGGGCGGATGGGAGCGGAATTTAAATTCTGCGACCCGCCCGACCGCCGGGCGGCTCCTCCCCTTCGAGCGGCCCGGCCCGCCTCCGGCCATCGCAGCCGCGTGGCAGACGCTGATCCCGAGCGATGAGCGCTCCACGGAGAACGGTCCCCGGTGCTGCTCCCGCGCTCACCGGCAGAGCACTCAGGAGTATACTCGCTGCAAACTGCAGGCTTTTACTTGTTTTGACCGGTTTTTTAAATCGGCTGTTACCCCTGTCAGTGTTTGTTTCGATAACCCTAAGTGCAACTTTGAACAATTTGAAGTTTTAATAATAACAAACACAAGCTTCGCGGTCAGTTGCAGCACCACGAATCCTCAAAGTCTTTCGCTCACATACGCAATACTGCTGTTCTTCTACGGACTCTGAGCCCAGCTCGGTCTGGAGGCGGTAAGCTGAACCTCCAACAGTGGTGAAGAGGCACTTTAAATCTCTCTTTTTAACCACTGTGCCATGTTTGCTGTTGTCTGCACGTACGCATGAGTCTGCCACTACTGAATGGCATCCTGCCGCACTCTAGTTTTTTCTTTTTTTTTTGCTGATGTTTTTGTTCTTCATATTTAAACAGAATGAGAAGTAATGGGCTGGACCAGAGTTAGGGCAGCCCAGCCCGAAACAGTCACTGCTCAGGACGACTGACTCAGGTAACTGTGACTGACATACCCGAGGACCAAAGGCCCTTAATTTACAGAGAGCACCGTGGAGGCGGAGCTCTGACCTCACAGAACAAAACCCGCTGTCACCAATGGGAAGGCTGACTGTGCAGACCAGAGCTATCAGCTCCATTTTAACAGGGTCAGCCCAGGGAAATGGGGTGAGGCGAAATCCATCAACTAAAAAATTCTCACAGAACCTTACAGCAAAGTTCATGAAGGGAATCTCAGTTCTCCCCCCGCACTGACAGACATGACGGTTTTTACCCACCCGTGCAGGAGAACTGCACTTTGTCGACGAGCGTCCGGACCCGGCCGGCGCTGGGCTGCAGGGTGCAGGAGCCGCCAGTAGGGGGCATGTTGTGGCGGAGCACGATGGAGGCCACGCCCTCCCGGTCCATGAGGTCGTCCACCACGTGGAGGCTGAAGACGTAGGAGTTGCCGTCGCGCAGCACGCGCTGCCGCAGCACCAGGTTCATCCCGTCGTTCCCCGTGGTGGTGCTGCTGGCGTCCAGCACCAGGGACTCGTTCTGCAGGGTCATCGCCGTCCACCGCTGCGGGCGGCGAGAGAGAGGGAGAGGAGAGAGGGGGAGGAGAGAGAGAGACAGAGAGAGACAGAGAGAGAGAGAGAGTGAGAGAGAGAGGGAGGGAGCAAGAGGGAAGGAGAGAGAGATGGAGGGAGAGAGAGAGGGGAGAGAGGGAGGGAGAGAGAGAGAGGGAGGGAGAGAGAGAGGGGAGAGAGAGGGAGGGAGAGAGAGAGGGGGAGGGAGGAAGAGAAAGAGAGTGGAAAGAGAGAGAAAGAGAGTGAGAGAAAGTGAGAAAACAAACCCAGGTCTTGCAGCACACGATGGTAGCTGATTCGATTGTAGCCTTTCTTTCTGTATCTGTAGCTCTAGAGATGGTTTTTCTATCCCTGTTAAATGCACCTTCTGCAAGCGGCGTTTCATTAATAAGTTAACAGCAAGCGCGCAGATTGTAAACTGTAGCTGTGAACTGAGAAGCACAGTATGCTCCACTCGTAGCATTATAAAGGCAGTGTCTCTTTTTCTTTGTGAAATACACAGCAAAATTCTGCGTACAACAGACAAAAATATCAATCTTTCTATGCCCTATACTGAAAGACAGGAACTTGTACTCAATCTTTTATCCTCAACTTTAAATGCAAGCCTTATATGTTTTCTTCACAAACTGTGGAACGTTAGATTGCCCACTAATTTGCCAACACCGTATTTGTTAAGAAAAAAAGCAATTGTAGCATTTTAATTAATTAGTCAAAGTTAAGGACAAATGTTGAGTTAATCCCAGCCAGGGTTGTGGCTAATCCATTCTGTGGGCAAATACACTTCGGGGTGCATTCCTGAAAAATACGAAAAGTCATTATTTTCGGATCTGATATTCTTAATTTCCCTCCGACGGCTTGTTCCAAGGAGGACGGCAGACCGCAGCTCGGATGAGTCACCGATGACCTCACGGCCCCCACCGTGTTGGCTCCTGTTCCGTTCCGCAGTGCTGACCTCACTTGGACTCGAGTGAGGTCACTGAATGATTCTGAACGATTTCGTTCAGCACGACTGACCCTCCAGAACCCTGCCGAGCGCGATCGGCTTCCTTTCCCCCCCCCACCACTGTGACCCCACATCGGCTTAGACCCTCAACAGAACACGCCCGGCTGAGAACACATCATGAACTTTCATAAATCGAATTGCAGTGAACCAGAGGGAGACAGGGAGCAACAGGAACACCACACACAGGAATAATAAAATAGGAATAAGTTCTGAGTGACAGTAAGGTAACAGTCGAAGTCCTGTCACCTTACTCAAAAAAAATAAAAAAAATAAGTGAAAGTAGCTCCACCAATCACAGAGTACATTCATAACCGTCAATAGAGCAACGGCAAATGTGACTGGTGGGTATTTTCTGGCTACTTTCTGGTAATTCAAAAGGAAGACAAAGGCCCACACTCTAGTGTCTTTTATACTTATTCAGTGTTTTCTTTAATCACTTTAAGGAAACATCATCGCTGTGTTATCCCTGGCCCACCCCCCACCCCCCAATCTGCCCCGTTACTCTTACCCCACGGTGTGAGGCCTGGCAGTTGCTGCAGGTGCCGGACAGGAAGACGTAGGAGCTCTGGCTGACCTCGTAGAGGGACTGGGCCTTGCAGGACACGCACTCCAGGGACACCATGGGGATCCTGCCACTCTGCACCAGCACCTGAGGGAGAGAGAGACACCGTCAACTCAACACCTGAATATTGACGGTGGACACTCCCCACACTCAACACCTGAATACTGACTTTGGACGTGCGCCATATTTAAGACCTGAATACTACTGACAATGGACATGCCCTGTACTCAACACCTGAATACTGACAATAGACACGCCCCATGCTCAACACCTGAATACTGACAATGGACACACCCCGTACTCAACACCTGAATACTGACAATGGACACACCCCATACTCAACACCTGAATACTGACGGTGGACACGCCCCATACTCAACACCTGAATACTGACAATGGACACACCCCGTACTCAACACCTGAATACTGACAATGGACACACCCCATACTCAACACCTGAATACTGACGGTGGACACGCCCCATACTCAGCACCTGAATACTGACAGTGAACACACACAGACATCCTTTGAAGGGGACTTTTCTACAGTATTCTCGTCGCCCCCACCGCCCCGCCCGCGGCAGTACAAGCAGGGAAGGCCCGCGCGGAATAACGATGAGGCAACAACCAACGCGCCCCGCTTCAAAGCGTGCCTCCTACGGGGAGCTCGTTATCCTGAAACGACGGCGGCGGCGGCGGGTTGGAGCGCTAGCCGACCGCTGGCTCCATCAGTCCCGCCAGCTTTAAACGGATGGAAACCGGGCCGCTCGCTGCACGGGTTCACTTTCCACCAATTTATCTGTCCTGCTTTCTATCGTTTTTTTCTCTCATTTTAACGACGCGCGATGAGTTTGTGCGGGAGACGGAAACGCTGCTAAACTTCTCCTCCTCTTCTCCTGTTTTGAGGATTTCAAAGGTCGGAGGCAAAGTAGCCTAAGCCTACTGATCCCAAACTGTCTGGCTCGGATGTGCCAGACAAACCAAGGCCAAAAACAAAACGTGGAGAGTCCCTATGGCAACACGAGCCCGCAATCATCCCAGAATTCACAAATTAATTTAGATTTCTGATCTACGATAAAATCAGTTAACCTGATTGGCCCTTTGAGAGCGGATCTCAACTTTCCGCCCGCTGTGTTGTTTTGTCCTTGGTGTAATCTGAAACATGCATTAGCAGTATTAATTATGCAAGTTCCAATGAGGCAGAAACATTTTAACGATGCAACAAAACAGCTTGTGCCATCTGAAAACCGAGAGACCCAGGACAATTACAGAAAGAAATGCTCTGCTAAACCGCAAACAGAAGAGCTAATATCAATCAATCTAAGCTCTTGAAAAAAAAAGGTAAACATTGGCGTGATTGCACGACTACCATCTTAACCACCCTTACAGTTGGACATTCGGTGACACGGTTCAGGCTGTTTTGGGTATCAAGGGTGCAAGTGCAATGCCCCTCCTGTCAATCAAGAAGGTAACAGCACAAAACACAGCCTCACGTTTCCAGGTGAGTGAAAAAGAAGGGAGGAGAAAGGGTGGCTGAGAGGATGAAGGACAGAAAGAAAGGATCAGGGAAGGTCTCGCTGGCACGTCCCGACTAGGCCAGGCTGTACTCTGTGCTGTGAACGGTCAAGTCAAGTCAATGCAATCCCATTACAAACGGGGTACTCAAATGTTCCCAAAGGTCATTAGTGCTGCTGGTCTTCTCTTCTGCCTGATAGTCCATAGTCCAATAATGCCTGTGCTTGGTCAGAGATTACACTCACCCGCTGTGTCAGGTTTAAATCAGTCCCTGATTAGAGGGGGGAAATGAGAACCAGCAGTATTCCTGGCCTCAAGGGCCAGATTTGAGTATCCCTGGTATATATGATTGACCGGGGAGTTACCTCCATTTTGTAACAAATTACCTAATTAATCCAGCTATGATTGAGCAATTAAAAAAGGAAGAGCTACTGTAATAGAACACCTGTGTCCTCCACACTGCTTCTTATCCTTGCATAAAAGGAAGAGCCACATTACCTTTGGTGCCCCCCCCCCCCCCACCCCAGCTCAGCAATGCATTTTGGGAAAATCTAAAAGTTGTGGTTTTCTGCTATGTTTTGTTAAACCCAGAGCTGCAGTTGCACTTGATTCTCATAGCCAAACAAAACACTTCAAAAGCAGCAGGTTATCGCTCTTAACTTTAAAAAAAAAAAAGAATTTTTCTGCCTCATCAGCCTAATCGCTGGTTCATTACGCATGCTTCTCGCAATCAGTAATTAACCAAATCTTGTTATGAGCAAATGAGACAGATAATAAAATTGTTGTTTTTAATTACGAATGAAAGAAGGCTGGGGGGAACAATATTCTAAAATGCATTTGGCTCATTGGGTTCTATTCTGAACAATTACAGAAAAAAAAGTTCCTTTTCCTGTGCAAAAGCTTCTCTTTAGCACGCAGTAGCAGTGATTACTGACTCACATACCACCACACCAGACCCGCAAATGAGAAGCACAGTGAAAAATTCACGCCACAATCTGGGCTTAATTGAAAACACTGAATGAAATTCTCACTCTAGTGCTCTCACAGCAATCCCCCCCCCGGTGTGCTATGTGCAGTGTTTACGATTCTACGATTCTACGTCTACGATTGTGACCGCTAGTTTTGCTTCCGAGCAGCAGGCCACATTTTCGGGGGGGGGGGGGGGGGATTCAGATCCCACCCAGGTAAGAGGTCATTACCACACAGTGACGCATCTATGCTGAGCTGCAGGGCCCAGCGTGTTCAGAATCGACAAAATAACACGCTGTCAGACATTCTCGCAAGTAGGCTATTTTTTAAATTATTAATAATTTTTTTTCTTTTATTCGATTTTTACTCCCCACTGGGGGGATATATTTGAGGGCCATATATTATTTATGCACAAACTACACAAGGATGAAACATTTTCATGATTTTCTATAGGGTGACCGTAAGCATTAGTCACAGCAGCATCTGCAATGCTGAGCAGCAGGCCTGAACGTGGAGGCGGGTTCAGAACATGCGAAGACCGGAAAAGCGATGACGAGGACAGGCCACTCGGCCCAACTTGGCTCGTCGTTTAAAAAAAAAAAAGACAAAAGAAAAAAGTTTAGATGAACTGGCAATGCAAAAACCATCAACAATAAAAATAATCAAACCATAAATAAAAAAACATCAAACAATCAATAATAACCATCAATCAAATAAAAATCAAACCCCAATAAAAAGCGATAACACAGTACAATCAACAGAATCAATAAAAAAAATTTTTAAAACCCAACATGAGTAATAATAAGCAAAGGTTAATAAATATTTTAAAAAATAATAATAATAAAAATAGCCAAGTAAAGGACATAGAACGTGAAGAGGAGGGTGAGGAAGGCTCACCATCTGTGTGGTGGACTCTCGGCCCATGCCCTCTTTGGTGATGGTGAGCCGAAAGGTGTAGGTCACGTCCGCCTCCAGCTCTCTCCCCGGGATGCCCAGCACCGGCTCGTTGTACCCCAAACCCGAGCTGAAGGTTAGACTGGAGCAGTGGTCCGGGCCCTGCGGGACGGGGAAGGGAGGGAAGGGGTGGAGTAGGGTGGAGTAGGGTGGGGTAGGGTGGGGCGGGGGCACAGGGGGTCAAAGGTTAATTACATTAGAACTGAGGGGAGGTCGGGGGGGGGGGGGGGTCGGGGGGGGGGCTACCCATCTATTTGCATCTGGGGTCAGGAACCCAGGTCCCGGGGAGCCACAGCCTCTGCTGGTTTTCGTTGTTCCTCAGCATTGATTAAGGCAGTTGATTACACAGTTAGCTCACCTCACCTGCTTCCTGGGGGCCTGAACTGGGTGCTGAGTTTAAGGGGTACGCAAAAACAACAGACTCGCTGCGACGCTCAGAACCACACAGGTCAGTACTGCACCACATAGGTCAGTACTGCACCACATAGGTCAGTACTGCACACACAGGTCAGTACTGCACACACTGGTCAGTACTGCACCACACAGGTCAGTACTGCACCACATAGGTCAGTAGCTGGTACCTCAGTCAGTAAACAGTTAAAAGTGTCTCAAATGTTCTGTCTCATACCAAACAATTTAAGGCCATAAATGAATTAAATACTGAAACAAATACCATGAAACACTTGAGATTTAATGCTTACACAAGCTGATTGACTGCAGAACATACGCTGGCAATTTGTTAAGCTAAAATAAGAACACATGCTTTCACAGTTAGGGGCTATTATACACCAGCACTGGACATCCTTATGGGAATATGACTTTCCATTGCTTTCTTTGCTTGAACACTTCCAGTGTTCACAATAAAACATGTCATAAATATATAATGTAAAACCTGTGGGACGTTGCGGTTCTGGTGTTTCCTGGTTTATTGAGTTTTTTTGTTTTGTTTTGTTGTCTTTATTAGCTATTTCATTGCTTTCCCTCAACAGATTCTGTTTCCAAGCCTTGCGAGGGCCTCCACAGGGAATCTTTATGATTTCTTTCCCCGATTTTCTTCAGTTAGTTTCCACAGCGGGAATACAATCTTGAGGAACAAGGTTTGAACAAGGCTGAATATCATACATAAACAAAACAAGAGCAAAATCACCTTGAAAGCAATAAGACGCCAAGTTATCGATATTAATATTATTACTGTAATCTTAAATCTAAATCTCGCTCTCCCTCTTCCTCTCTCTCCCTCCCTCGCTCTCTTGCTCCCTCCCTCCCTCCTGTAGACTGAGGGCGTTAGGCTGATCACAGAAAGGAGGGGGCTCTCTCCTTTATCTAAAGGGTCAGGACAGCTGTGCATTTTTGGCTTGATTGAGTGAGAGAAAGGGCAGAGGGCTGGAATGCACATCGTTACATAACAGCCCCCCCCCCGCCCCCCCTGCCTCCTCCACCCCTTTTCCATGCATACACCCACTCCCCACGCACACACGGTCGTCCCAGTGGGCCCGTTCGAACCTCCATCACCAGAGCACGTCCGGGCTGGCACAGCGCGATGTGTTCTCACACCCGCCAAGTCAGCAGAGCAGGCTCCGCCTCTAGTCACAGGCCCCACCTCTTAGTCCCTGCACCCGCATTTGTGACTTGTGATTCGAGCTTTTGGTTGGGGATTAACTTCTTCATTTCATTTTTTTTTTTGGGGGGGGGGGGAGGCAATGGGCATTTAAACAAGGGAAGTCGCCTAGCAGGAGTACAAAAACATGCACTAAAAAGCCACACGGACAGAGAAGGGGAAAAGAAAATAACCCTGACTTTTAATTGTCTTTTCCAGTTACTCAACTGGAAAATACATTTTTATTTTCTTTTTTTTGCTCCTTTACAGGAGAACATTTTTCTTGGAGGGAAAAAAGCAAAGACTGACCAATACTACACTAAAAACTCTGGATAAGCTGTGGATGAGATTTTAAGTAGATATTAATGTAGTCAACATGGTGACAAAGCTAAAAAGCAATAAAATCCTAAATCTAAAATTATATCTATATATATATCTTATAACAGTCATATTCAAGCTTCAGAGTAACCTTGTGTAGATAACCACATATATCAAGGGGTTTTTAATGGGTTTCAAAATAAGTACATACCTACTCTAAAAGAAAATATTTATATTTCTTGAGTGCCACAAGGCCATCAACAATAAAATCAATAAAAAGCCAAATATTTTCATTATTTTCTCTGCTTCAGTGCTTTCATAATTGTTATATAATTCAGTTTTACAGTACAGATGATGATGATGGTTCTGCATGCTGGAAGATCAAGAACAGCAAGAAGAGAAGCAAAGCCATACCTTTGATGTGTTGGTACACTCCCACAGGTAGTTCAGCAGAGTCTGGCTCTCTGGGCCCAGGTTGGGGTCATACGACTGCTCTCCGCTCAGCTGCAGGTCCTGGGTCTTGGACCAGACCCTGTAGGAGCCGCCCTCAATGATGGGCACCAGCTTCCCGGCTATCACGCTCAGCTGCAGCGAGGCGGTCTTCCGCAGGGGGATGCCCTCGTACGTCAGGGAGAAGACCAGGCTATAGTTACCCAGCTCCAGCGCCATTTTGGGGATGGAGAGCTGAAGCCTCCTGGTGTCCAACTCAGCTGGTAGTGGGACCCTGTCCTGCCCCCGGGGGGCGTCGGAGAGCGGGAAGGGGAAGATCTCCCACAGGTACTCCACACCGTACCGGACACAGCCCTTCAGGTCGACGCTGGCCTCCACCAGGTTGGACTGGGGTCGACGGACAGTCAGCCGGGGAGCGTTGACCAGCCGTACCTCGGGCTCCTCGCACTCCAGCACCCGGATGTTGACGGCGACCTGCGCTATGACCCAGCTCACTAGGTTGCTGACATTCACATGGATCACATAGTTCCCAGGTTGGGAGTATGAGTGGCTAATGCTGGGCGAGTTGGTGTTCTGCCTCCCCGTGCCGTCCCCAAAGTTCCACTGGTAGAAGGCTGGGGTGCCTCTGGGGGACGCCAAGGCACGCAGGCTGATTGTCTTATTGATAAAGGTGTCCCGAGGGTTAGCCTCCAAGGTGGCAGAGATCAGGACGTTCTGAACCTGTATGACCTTGGTCACATTCTGGCACCCCAGGGCATTGACTGCACCCAGGTATATGGTCAGCTGACCTGACTTTTCTGGGGTGTAGGTCACCTTTTTCCCAATCAGGGATGTCTTGGTCCCGTGGTGCAGGTCGAAAGTCCACAGGAAGGTGACACGGTTTCCTGTCTGTATCTCAGCGCTGAAGAACTTCTTGACACCCACGGGGATGGCGGCCTCGCAGCAGTTGACCATGGTAAGCATGCTGATCGGCTCCATGACCTTGACAATAATACTCGCCCTCTCCGAGCTGATCTGGTTGTGGGCCGTCAGGTTGACCACATAGGTGTCCACTCGAGTGAACTGGTGGGTGTAGGTGAGGTTCTGGAGCTCCACTGTGGCATCGCCGCTGATGGTCAGGATGAAGCTCACGGAGGTCCCTGCAGAGATGCCGATGTTGAACTCCACATTCTCCCGTAATGCCACGATGCTCTTGTTCACCTTCAGCTCCAGGCCCTCAACCCTGTCCTGCACTGTGAAGTCCTGTGAGGTGGCTTCTGCGCTGACGTCATTTGTAGCATTCAGGGTGACCGTGAAAACCCCTGCAGTGGGAAACAACCAGGTCACCTGCTGGCCCATTTTCACCGTGTTGGGGAGGTACCACGTCCAGGAGACATTAGTTCCAACTTGATAGTCCCCCTGCAGGAGCACAGTGGTGCCGGAGGCCACAAAATTCTGCTCTGTGACCTCCGTGGCAGTGAAAGCCACCCCTGAAATGGGTTCCTGTACGCTGATCCACTCTGAGGTCATCTCTGAGCTCACCTCATTGGAGATCTCCACACTCACCAGCTTGAGGCCGGGGTTGACAAATCTGTGTTGGACTGAAGGAGAAAACCAAGGCAGGAGGACTCCATCGAGAGACCAACGGTACCTCAGATCCGAACCACTACTCACAGAGACTGTCATGTTAGTTGAACGGTTGACTGCCACAGGGTTGGGAGCAGCCTGCAGGCTTACACTGCCAACTGGGTCCAGAAACTCGATAGTCCTGTTGACGCCAATCTGGCCCAGGAGGTTGGTTGCCTTGAGGAAGATATTGCAAGGGCCTGGCTGGGAGAAGTTGACATCTATGGTCTTCCCACTCAGGTTGGTGGCATTCTCCTGGTTCCTAAGGAGGCTCCAGCTGAAGGACATGTTGGTACCTTCCCGGAGAGCAGCCTGCAGGTGGAGGACCCTGTTGGTGGCAAAGCAGCAACCTTCACCCAGCTCC
This sequence comes from Anguilla pacifica, assembly GCA_039654925.1. Classification (NCBI taxonomy): domain Eukaryota; kingdom Metazoa; phylum Chordata; class Actinopteri; order Anguilliformes; family Anguillidae; genus Anguilla; species Anguilla pacifica. The sequence continues at coordinate 66,080,407 of CM077285.1, read as the reverse complement.
TCTGCCACAATCTGCAGACCCTCCAGCTCCCGCTGGACAAAGATGAAAATGCTGGCCTGCAGATAGCTGATCTTATTCTCTGCTGTGACGATGACGTTGAATGTCCCCACTGACCTAAAGGTGTAGAACATGGTGTGGGTACTGGGAATGGCGGTGCAGCGGTCACACAGGATCCAGGAGTATTCTACATTGTCCCCTTGCTCTAGGTGTGCCTCAAAGTGGACAGAGGTATTGAGGGGGACGTTGATCAGGCTGGCGTTGACTGTCAGGCCCCGGATGGGTGTGATGACAGACACCGAGAGCTCGGTGTGGTTGCTGCTCACTTGGTTACTCCCCATCAGGCTGATGTTGAAGTCACCAGAGGCGTTGTACGCGTGGGTGACATTACCACCAGTCAGGATGCTCCCATCCCCAAAGTCCCAGATGTAGTCTACGTTTGAGCCATCCGCCGAAGCCGAGAAAGTGTACAGCTGGTGCAGGGCCAGGCTGTTGGATTTGGTGCCATTGTGCTGGATGACAACAAGGCCCACGGACTCCTGAACCTCGATTAAGGTGGTGCTGTTGCTGAAGGAGATGTTGTTGAGGACTGTGACAGTCACCAGGTACTGTCCTGGATCTCTGTAGGTAAAGGACATGTCCTTGTGTCCTCGAACAGTCGAATCATTGATGCCGAAATCCCAGAGATAGGTATATTCAAACACCGGGAACGCACTAACGGTGAAACTGGTCTCCTCTCCTAGCAAGGTGTAGCTGCCTTTGGAGACTAAGGAGACATTAACTATCATTGGTTGGACACAGACACAGGCATAGAAATTGGCTTTATTCACCCTGCTGGACAGGTGGAGTGAGAGGTAGTAGTCGCCACTAGTAGGGTACATATGGGTGATGCCTGGGGTACCACGGAGGGTCACATTTTCAGTGCCGTCCCCAAAGCTCCACTCATAGACATACATGGAGGAGTTTCCCGACACAAAGGCATTGAAGTCAATCTCGGTGAGCTCCTGGACACAGCCGGCTGGTTCTAGCGAGAGCACCTCCAGGATGAACACCTGCACGGCCAGCGACGCCCACCAAGAGCTGATGCCGTTGGTTGCCGTGACGTTCACCGTGTAGTTGCCGTCCTTGACGTAGATGTGCTCCACCTGTGGCTCCGCCACCGTCAGCACCCTCCCGTCGCCCATCTCGAAGGTCCAGGTGATATTGTTGCCGGCCTCCACCTGGGCGCTGATGATCGTTGGGGTGTTGAGCTCGGTGGGGGACGTGGAGGACACGGACAAGCCCCGGATCTCCTCTGACACCAGCATCTCCACATGGGTGCTGGTATAGCTGATGGTGTTGTTGATGGAGACGGATATGTTGTAGACGCCACTGTGGGCGAAGGTGTGGTTGACACGGCGTTCGCGACCCTGCACGGGGGCGGAACCATCCCCGAAATTCCAGGTGTAGACAATGCCATAGGGTGAGGGCAGGGGGTGGGCCTCGAACACGGTGGGCCGGCCCGCCTGCAGAACCGCAGGGTCGGTCTCGATCTCCACCACCGTCAGCACGCTGAACACAAACACTTCAATCTTCTTGCTCACGTTCTCTTTCTTGTTGGACACTGAGACTGTGAGCGTGTACTCTCCTGTGATGACAAAAAACAAGGGCACAATTACGAGGGTTATGGGAGTTAAAAAATAAATAAAAACAAAATAAAAAACCTCTGTTATCCACAAGAACTAGAACAATAATGAGTAAAATAGCAGGGTACAGAATATAAAGGATAACCAGGATCAAAAGATAATCAGGATGATAAAATGATTCAACCAAGACTTTCAGGCAAGCTCCATACACTTGAGCACTTTTAAAACAAGTTTTTTTTTTAAAAATGGAAAAATAAACCATTGCATCAATCCACATGCTGAAATAACTATCTATGCTTTATTGCACAGCCAATTAAACCACAGGCACTCCTTGTTCTCTCCTTCCACTAGACCATCTGTGCACTAGGTCAGAGAAATCAAACTGAAATCCTGGAGGGCTGCTTTGTCTGCTGGTTTTTGAATGTATTTCTGCGCTTAAGTGCCCTATTTAATTCGCTAATTGGCTGAAGACTCTGCACACCTTCACAGTAAAATGTCAAGCGTTGACTCAACTCTACCGGTGTTAATTTAACTCTTAACAGATAACATTTGGTCCAACATTCCAGAGTGAATGAGTTGATTCCAGAGCTGAATTAACACTGGACATTTTACTCTGTTGTTGCCAAGGCTTACATTTTCTGACAATTGAAAGGAAATCGTAAAAAGCAGTAAAGGCTCCAGGACTGAAGTGTGAGACCCCTGCACTAGGGGTATTCCACCAGACTGAAGTGTGAGACCCTTGCACTAGGGGTATTCCACCAGACTGAAGTGTGAGACCCCTGCACTAGGGGTATTCCACCAGACTGAAGTGTGAGACCCCTGCACTAGGGGCATTCCACCAGACTGAAGTGTGAGACCCTTGCACTAGGGGTATTCCACCAGACTGAAGTGTGAGACCCCTGCACTAGGGGTATTCCACCAGACTGAAGTGTGAGACCCCTGCACTAGGGGCATTCCACCAGACTGAAGTGTGAGACCCTTGCACTAGGGGTATTCCACCAGACTGAAGTGTGAGACCCTTGCACTAGGGGTATTCCACCAGCCTGAAGTGTGAGACCCTTGCACTAGGGGTATTCCACCAGACTGAAGTGTGAGACCGTTGCACTAGGGGTATTCCACCAGACTGAAGTGTGAGACCCTTGCACTAGGGGTATTCCACCAGACTGAAGTGTGAGACCCCTGCACTAGGGGTATTCCACCAGACTGAAGTGTGAGACCCTTGCACTAGGGGTATTCCACCAGACTGAAGCAGGTGAGGTTACCTGGCTGAGCGTAAATGTAGGTAACATTCTGCTGCAAGGTGACCTGGTGGGCCTGGGGGTCAGGCGTGAGCAGGGAGCTGTTGTAGGGAGGTCTGAAGTGGTAGACCTGGTAACCTCCATCTCCGAAAGACCACCTGGAAACCAAGAAAGAGAAAAGAAAAAACAGCGTGTCCTTTTAGCGACGACGTGAAGTCTTAGACAGCACTAATTCGACCGAATGAAAGGTACTGCACGGACTGGGCGGGAGGGTCAGAGGAGGTGCAACGTTCCCTGGCTTTTTATTTAATCCACGTTAAAAGAAAATGAGCTTTCGGGCGTGGCCCTCGTCAGATAAAAACATTTAATCTCCGTGGTGAAGGATGAGGCAGGAACATAATTATCGTAATTTAAATAAATGTAGCTTCCACCAGACAGTATTGCATCCCCTTCCCTGCTGCTCTGTTAGATTTCGAGGCAGCATCTTCACATTGTTAGTGTTCAAAACCTCCCAGGCAAGAAACGGTGACAGGTTTGTATAAATGCTTTATTTGAGATATGGATGCCATGTAAATCCTATGTAAAAAAAATACTAAAGCTGTGTGAGTCACCCAGGATAAAAGTGTCTGCTGAGTGTCTGTCAGGAATATGATGGCTTTTAAAATAAATTTCATCTTTTGTTTTGTTTGAGGTCCTGTCCTCTCCTGCCTGCATTGTGCAGTATGCAGTCGAAGGCTTTCAAGGCAGCTTTTGAATGCTGGTTTACCAGAATTAGTACGAGAGAGAGGTGCATTCTTCAGGTTTTTTTCTCTTCTCAGTCGGGTTATAGTGTGAAGGCTAAACGTTAATATCTTGATTACGGTGTTACAATATATGATACTGTGTATGCCCTGTGGGTCACCTCAAAATTTTCTTTTAAAAATTTTCTTTAGGAATGTCCACAAAGCAATTCACAGGAGTCCTTTCAATTCTCTATTAAACTCATATAAACTCTGTTAGAGTTGATTTAACAGTGGAAATGCTGCTGCGCAAGTGTACACTCAGCCTGGTCGCATGACCTGAACTGACACGTCTGTCCTGGGTTAACTGAATAGTGCTGGCAGTCTATGCTTCATTTAGACCCCTGCGTTCTGAACCTTCTCTTTGCAGAGGATAATGGCTGGCACAGGCAAATGGCCCAGGCACATGGCACAGGCAAAACAGCTGGCCTGTGCCGTTTCCTCCCCTCATGCTCTCCTGACCCCGGCGCGAGTGGCACGCGAGTGCTGACGCGAAACAGGAAGGGGCAGGGCCTCATGCAGGCGGAACAGGAAGGGGCGGGGCCTCACGCAGGCCGGAACACAAAAGTGTTGACTTTTCCGAGGGAGAGGAAAGGCCTTCGGCCGTCGCCGCTGAGGAAGAGGAGCGAGCTCTGAGGCGTCAGGCTCGCGGCTGCGCTTCAGAGCCAGGCCGAGCAGAAACTCGGCGGCCGGGGAGGGGGGATCCCACACACACGGGCCGTTGTCATTAACCGGGTGGGAGGCGAAGGGCGTGGCGATGGCTCCTCTCCTTCTCGTACCCCTCGGCCTTTCGTTAAGGTGTCACGTTAATCGTTAAAAAGCCTTCCCATGGAGGGACCGAAGACCAGCCCTTTGTTCTGAGACAGGGCAGGAATTATCTGGAACGCAAGATCGTGTCTGACAATCCAGATCAGCCTTTTCCGGGCTTTTCCAGTTGTTTTTCCAGGCTTTTCCAGTCTTTTTCTCCCTCCCTCTTATAACCTTGTTTCTCTCTTGACTTTGCTCACCTCAGCTCACTGCCTAATTCCGCGATGTGGGCTTCTGCTGAGAACATCCGCCAGAAGCTACGGATGTTTGCTTCTGTCCTAATCCCCTACAGCACTGCTTTTGAAGATGTGTGACTTCAGATAGAATGAATCAATTATCTAGACATGCTACTCCACAGCCTGACGGTTATCTCTTCCAATCCCCTTGTCCCATGTTGTGCGATGCGAGGATTAAAAGAAAATTAAATCTGTTCTTGGCATCGGTAAAAGCTACAAGTATCTGACCGTGAGCAAAAAAAAAAAGAGGTCAACGAAACAAATGTCGAACAAAGTGAAGCCAATAGGTGTGCGTTCAGTTCAGCGAGGCCGGGCGTGCACGCTGACGGACGCCCGGTGGTGGAAAGTACCGGAAGGCGGCGTCCACCGACATGTCGACCAGGATGGAAGCGGAGAGGGTTTGGGCCGAGCCCTGCGTGACGATGTCCGGGACGCCCCTCACGGTGAGGTCCGCCATGGGGTTCATCCTGTCCACTGTCACGTTGTAGTGCTCCGTCAGATCGCTCACGTGGTTCATCGCCGTCACCTAGGAAACCGACACCGTCACCAAGGAAACCACGGTCCTGAGAAATGGCGATTTAGGATCTCAAACACATTATATAATGTCCCTAGGGTTTTTCTCATGTCAAATTCAAGGGCCTTACAAATGTTTTTTTTTTTTTAAATTACAGCCCACCAAAGATATTCTTCTTTATTATTACATTTCCGAATTCCAACATCGTTGTGTTTACAAGTTTAGATTTTCACTCTAAAGGACATGCACAGCTATGAAAAAAGGGCAGTTTTGCCAGACAAAATCCAAGCACTTTCTCAACCTTCCTCATTCAAAATCAATCTCTTTAAAAGGTTTTCAAGGCCCTGTGGAAACCCTGTCATACAGGCTATTGAATCCCCGAGCACACTGGGATGAAGTCGCACAGTGAGCCACCCGGTACAGGAGGCCACCGGTAAAGGAGGCCCACAATAAAGGAGGTCCCTGTTAAAGGAGGAACCCGTTAAAGGAGGCCCCCGTTAAAGGAGGAACCTGTTATAGGAGGCCCCGTTAAAGGAGTCCCCCGGTAAAGGAGGCGCCCATTAAAGGAGGCCCCTGTTAAAGGGAAGACGTTAAGCCTGAGGATCACGGGCAGATGCTCACAGACAGCTTGTAGACGGCGGCGTTCTGGTAGATGACGTTGAGCACCGTGTTGTAGTAGGTGAAGTGGGGCTTGTCGTCCACCGTCCACTTGAAGCTGGGGTTGGAGCCTGCCTCTACCTCCGCCGAGTACTTCTGCGAGACGACAGGACACCGCGCGACCGTCAGCGGCTTCGCCGGCGGCACCGGGGAGCGCACCACAGCGGAAGAGCAGGGCGAAAAGGAGGAGGACAAAGGAGGAGGAAGAAACGGGCGGAGCAGGAGGAAGCAAAGAGGAGGTGGAGCACGGAGATGAAGGGAGCGCACGGAGGGACTTACCACCATGACCTCCATCAGCACCCTGTGGTTGGGGTGGGGCGTGACCTTCAGGCCCCGGAGCGGCTCCTCCACCCTCACCTGCACCGTCAGGTTAGCGGATGTGACCTCGCTGCGGGCGGTCAGGACCACGGGGGCGGCCGGGGTGTCCCCCAGCTGGAGGTCCACGTAGACGAAGAGGGTGTCGTTGTGGGGGTCGGACCGGCACTCCCCGACCACGGGCGCCAGGTCGGGCGGGCAGGACGCCAGGAAGGGCACGGACTGGTTGCCCCCTTGCCAGCTCGCCCAGGCCCGGTGCCAGGATCGCACTTTGGCCAGCAGGAAGGTCTGGTTGGCGGGGAAGTAGATGGTCCCGTTCTGGCTCGGGGGGTAGATGACGGTGAGGCCCAGCGGTGGCACCACGCGGATCGGACAGGACGCCCGGCTGGGGAAATCCGGGTCGTCGGACGTCACCTGGAAGGTATACTCTCCCGGACTGGGGAGCCCCGCCTGGAGGAGCGGGCCCGGGACGGGGGTCTCCTCCTGCCCCGTGTACAGCACTCTGAGCAGGCAGGCACGGTCCTCGGTCCAGGCGCTGCTGTTGCCGGCGACGTCGACGGAGGTGCCATTGATCCAGTCGGTGTCGTTGAGCACCAGCAGGCTTTGGCGCCAGGGGGAGGCGGGGTCCAGGCCACACTGGAGCAGGGCCCCAGGACCGGCGTCGTGCTGGAGGGCCATGAAGTCACCCTCCGCCACAAAGATGTCCGAAATCTGCTCTCGTACCTTTAGCCAGGCGGGAAGACGAGACTCAGGTTTGGGGGGGAGGGGGGGGGGGTTCCACTAAACAAGCAAGCTGTCCTGATTTCTGTTATCACATTTTATTTTTTCCCCTCTATATGTCATATATAGGTTGGTCCTTTGTTTATATATCACTCACTTTCTACCAAAAAAAACACAGATATTCAAACATATGTATGAGTAAACTACCTAACTGAGATGTGTGGTCCCATGACCGCTGACTTTCGATCTTATACTGGCACCAAGACACCATCACAAGGCACTGTGCTGCACTTATACTTATCCTACAGCAGGCGAGCCTCAGGCACTTCCTGTGCAGCTGACATCACATCCTGTCAGACTCACCAGCTGGTGTCTGGAGGCTCCTGGTGTCAGGGTGAAGAGGACTTCCTCCACCAGGCTGTACTCTGGCTGGTACACTTCCAGCGGGAGGAGGGAGGCCCGGGAGCAGTTGACGCAGGAGTTGGGGGAGCAGGGACTGCCGAGAGGGAGACAGCGCCCCTGGAAGGGGCACCACTGCTGACGGGGCGGGCAGACCTCCACGGTGTTGTTCGCCTCCTCGTCCTGGCACACGGCAATGGGGGCGCAGAGGTCTCCACAACCTGCGGCACAGGACGGGGTCAAAGGTTACGGTGGGTCACATGGCCTGAACAGGCGGTTTCATGGCAGTGTGCTCACTGATCCCGCGGCACCCTGTCCTATTCTGTGACGCTCCACCCCTTCTGAGATGCTACTGGTTCAGAGCGACAGCTTGAGGTGAGACTACTGAGGCAAAGTTAGTTTTTTTGCTCAAAAAAAAGCCTGCATTGCTTCTGAAATCAAATCCCTCACAGACGGAAAAAAAAGAAAAAAATGAATAAAAATAAACAAGACACATCTGAGTTAGCTCCCTGAGACTGACTGTCAATCACTGACTGCTCTGAACCACCCTGCTTTGTGCAAATTTGGCCTGCAGGGCAGAACGAGCGAACGTCACCCCCCCCCCCCGTCCCCGTCTTTCCGCCCCCGCCCCCGCCTCACAGTTCCAGCCCTGTGAGGCAGTGTGTTGAGCGCCATTCTGGAAGAGCACAGACGCGTAACACATCTGAGGGCTCAGACATAAATACATGCGAAAACTGGCAAGGAGAGAAAGGAAGTGGAACTGAACCTGATAATATTTTTCTCGAGTGAGCGAGCAATCAGTGGAAATGACAGGACAGCATCACTGACAGCCAATGGCAGAGAGAAGCCCACTCAGGTGTCGCCTCACAGGTGTAGCTCAACGCTCTCCATAATTCACAGCTCAGACTCCTCCCAACTCGCCTCATTTAGAACAAGCTGTTCTCACGCCTCTGATGCGCAAACACCGCGTAGCTTCGGCAGATTCTGTACGTCCTCACAAAAAGATGTTTTTCTTTTTTTCCTCCAATCTGTCAACCAGTAACAAGGGAACGAAAGATTGAGAGAGGGGGGGAGAGGGTGATAAGCAAGACAGAGAGAGCTTTCTCTGCTCTCCTCCTTCTGAATGTAATAAGGGTTCGGAGCAAAGTGACCTGCATGGCTGTCCCCAGAATGCAGGACAGGTACCGCAGGCTAAGAGGAACACAAAGTGCACATGAGAATACCTGCTTCAGGTTCATAGAAAAGCACACGGAAAAAATGTGTTTTTCTGGCTCTGGCTCGTCACTCATCAAACCCTCTCCCAAGAACAGGGGCTCCGTACAGGAAATGGCTCCTCACAAGCTCCAGAGCCTCTGCACTCTTCCTCCCCCGACATCTTCTTCCTCTCATTCTCACAGTGTGTGTGGTACAGGTTTTAACTTGGTGTGTGTGATGCACATAGCGCAGTGTGTGTGTGGCGTACACAGTGCAGTGTGTGTGTGATGTACACAGTGCAGTGTGTGTTACAGTTTTTAACCTGGTGTGTGTTCATTGTGTACACAGCGCAGTGTGTGTGTGTGTGTCTGTGATGTACACAGTGCAGTGTGTGTGTGTATGGTGTACACAGCGCAGTGCGTGTGTGTGTGTGTGTGTGTGTGTGATGTACACAGTGCAGTGTGTGTGTGTATGGTGTACACAGCGCAGTGTGTGTGTGTGTGTGTGTGTGTCTGTGATGTACACAGTGCAGTGTGTGTGTATGGTGTACACAGCGCAGTGCGTGTGTGTGTGTGTGTATGTGTGTGTGATGTACACAGTGCAGTGTGTGTGTGTATGGTGTACACAGCGCAGTGTGTGTGTGTGTGTGTGTATGTGTGTGTGATGTACACAGTGCAGTGTGTGTTTAATGTACACAGCGCAGTGTGCGCGTGGTGATTGGCTGGCTCCAGCAGGGCGAGGCTTTACCTGGCTGCAGCAGGTGCTGGCCCAGCTCCGGGCACTGCGGTCTGTACACCTGGAATCGCACCTGGGCGCCCCGGCTCAGGTCCTGGGTGATGAACTCCAGGGAGGAGAGCCGGGCGTCATGGAGGAAGGCCATGGCCGGGAACATGAGGAGCTGAAGGGGGTCAGACGGGCACGTCAAACTCGCGAAACAGGGACAGGCAGCTGTTACATATAATCAGTGACCCCGATCTACAGTATCTCCTCATATGTATGTCCTGAATATGTAATGTGGGTTTCTGACCCCTTTATTGTATGGGTTTATACCTCAGTACCAACACTAAAGCAACCTAAACAGCCGCCATTTTGATTGTAGTTCACATACATTTATAGATACGTCCATGTGGGTAGTGAGTGTGTGGATACTCCGTAGTTTATCACGGTGTGCTTTTTCGGTGCAGAAAGCCGGAGGCGGTGTGAGAGGGTTCACAGGGCTCAGCTCCGCTCTCACCTCCACGGGCGCTGCGGGCGCCTCCAGGCCGGGCGTCCGGGCCGCGGGGACGGAGAGGGGTCTCTGCGCGTGGAAGACCGCGCTGCCCGCCATGAACACTCCGGCGTCGGGTAAGCGCACTGCGCGGACAGACAGAGGGACAGAGGCGGGGCGGGGGGTGAGGCGGGGCGGGGGTGAGACGGGGCGCTGGCGCCTCCGCACACGCACTTTTAAATAACATCTGATGTAGCCAGGCACCGTTTTGATTAAATCTCTGATCTCGGATCAGACCGAACCCCCCCCCCCCACCCCCCCCCAAGCCTGCCAAGCTGATGACTCTCCCGCTGAGCGGCATGGAGACAGAGTGAGGAGCGAGCCGTCGCGTGTCACGCCTAATTGAAGCACCCCGAGCTCCCCCTCCCAGGCCAGCGGGCCTGGATCACGATCCTGTTTTTCAGGATGCTTTTTGTTTCAGCATAACACACACACACACACACACCCACACACACACACTCACACACACACTCACACACACACACACACCCACACACACTCACACACACACCCACACACTCACACACACACACCCACACACACAGAGTCATACTCACACACACTCACACACTCACACACACACACAGTCACACACACTCACACTTACACACACTCACACACACACACCCACACACACTCACACACACACCCACACACACACACCCACACACACTCACACACACACCCACACACACACACTCACACTCACACACACTCACACACACACACACACACACGCACATACGCACAAATATGCGCGCACACACACACTCACACATACACACACACACACATTTACACACACGTGCGCGCGCCCCCCACCACCCCCCCCCCCCCACACACACCCCACCCTCCCACCCACACATGCTCAGTGTAGGGCCAGACCCCTCGCGTCGCGTCCAGCCAGCGGTGTGCGGCGGCTGTGCGTGTGTGCGTGTTTACGAGCGCGTGTGTTTTTGATTTTGGGGGGGCGGGCCGGTTTCGCGTGAAAACAGCGTGTGACAGAGAAGTGCAAACAGGCCCACAGGGAGGACAGAGGAGCAAACATGGCCGCACACACCATCTGCAGCAGGGCCCCCACCGACGGGCAGCACACACCGCGCCAGCGGAGTTACGCAAAATCAGAGGGGTGGGGGGGGACAGGGAGGGAGAGAGAGAGAGAGAGAGACAGAGAGAGAGAGAGAGAGAGAGAGAGAGAGAGAGAGATAGCACAGAGAAGCACATCCTCCTAAACCGTACAAAATACACAAATACAACAAAAGCACATTTCCACAAATTTTCTAAAATTATGAAGAACCTCCATTCCTTATCAAAGTGAGAAGAATGTGCAGTCCTGTTAGGAGAAGGTCCAACAGCCCCAAATTGTGGCTCAATATATTTCAGCTTTCCATAACCTGAGGGACACTGAGTTGCCATCCTATGGACACAGGGGATTTATATTCTTACTCTTATTATTATTTATTTTTATTCTTTCTTTAAATGCTTGTGCTGATTTAACATTAATATTGTTATTGTGTTGTTTTTGTTTTGTTTTGAATGTTCACTGTAATTATTATTTCACTGTACATATGCATTTCAATTGATTTCCGATGCTTTGGCAATATTTACATATGCATTTCCTGCAAATAAAGCAACTTGAATTTGACAGCAGAGATGGGGGGTGAGAGAGAGAGAGCACAGAGAGCAACAGGGAGAGAGAGAGACGGGGGATGAGAGAGGGAGAAAGAGAGGGGAGGAAGGGAGAGCATAGAGAGAAACAGGGAAAGAGAGAAGGGGATATGAGAGGGAGTGAGAGAGAGGGAGACAGAGAAAGTGAGAAAGGGAGAGGGGGAGAGAGAAAGGAGTAGAGGTAGAGAGAGAGAGGGAGGGGAAAAGAGAGGGAGAGAGAGAGAGAGAGACAGAGGGGGAAAGAGAGAGAGAGAGAAACAGAAACAGGGCAGAAACAGTCACGCGCAAATGAAAGGCGGCTTTATCCTCGCGCTCACACCAAACACCCTTCAGAGCCACAGTGTTATTCTAGAAAACCGAGCCTCCACAGTTTTCGCAAACTACTGTTAAAAAATATTCCACCCTCTGTTTGGCCATATGACTCTTTCTCTCTTCATTTTTCCCTCTCTTCTTTATAAATAAATAATGGTCCCTCAATAACAAAACACTGAAACAAGGCAAGCAAGTTCCCCAAATAAAGTAAAAAAGAACGAATGACTCATAAAGCATAAAAATCATATTTAAATAAATATCGTATTTCACCGAGTGCACCCAGCCAAGTAGCTTCCAAGCAGAAAGGATGACGACAGAACCAAGAGCCTCACTGTTATCCCAGCAGAATCGGCAGCCACAGCAGTATCACCTTTATTAATTATGTTATAGATGTGATTCTGGCAGCAGTAACAGCAGGGGCGTCATTATTGCCAGTAGCGCTGGGGTGCAGTCACAGCACCCCCCACACACACACACACACACACACATGCGCGCGCGCACACACGCGCACACACACTCACACAGGAGCAGTGTTAAAACCGTGCGCGTGCATCAGCGCTAACGGCGGCGCTGCGTTCGGTGCACGAATTCGGCGCCGTACCGTGGAAAGTAACATCTGGAGATCCCAGAACGGTAGGCGAGCCGGGGCTTAACAACACGGCCTAATATTTTCCGATGGAACCCCCCTCGCCGACGCCGAAACCAAAACGTTCCCCCCATTACTCATTTAGCCGTTCCTGAACAGAAGTCAAGAAAGCCAAAACCATTATTCTCCCGCCTTTTCTCTTTTTTTTTCCTGTGGATCTGTATCAGCGGTCCTGCGCTTTCTTCCGCTCTCTCCGTTTTTTTTTGTTTTTTTTTTACAGAACGCAGCCCAGATCGCTCGCTGTTTGCCCTCCTAAATGCTCTAAGGGCTCCGCTCCCCCCGCGGCCTTCACGGCAGGCCTCGGCCCGGCCCGCGGCGCAGCGCTGTTCACCGCGTCTTTCAGCGGCGAAGCGGACTCAGACCGTCGCATCGCAGCTAACCCGCGCGTCCTCGGCCCGGGCCGCAGCGCGAAGCGGACTCAGACCGTCGCATCGCAGCTAACCCGCGCGTCCTCGGCCCGGGCCGCAGCGCAGCTAACCCGAGCGTCCTCGGCCCGGGCTGACTGCGTTCGCTGTGAAAACCGAACACAGAGCTGGTTCTGAAACCCAACGCTCACCGCCATTCCCCCCTTCAAACGAAAAAGCGCGGGCCTACGCAGAATCCTCCGGCGGGCAGTTTAGTCCAGTCGAGTCACTTTTATTCGTACAGCACATTTAAAAACAACAGTACTTGCGCCAAAGTGCTTTCCGAAGTTCAGGTTGAGAGAGAAGCCGACCTAGCCGCTAGCGCTGCAGCTAGGCTGCCCACATACCGCCTCCAGACCGGGAGGGTTCTCAGCCAAATCTCTGCAAACCTCTGCTTATATAACGCAGGCAGACGCACATTATAAATGGCTCTACACTACAGCGTCTGCTAAATGAATGCACTGTAATGTAACGTAATGTAATGTAATGTAATGCGAGCAGAAAAAGCATGAGAGAAATGTGCGTCTGGGAGCACAAAATGGCCGCTGAGAAGGACTGTGGAAGTTCCCACCCAGTTGTGGAGAGGGCACACGTCATGAGAAAAGCTTTATGAGTCAAAGTCTACGCGTCCGATGTGGCACAGGAACGATGGGAAGCTCAAACATTATTACTGAGTAAGATGCTGATGGATTAAGCTGACTACCAAAACTTCAGTTACTTAATAAATCAATTGCATTGGGGCCCACAGACAGCAGGGCTACATTCATTTCTTTTGGTCTTAGCGGTCAGTATACCATTCAATGACGTGGAAGGAACTGTTTTCGCTTAGACTGAATATGGACAGAGAGGGAATATATTGATATTATTTTTTTACTTCATATTTGGTCGCATTACCATCTGAAGCCAAACTGGGCTCAATATGCCCATAAATATGCCAGAGAGATAGTTGTTCCTGGGTGTTTTGGTGAAGGTCCCAGTGTGCACAGGTACCCTGTAAAAAAAACTGTATTTTTACAGGAAAATGTTTGTAAATTCATTCTTTTTAAAAAAACACAACAAACCTCTTTATAAATAATGACAAAAACATCATTTAATGACCATCCCATAAAATAACATTATTTATACAGTTAAATAACCAGATTTATACAATTGTTTCCCTTCATTAAACGGTTTTTCACTGGCGACACCGCGGCCGTTGTTCTGCGGGACATTCTTTACGGTGCGTGTGAGCGCCATGGTGTGAGAGCGCGCGTGGGCGGCGGCCGGGGGGCGTTACCTTGCGGCCTGAACTCGCAGACGAAGGCCCTGGTGGTGCTGCAGGGGTGGGAGCTGGCCAGGCCGCCGGCGTCCAGCGACACGCAGACGTTCCCGCTCACCAGCGTGGCCCTGTCCCGCGCCCCGCCCTCCCCCTCGCTGGCCTCCGAGCCGTCGGCCCACCGCAGCGAGCCGGGCGTGTCCGCGTCGCTCAGCCCCAGCCACACGCCGCGCTCCCTGCGGGGGGGTGGGGGGACAGGACGTCACGCGTGTCACAGACACACGCCCTAACGCCGCGCTGCCCAGCCCCGCCCCTGGAGATCCGCCGTCCTGCAGGTTTTCACTTCAACCCTAACAAAGCACACCTGACTCAAGTGAGTAGCGCCTCTATAAGATCTCTAGCTGCTGAATGAGGTGTGGTTTTGTTGGGGTTGGAGTGAAAACCTACAGGGTGGTAAAGCTCCAGGAACATGGGGTTGGAACCACTGCCTTAACACATGCAATGCAAACATGATGTATAAACACATTACAGACATGGTGTACACGCACTACAGACACACGACGTACAGACACGCAGTACAGACACACGCCATACAGACACGCACTACAGACACACGCCGTACAGACACGCACTACAGACACACGCCATACAGACACGCACTACAGACACACGCCGTACAGACACGCACTACAGACACACGCCGTACAGACACGCAGTACAGACACACGCCTACAGACACGCAGTACAGACACGCCGCACAAACACACAGACACCCCATGACGGGGACCTGCACATCACAGGTGGGGGGGGGGGGGGGTGTTAGGAAGCGATTGTGAACTGGTGCTGTTTCCGGAGTGCAGGTAGGACCGGGAATGGGGGCAGTCCAAGTTTTTGAACTGCCCCCATTCGCCTCAATGTGCTCTACACATGTACACAAGAGCACAAACACACACATACTCTATCCTCCTTTCTCTCTCTCTCTCCCTCTCTCCTTCTGGAATACGTACACACAAATACACACGCACGCGCACGCACACATTCACACCCTTTCTCCTCTTCTCTCTTTTATAGCTGTGTTTCTGATGGGCTCCAGCCAAAGTCCCACATCTGTGCAAACTGCAAATAAAAAAGTTTTTAAAAAAAGAAGAAGAAAAAAAAATGGGTTGTGGAGAGAAAAAACGGAGCTCTTTGTGCCAAGAAAAAAAAAAACAATAAAAAAAGTTCTGTGCTTCTAAACGTCTTTACGTAAGAGGCTGTCGGAGGGGGGACGGGGGGCTGAGAGGGGCTGCACCCCCATCGCTCCAGCTGCAGCAGGTTTGGGGGGGAGGAAGGGGGGGGGACCGTGTTTTTGCCATAAAGAAGAGAGAGGCTGTTCTCTCAGTAGTGCTGGTTACTGGAAGCACTGAGTCTCTGGTTTAAGATGAATGGGGGGTGTGGATGGGTGTGGGGAACAGGGAGGGAGGAGGGGAGGAAGCACATCTGTGAGCCGTAAGGAACACCCACTCATTCGGGACACACACACATCCACACACTCACACTAGCACCCGCACACACACACACACACACACACACACACACACGCACACATACACCAGCATACACAGACGTACACGAGCACACAGCCTGCAGACACACAAGCGAATCTTTGTATGGATGTGTGTCCACACAAACGCAAGCTCCATGTAATAACACCACAGAGTGACACAACAGACTGTAATGCCGTTTCGCATGAGTGAGGTCCATCCATCCATTTTCCAAACCGCTTTCCCGGGGAAGCTGGAGCCCATCCCAGCGAAGGGCAGGATTACACCCCGGACGGGTCGCCAATCCATCGCAGGGCACACACACACACACACACACACACACCATCCGCTCACTGTTCAGTCACACACTCATACCCACGGGCAATTTAGAGTCTGTAATTAGCCTACAGCAAGTCTGCATGTCCGCCCGCTGCATTTGGACTGCGGGAGGAAACCCACGTAGACACGGGGAGGAACACGCCAGCTCCGCACAGAAAGGCCCTCGGCTGGGATTCAAACGCGGTGTGAGGCGACGGCACTGCTCAGCGCGACGCCGCGCCGCCCCGCGAGAGCGGCGAAGGTCAAAGGTCGGCCGCACGGGGATTTAACCTTCAGAAGTGTCGGACCTCAGCTCTCTCTGCCGTGTCACACATAAGCCTACAGAGAGGGGCATCCAAGGACTGCACACGTCTCTCACCGGGCAAGAAAACCGCTCGACTCAGCCTCTCAAAAACACGCGTTTGCACAAAGTTTGCACAGCAAACCTTTAAAACAGGCCTGTGGTGCAGGAAGAATGCTTTATGGCCAAAGTAAAAATGCACTGCAAAATTTTCTTTGCACAATAGCCCCCCCACCATATATATATACATATATATATATATATATATATGTACAGTACGGTATAGAAATACAAACATGTAAGGTCCTGCAACGCTAAAAGCTCACGTGTTGAAAAAGCTGTCTGTGCCAACCGGCACGGCGGCCGCCAGAGAGGAGCGGGTTCCTGTGCGTCAGCGGCGCACGCCTCACAGCTTGCTGCGAGGAACAATAAACACCGAGCGGCTCTACTGGAGCAGCGCGACTGCGGGGCCTCTGGCGCGGGCCTCGCCCCGGGTGAGCGCGCCGAGGGGAGACTCCGCCACTCTCCGGCCGACCAGCGTCTGAGTCTGGAGCTGTTCCCCCGCGGCCCGGTGTCGAATCCGGGCCGTGCTCCGTCCCGTAGGGCCACGCCAAAACCAGCCCGAGAGCCGGCCGCTGGTTCGCCTGACGAGCGGCGTACGGAGCGGCCTCCGCTGGGGCTTCTCCGTGGGAGCATGCTGGGATTTGGAGTCTGCTGGGATGTGGATCATGCTGGGATGTGGAGTCTGCTGGGATGTGGAGCATGCTGGGATGTGGAGCCTGCTGGGATGTGGAGCATGCTGGGATGTGGAGTCTGCTGGGATGTGGAGCATGCTGGGATGTGGAGTCTGCTGGGATGTGGAGCATGCTGGGATGTGGAGCCTGCTGGGATGTGAAGCATTCTGGGATGTGGAGTCTGCTGGGATGTGGAGCATGC
The DNA here is from genome assembly GCA_039654925.1 of Anguilla pacifica. Taxonomy (NCBI): domain Eukaryota; kingdom Metazoa; phylum Chordata; class Actinopteri; order Anguilliformes; family Anguillidae; genus Anguilla; species Anguilla pacifica. The sequence goes on along the minus strand of CM077285.1, from coordinate 66,063,296 downwards.
TGGGATGTGGAGTCTGCTGGGATGTGGAGCACGCTGGGATGTGGAGCATGCTGGGATGTGAATCATTCTGGCATGTGCAGTGTGCTGGGATGGGATGTGAATGAGGATATCACACCCTTCAGAGCTTCAGCAACAACAGATAAAAGTGGGCATTCCCTTACTGGGGTGAGAAAGGGGGAATGGTGTGAAGGAAAGAGAAGAAGCTGGAGCAGATCTGCATCCCTGCGGGATGCAGTAATAAGTAGCAGAAGGGCAGAGCGCTCAGAGGAGCGGCGCCAGGTTTGTGGGCTTTGCTGAGAGGATAAGGATCTGGCCCTGGAGACGCAGGCCTGGCCGGAGAGCCACGTTCACACCCAACTGATCAGGGAGCTGCACTCACTGCGGCAGGACTACCCAAGGCTCAGCACAGCTCAGCACAGCTTGGCACAGTGTAACACAGCTCGACACAGCTCGGCACAGCGTAACAGCTCAGTACAGCTTGGCACAGTGTAGCACGCTGTAACACAGCTCAGCACAGCACAGTACAGCTCAGCAAATCATAGCACAGCACAGCTCAGCACATCATAGCATAGAAGAGCTCAGCACAGCATTGCACAGCACAGCTCAGTATAGCATGGCACAGCACAGCATTGAATGGCATGGTATGGCATGGGTTGGCTCAGTTCAGCTCAGTACAGCATACAGCGATACGGCACAGCCTAGCCCCAGCAGAGACCAGCACAGCCGCACAGAACAGAACACAAACACAGTCTTACTCTACTCTGAACCAGAACTGAAAGGCTCACTTTGGATTGGTACATGGACAGTTTACTTCTGGGTTGGCACCCAATAGTCACTGTTGATCTTCACCCCACTTTTACTAACCAGCACTGACCAGAACTAGCCTGCACCTCTGCCACAGTCTGCCACTGAGGAGATAGGATGTCAGATTTTAAAGCGTTCTCACTCTCTCTCCCTGGGGTCCAGTTCTGCCAAGTGCTTTTATAAAAATCATAGTAGACTCTTTTTCTCCGACCTATTTCGAATCGATTTCCATTATGACCGAGTCAATCCAAAATCCCGTCGGCCCGAGTCCTGCAGTCACTGCCAAAGCAGCAGGATGAAAACAACAGAGAGAAGAACCGCAAAAAAGAAACGTTTGCAGTAAAGCGATGACGTGAGTGGGGGCTCGAAAGCGTTGATCCTGCGTTTTGGCGAAGGGTGTACCGCTACTGCCTCTGACACAGAGGGGACGGTTGGGCGTAGGGGGGGGATGCGCGCTCCTGTGCCAGGTGCGTATCCGGAGAGGGAGTGAGGACCAGTGTAAATAACACCAGCGTAAATAACACCAGTGTAAAGAATATCAGTGTAAATAACACCAGTGTTAATAAGGCTAGTGTAAATAATATCGGTGTAAATAACACCAGTGTAAATGAGACCAGTGTAAATAATATCAGTGTAAATAACACCAGTGTAAATCATACCATTGTAAATAACACCAGTGTAAATAACAGGCAGCGGCTTTGTTCATCATATGTATCATCTCTCTGAGAAGCAGAAGGCCAGGGCCGGAGGGCGAAGCCACAGCCAAACTGATGCATTAACTCGGAGGCACTCACACATACACACACACACACACAAACACACATATAGACAACACACACAAATATACGCACACCCACCTACACACACACACACACACACACACACACACACACATACATACGCACCCACACATACACACACAAATATACAGAGAACACACAGGAATACAGGCACACACCTACACAAAAACATGCACAGAAATGAAGATGCACACACTGCCATCCACAAACACATTCCCATAAGGACACCAGCAGTCCTCATGTCCTCCTGATGCACGCTCCTGCTCTCTATTTATAAGTGAGACATCCTTCTAAAACCAGAAAAACATTCACTCAATATTTGTGCGGTCCAGCGGACTACAAACAAATGTCTGAGCTAATTAAATGATAATTCAAAGATCAAACCCTAAAGCAGATCTTTTTAATCTGCCACCATTTTATACACTGAAGAAAACTGGAAAATTTCATTGGATAAACCTAAACTTAAATAAACTTTTGACTTCAAATTGTTACACCTATATTTTTTTAGGCTTTCGCAATAGACATTTTTTAGGTTCAATTGAATGAGAAAACCTAAAAAAAATATAGGTGTAACAAAATAAAAATTTTTTTAGGTTTATCCAATAAAGCATTTTGTTCCAGTGTAGTAACTGAATGCCTTGCTTGCTCCTGATTGGTCGCGGCAGGCACTTAGACGATGCTATGACTCCGGTCCTATGTAGACTAACTGGGTCTAACCCGCTTGCTTCATTCACTCAAAGGTGTGCATTCTAACCTGTGTGCCTGCATGACCGCCCCATTATGACCCTCACGACCCCCCAGTACACTCACTGTGTGACACGTCTCGCCAGGAGGCTCCTGATTGGCTCGGTTCTGACCACGGCCAAGTCCCCGCCCTGGGCGGAGCACTGTCGCTGGGCCTCAGCCCAGCTGGACTCCTCGGGGTTCAGGTGATAGCAGTGGGAGGAGTTTGTATCCAGGAAACCATCTGATGGACAGTGGGGCATTGCTGGAAGGCAGGGAGAGAAAAGGCATTGAATGGGCTGTGCCAAGAGTTTGATGGGAATACAAGGGAAGTGTGTGTGTGTGTGTGTATGCCTGTGGTGTGTCAGTGCATACGTGTGGTATGTGCGTGTGTGTGGAGTGTGCATGCGTGTGGTGTGTGTGTGTGAGTGGAGTGTGCATGCGTGTGGTGTGTGTGTGTGTGTGTGTGTGTGTGTGTGCATGCATGTGGTGTGTGCGCCTGTGTGTGTGTGTGTGTGTGGTGTGTGTGTGTGGTGTGGGTGGTGTGAATCAGTGATGGCTAAATTCCTGTCTGAAATCTCAAAGCGCTGCTCGAATGAAAGAGGTCACGTTAAATATTCCAACCTTCAACTCGCCTTTGTCACCATCCATATTTAGTTATTTCAGCCTGGTAATGGGGCTTAATACAGTCTGTCTCTCCTGAGCTCACGCTCTGAATACAAATGCACAGCAGAAGGACCGCTCACAGCAGGCCTCCCCAAAAAAAACCCACAAAAATTCCCTCAGCTACCACCCCAGAGATGACGGGAGGGAACGGAGAGCTTTCGAGCGATAAAAAGATAGCAGCTCGTCAGGGTTCCGTTCTGGAGTTGTGCTGCGAGGCCGGGAGAGAGCGGTTCCACTCGCGCGCACGCTGAGGGAGAGAGCGGTTCCACTCGCGCGCACGCTGAGGGAGAGAGCGGTTCCGCTCGCGCGCACGCTGAGGGAGAGAGCGGTTCCGCTCACGCGCACGCTGAGGGAGAGAGCGGTTCCGCTCGCGCGCATGCTGAGGGAGAGAGCGGTTCCACTCGCGCGCACGCTGAGGGAGAGAGCGGTTCCGCCCGCGCGCACGCTGAGGGAGAGAGCGGTTCCGCTCGCGCGCATGCTGAGGGAGAGAGCGGTTCCACTCGCGCGCACGCTGAGGGAGAGAGCGGTTCCACTCGCGCGCACGCTGAGGGAGAGAGCGGTTCCGCCCGCGCGCACGCTGAGGGAGAGAGCGGTTCCGCTCGCGCGCATGCTGAGGGAGAGAGCGGTTCCGCTCGCGCGCATGCTGAGGGAGAGAGCGGTTCCACTCGCGCGCACGCTGAGGGAGAGAGCGGTTCCACTCGCGCGCGCGCTGAGGGAGAGAGCGGTTCTGCGCGCTGAGGGAGAGAGCGGTTCCGCTCGCGCGCATGCTGAGGGAGAGAGCGGTTCCACTCGCGCGCACGCTGAGGGAGAGAGCGGTTCCGCTCGCGCGCGCGCTGAGGGAGAGAGCGGTTCCACTCGCGCGCACGCTGAGGGAGAGAGCGGTTCTGCGCGCTGAGGGAGAGAGCGGTTCCGCTCGCGCGCACGCTGAGGGAGAGAGTGGTTCCGCTCGCGCGCACGCTGAGGGAGAGAGCGGTTCCGCTCGCGCGCACGCTGAGGGAGAGAGCGGTTCCCCTCGCGCGCTGAGGGAGAGAGTGGTTCCGCTCGCGCGCACGCTGAGGGAGAGAGCGGTTCCCCTCGCGCGCACGCTGAGGGAGAGAGCGGTTCCACTCGCGCGCACGCTGAGGGAGAGAGCGGTTCCGCTCGCGCGCACGCTGAGGGAGAGAGCGGTTCCGCTCGCGCGCACGCTGAGGGATACAGATTAAGGGCTCGTTCATCCGCTCGTGTGCTTAAGCTCCCAGCGGAGATACATCACGTCTGTGGTAATCCGGGGTCCCGGAGCTGCGGGGACCACGTAGGAGAGCGCCCCCCGGTGGGCAGCCCAAACGCACAGGCCTCGGTGGCGCAAAGCTCCCGTAACCCCTAACAACCACCTCCCCCCCGCCCCCCCCCCCCCCCCTCGACATAGCCTGCCCCAAGAGCACAGCTACAGGCGGAAGGTTCTGGAAGCTGGATGCTGGAAGTGGAAACTCCTGGAAAGGTAGGGGCTGTGAAGTTGAGGAGTGGAAATTGGGAGTTGGAAGTTTCTGGGAGGTCCAAGATGAATTTGTGAGGTAAAGGAAACGGGTGGACATTTCTGAGAGCTACTGAAAAAGCAGAAAAAGTTCAGAAGCAGAAGTCTGAGGTGAACCTAAATGCCAGTCTTGCTAAATGAACAGAGCCGGCTCAACTCAAGAAAAATAAAGTGATCATAACACAGTTTAAAAGCCCTGCTGAAATGGTCTTCAGGAATCATTTGAGCAAAGTGAACGCTTGGGTTTTACAGCGCTGATGAAAGTTCCTGGAAACCCAGGAACTGGGCTCACGGGCACTCAGCATGTGACGCAGACAGTGAGTATCCAGGCAACAGTGGGCCAAACCCCGCCCCTCTCCATCACATCACTCGCCATCACCCACTTCACCTCCCACTCTTAGCGGCTCACCTTTGGCGACCTCGCGTCCATCCAGCAGGATCCTCCAGTCCACGGCGACGCCCACCCCGCCCCAGTTGACCAGGCCGACGTCGATGCTGTGATTGGCCACGACCACCGGCGGGCACGCCAGCTCCAGCCGGGGGGGCAGGGCCACGCGCACCTTCCCGGGGACGGCGATGTCCTTCCTCTCGGACCACAGGGTGACGCGGGCGGCGTACTCCCCGGGCAGCGCGTACTTGTGGCGGGCGCTCAGCTGGGTGGCGTTGGCCCAGGGCGTGGCGTTGACCGGCGGCGTCCCGTCGCCGAAGTCCCAGGAGAGGCCGGCGGGGTGCACGGACGAGCGGAGCGTCAGCGCGGCCTCCTGGTGCACGGAGAAGCGCAGCGGGCGGCGGAAGGAGGCGGTGAAGACCACGAGGAAGACGTCGTGCGCCACGGTCCAGCCGCACTTCTTCATCACCTGCGGGTCGGCGCAGGCGGCCGAGCACTGCGACTCGCTGATGAAGTTGGGCTCCGAGTTGGTGCTGCACAGGCACTCGCGCTGCGCCCCCAGCCCGCCGTAGCGGTACGCCTTCTGGAAGCACTGCGCGTTGCAGCTGTCCCGCGTGTAGTTGCCCGGCGAGGAGTGGGTGAAGATCACCAGCTCCTTCACCCCCGTGTGGCTGTCCGGCAGGCAGGCCGCGTAGTTCAGTCCTGCCGACACCAGGGGGAGACAGAGAGGCGGCAAGGTCAGTTGGGATGGAGTAGGCATGCACACACATACACGCATACTCACACACACACACACACATACACACACACATACTCATACACACACACACACACACACACACACACACACACACACACAGGTCTCTGCAGCTGCACAAAGACAGATTCATAAAAAAGACCAGAAAAAGAAGCTCCAACAGTGGAACAGCTGAATGCTAACGGCCAGTGTGAACAGCGCCTCAGTGCTCTACAAGGTGGTCATGGCAACTGTCGCCATCAGGGCCGGTGTTCAGAAATCAAACAAACAGCTGGGGGTGAAATCACAGCCAGACCAGCTCCAAAGGACAACCCAGGCCCTAGGAACAGGTCACAAGGGCAGGTGGGTATTTCTAAGGTGTAGTTTCCTGCACACCACAGGTGTGCAGTGGGGATACTCTGCATGCTGCAATGGGAGAGGGAGACACACAGAGTGTGCAAGGCCCAGTCCATTGTTCCTCCCAGCCTGGCACACATGCACACATAAGGTCCTAATTGTGTGTGGAGAACCAGCCAATTTGCCACTCCGGAACAAAAGTGGCCCTTTGAGTTGCTAATTCCGCCCCCCTCCCCGATTGCCTGGTGCTGCCCATCCTCGCCTTCTCGCCTGTCGTGTTCTCATCCAGAAGAGCTCATGCAATGTGAAATGTGAAAGTAAAGCATGCTGCTCCTAAACAAAAAATCTAAAAAAATAAGAAAAAGAAGAAGAAGGTGCTTGGCCCCCTAATAATAAATACATTTTATGCTAATACACACTAATGCTAGCACATTCACAAGGATTGTAAAAAAAATAAAAGTTTGTGAAGTCAATGTTATATCAAACAAAGTGAAGGCAAAAAAAACTTGATATACTGAAATTTGCCACCATACGTCAACCCCATGTAATGTCTGAGGCAAACTGGGCTCCTCCTGTTCAACATCTCTGCTCTAGACCGGGCTATGGCCGCAAGGTCAAAAGAGGTCGGTGTTAAGCCATCAGCACGTTCCATCTTAACTGTGATATTTTAGGCAATTTTGTTGGTAGGCACCTGAAAAAATCCACTTCAGTTCCATCAGCCTCGCTCCAGGAGCCTCCGTATTCCACAGTACAGTAATAACCATGGAAACAAACAAACGTTCCGGAACACGGCTCGGAGTTCACGTGGGTCCTCAGCAAAATGAGCGCTATCTTTAGATCAGCTAAATGAACGCTGTGACTCAGCTCTTGAATAAAATCCTGCTGAAAGCGTGGCCCCAGCTTCCGTTAAAGTGTCATTAAACCGAAGCGACAAGAGCCTCAGTGTGAGAGCTCAAAAAGCTTTGCCCACTCTCCGTCACTTCAGAGGCAAAGATAATGGACCCTTGATCCGTTTCGGGAAATAAGATCTGGGCTGAAACACAGATCCTCGGCAGGAGTCAAATGTGACAACAGACATTCCAGCACCTTTGTGAACTTAGAACAGCACTACAGAAATTACTTTAATAAATTATACACTAATTTATTAAATACACTAAATGTAATAATTACAGCTTCTAAATATACCACATATCGTTGAAGGAGCAATAGGTTATTTGAAAGCCCATCTGGCGTCCACAAGGATGAACGGCAAGAAACTCCGCCCCTGGGAGTGGTCACCAGGTTAGTCTCACAACCTGTGTCTGTGTGCGGTGGTGGGACAGAGCTCATTATATTGTGATGGGAAGCTGGCTATTGTGGCACACAAAATGTGAAGCGATGTGTCTTACTGTACATCTTAAAAGGGGTGAATAAAATATATTTATACTGCAGCTTTGCTCCATATCACGGCAATGTATTAGCTACATGGGTTGCTAGTGGCGTGATTTGCCATACGTGGGATAGCTGTCAGCAGTGCTGTTTGATACGCACGTAGGCTAATGTTAGCTATGATAGAACAATAGCTTGACAGCTAACGTTAGCATTCTTCATTGTTTATTCAGCTTGGAGAATCCTTTTCTAACTCGTTGGGCTTAGCCGGCTCTCTGGAGGAGCTGCTTAGCGACTAAGTCAGCCATTTTTTCACTGTATCCAACTGGCAACCAACTGCACATTTTACTCGTGAGAAAAAGATGGCCGTGCTACTGGCTCCGGAGTGCTGTTGGAGGCGATAACCCTGGAATCAATTCACTCAAACAGACATAAACGCTGTTAAATATATTTTAAATGACAAATTCATATTCAATATAATTTTTCTGTGGGAAAGACATACTTTTATTCTGCATCTTTCTGCAAGCTCTGTGTATGTCTTATTTCTTTGAAACATTATTTGTCCACCATGAAAAGATAGACATGGCCCCTTTAAATTACATAGAGGGGGGAGGGTGGTAATACAGCATTAGTAAACGTTAATAGATGTGTTATAATGAAGGACGGGGTGATCAAATCCCAGCAGAGTTAAAAATGTCAGTCTTGAAATGGCTTCATTCTTCAAATTATGACCAGTATTTTTAATATTCAACATCAGAACAGTATGCATTTACGATGAACTGAAAAGCAACAATGTACTTTCTTAGTAGTTGAGTCTTTATAAATCATTAATACTTGTGCTAGAACTTAAAAGCGTGACCCATATTGAATTTGTTTTTCACAGCTTTGCATCTTAAATTACAGAAAGACACTTTGATGAGTTGGATGCTGTAGGTGATCACAAGAGTCCAGATGGTCTGGATGTATGCCCAGTC
>CM077285.1:65929970-66044970 GCA_039654925.1 Anguilla pacifica | reverse complement strand
AGCGTGTGTGTGTGTGTGTGTGTATAACTGCGTGAATGTGTGTGTGTATACGTTTGTGTGTGTGTGTGTATAACTGTGTGTATGTGTGTGTGAATCAGTGTGTGTGTATGTGTGTGTGTGTAGAAGTTTGTGTGTGTGTGTGTGTGTGTGTGTGTATAAGTGTGTGTGTGTGAGAGAGCAGAGCCAGTGCTGTGCGGTTCCCCTAAGGAAACATCTGTACATTCCAGACAGGCTGTGTAAGAGGAGCGGAGCTCATCTGAAAAGCCGCCATGGCGGCCCCTGTTGCCGGGCTGCGGCGCAGCTCCGCTGGCAGGGCCCCGCTGGAAAACTCATGCTAAAGTCGTTACGCCGCGATCCCGACGGCCCGCCCCCCCCCCCCAATTAATCATTAAAAGCATCCCTGCGACACATCAATCACTGACGCAATGCCTCGCACAGCCACTCCCCTCCCACCCCCTGCTCTTCAGGGCGAGTTTCAGTCTCTGAAACACAAACGCGGAGGAGCTGCTCGGGTCCTGACCGCCAGAGCCCCCCCCCCACGCCCGGGCCAGGACGGGCCCTGAGGTCCAGCAGGTAGCCGCGGCCGGGCCGGCCTCTCCCCCCCCCCACACTGCTCAGCAGCTGTCAGGGGTTAAGTACTGCACTGGCCCTGGAGTCCCTCCTCCCTGTAATTACAGACCTTCCCCTCTCTGTGCTAGAGCTGAAGGATCTGAGTCCCTCTCTGTATCTCTCTCTCGCTGTCTGTCTGCCTCAATCTCTCTCTCTCTCTCTCTCTGTCTGCCTCACTCGCTTTCTGTCTCCCTATCTCTCTTTCTTTCCATATCTCCCCTCCTCTCTATTTCTGTCCTTATCTCTCTCTCTCTCTCTCTCTCTCTCTCTCTCTGATATCTCCATGTACAGGACACAGGAGGAGGAGGGGGAGGAGGAGGAGGGGGGACCTGAAATAAATCAAAAGGTGCTGTGCCTCGCCCCTGTTCTCCTCTCCTCTCCTCTCCTCACAGAAACTTCCAGGCTGTTCCGGCGTGTTTTTGGCTGTGACCGGGGAGCCTCTGATCTGGTGCGGGCCCAAGCCAGGGTCAGGTGCTGAGAAAATGACTTCCAGAACTGAGCACCGCAGAGCCACTGGAGGAGAGGTGGGGAGAGGTGTGTGTGTGTGTGTGTGTGTGTGTGTGTGTGGAGGGGGGAGGGAGTAAAACTGAAGAGAGAGAGAGAGAAGGAAGCTGGGAAAAAAGCCTGCCGCACTGTACACAGCCAGACAGCACAGCCAGACACATCAGCCAGTGCCAGGGCATCACTGCGGCTCCAAGCACCGCCCGCACTTCAGCCTGCAGGACCTCAGCTGGCAGCACCGCCCCCCCCCCCCAGCCCCCCCCCCTCCATTTCCCCTCTCGAGATGCTGCCACAGCAATGAGCTTATTCCCCTCATTCCACAGGCGGAGGGAAAGAGGGAAGAGGAAAAAGGAGAGAAAGGGGGTTCTTTCTTCTCATTTATGTATCTCATTCTTTTCATTCATCATCCTTTATTATTTTACATGTGCACATACATGTTTTGGCAAAACAATATGCGCGTTTGTCATGCCAGTAAGTGAAATCAAGACCGAAAGGGACAAAGAGAGAAAGACAGCCAGTGAGTATATGAAACTACCGACAATGTTGTTTATACAGCCTGTACGACTGCTTTGGCAATACTGCTCCCTCTGTCCTGCCAATAAAACACCACTGAATTGAACAGAGGAGATAAAAAAAAGTGTGAGAGCGAGAGAAGGAGAAGGAGAGAGAGACAGAGAGCTTCCAAGCGCAGGAGAGAAGGCTCGGACCGGCCCAAGACAAACAGCCTTTAATGAGGCCCACCAGCAGGCAGTGGCTCCCGTGAATCACCAGTATCGGGGCACTCCTGAACTCAGAGGAGCGGGTGCCAGTTGGCACGTGCCAACGATCGCTCAAGCGCCGAGGTACAGCCTGCGCGCCAGCCTGTACCCGCCCTGGCGTGGCCCCCCCGTACCTGTGCACCAGGCCGCCGGGGGAAGGGAGGGAGGTGGCGGAGGTAGGGGAGAGGCGAGGGACGGAGAAAGGCCGGGGGTCTCCGAGGACAGGGTGACGCTGAGCCGCGTAGTTCGTTGGGAAACCCGAGCTACGCTGGATCACTTGTTTGTGGAGGTCCTTCCCATACGCGTGGACATCAGAGACACGCACATCGGCTACACCTCACCCTGGGCGAGCTCAGAACAGAAGGAAAACGAGACTGCAGTCACACCAGAACGGTTTTGAATTCCGTTTGTTAACTCTGGCACAGCATGAATAAACCAATAGAAAAAGTATATATTTGCTTCTTATTACTTGGGTCAGTAATAAGAGTAAGTGATAATAATAAGAGTAATAAGAGTAAGAGTAAGTGATGTTTGTTTTGACTGAATAGACAGTTTTGAAAGCATGAACCTCAACCAACCAGCTTTAAACTGCAACCTTCAACTAACTGGCTTTAAAATCTGACCCTCAATTAACCAGCTTTGAACCATGACCTTCAACTAACCAACCCTGAACTCTGACCCTCAACCAACTGGCTTTGAACCATGACCTGGCCTCAACCAACTGGCTTTGAACCATGACCTGGCCTCAACCAACCGGCTTTGAACTATGACCCTCAAGCAAATAATTTGAACTATGACTCACTGTCTTTGAATCATGAACCAGCTTTGATCTATGACCGTCAACCAACCAGCTTTGAACTATGACCCTAAACCAACTGGCTTTGAACCATGACCCGGGCTCAACTAACCGGCTTTGAATTATGACCTTCAACCAACTGGCTTTGAACCATGACCCTCAAACAAATAACTCTGAACTATGACCCTGAACTAAGTGTCCTTGAATCATGAACCAACTTTAATCTATGACCCTCAACCCACCAGCTTCAAACTATGCCCCGCACCAAACTGGTTTTGAACTATGACCCTCAACCAACTAGCTCTGAACTATGATCCTCAATCAACCAGCAATGAACCATGACCCTCAATCAATCAATGTTGAACCATGACCCTCAACCAACCAATTTTGTACTATGACCCTAAAACAATTGGCTTTTTAAATTTAGCTGCCTTCATGGTTAATGATAAAGGGTTGGCTTCCAACTATCTGCATGAATCGTGAGTGAAAATGCAGCCTCCAGCTTAGCTGAGCATACTGTTAAAGGCTTAAAAAAATATCTATGAAGGAAAGAAATGTTCCTGTTGTCCACGTCATCTGATTTGGCACACGTACCCCACTCCCCCTCCCACTTTCCCACAAGAAACCGGTCCATCTCCAAACCAAGAGGGACCGTGCTCTTTCCCTTTGTCCAACCTCTGTCTCTCTCTGTCTTTCTCACTCCCTCACTAAAACAGAAGGTTGTGCTGTGTGCTTAAACATGACCATATAATATGACCTCTTCAATTTATATTAGCAAGAGACTGCTCCTGTTCTCAAGCCCTATGCAAGGAATCTCAAGCAACATATGGTTCTGTTTTAGAACGCCAAGTGTATGATTTGTGAGCTCCATATATGGCCGCCTGGTGCCCCTTATTCTACGAAGGGGGGAGGGGGGAACTTCCCCTCCACCAACGCCGTAGCTCTGCTACAACCAGGAGAGAGATCCCTAATGCGGCGGGCCCCTTCCCCCGCCGCACCAGCACCGCCCACCACCCCCCCCCCTCGCCGCACCATACCCAGCCCCACCCCGTCACACTCTGTCACCCTCTTACCCTGCTACCACATGGGCTCCTTACTGCCCTGTAACAGCCTCCACCCACTCACCAGTGTCTCCACCCAACATCAGGCTGCCAGACTCTACCACACTCCTCTCCCATAGGGCCCGTTCTGTCCCTGGAGACACCCAATCAGTGCAGACCATGGAAAACAAAACGGCTGCCTTACGTGCAGCTCATCAGGCATGTGGCTTTCGGACTTTAACAATTAAGGGAAGCACAATTGTGAGCAGTGCGTACCTGGTCTTCAGAGTAATAATGCAAATATTTTTCAATAGTTTTCCACACATGAAATAAATTAAGACTTCAAAAATGTAGTACATGATTTACATAGAGTGTAATATGTTCAAGAGCTATGGTTCATGGATTTTCTCAAAATTATGTATAAACCAACGTAAAAGCTTATTTATGATCATAATAGCATAATCCACCCCCAGCGTTCAGGCAAAGTCCTGCTGTGAGCGCAGCTACGTAATATTAGAATTTCATTCTCGTTTTTGTCCCAAGCGAGTGAGTCAGCAGTCCTCCCACGTTCTACAAACATTACTGTAACAACCCAAATTCCTGGGGGACACACTCCGAGGGTTCCACTGGGTCTTCCTCTAAACCAACCGCACGCCGTTGTTTTTCTGAGACATCCACCGTGACACGTGACCTCACGGAATCTCCCTGTATTGTTACTCAGACCGACTAAACTTATTTATGGGCCTGTCACTGAAAGCCTCCGCTCAGCATGTTCCAGAGTCTGTAACACAAGCTTTGTTCCCTAAGCTGTAAAAAAAAAAAAAAAAAAAAAAAAAAAAAAACAACAAAAAAAACTGACAGCTTTTGAAAACAAAAACAATGGTGTTATGGGTGAAGGTTAGGGTATGACACTGAGACACTGGACACAAATGCCACTGTGGTGCCATCACGCTGGGTCCAGACCACTGCTGGAGAGCACGTTAGCTCTCCAGCAGTGGTCTGGTTAGCACGTTAGCTCTCCACCGCTGACCGACTAACCACCGGAATGTGCGGTGTGGCTAGTTTCAAAGGAAGACGAGAAAAACCAAGCCTTTTAAAAATAATCTTCATAATGTGCTGTTTGTTTATAGCTTGATGTCTTCAATTGAGAATCGGGGTTCCACCACCTCGAGCGTGCAGCCCACTGACAATGGAGCCCCCTTCCAATGTGAGAACAGCCAATAAACTTCAGAGAGCAGTCACCCAGCGAAATACCAATGAGAACAGTCTAGCAGTGAAGTAGGAGAGCGAACAGTGTGAGGACAGTCAGCGAAAAGACAGACAGTGAAAATAAAGTAGAAGAACAGTACGGCAATCAGTGGCAGCTTTGGGACAGTCAGAGAGAGAACAGCCCAATATGAAAACAGTCAGACAACGAACAGCAAGTGAGAACACATCCAGTCAGTAAATAGCCAGAGAGGAAACAGTCATACAGTAAACAGTAAGAAGAGCCAAAACACCAAAAAGCAAGAATAAAAACAGCTGGAAAGCGAACAGCTAGTGTGAGGACAGTCAAACAATGATTGCCCATTGAGAGAATAGCCAGACAGTTGGTGTCACAATAGTCAGACAATGGCAAACGACAGTGGGGAGAGTCAGACAGCCGTCAGTGTGCGAGAACAGTCAGACAGTGTAGCCTTGCCCTGGCAGCTGATAGGACAGCTGCGGGTGCTGAGGTGCAACCACGGTGTGCGCAGCTACTGCTGCTGCTGGGACGACCCTTCCAGACTGGTCCCCTTCCAGCACGGCTGTGGCAAGAGGCCCCGATCTTCCCGGGCTAATTCCCGGGAGGAAAATTTACAAGGTACTTTCCTGGAATCGAGAGCGGAGGGGAGAGCAGGGGCGGGGGCAGGGGCGGGGGCGGGGGAGGAGGAGGAGGAGGAGGAGGAGGAGGAGGGGCGTGTGCCGGGCCCGATGAGGGCCGCCTCCTCCCCCTGCTCCCGCCGGCCCACTCCGATCCCAGGGCGGGTCCACGGCTCGGCTCGCTTCTAGGACATTCTGTCCATTTCCCTGCTGCTGCAGACACAGTCTGGAGTCCAGCTGGCGGGAGATCTGCTCTGAGTAACACACTCACCCACACACACTACTCACACACACACACTACTCACACACACTCACTACTCACACACAAACACACACTCACACACACACATATCTAAATAAGCTCACTTCCACTCACTTGGGCCCGTAGATGAGCCCCATGGACACTCCCGATATACAAAAGGTCAAATTTACCTGGGACTTCATGTTAACAAAGCCACAGACCACTGAGGTGCAGCTGAAGCCGTGCTTCTATAAACACAGAAACACAAACAGAGATAGAATGCGCCAGAGAGGGAGGAACGCAATGAGGATGAGAGAGGGGTACAGGAAAAACCGAAAAGAGAGGGAGGGGGTTTGGGAGACCTGAAGATATCCGACAAAATTTTTGTGGTGAAATGTAGGTGAAAAGTCAGGGAAACCCCAGTCTAGGCGTTCAGGTGAAAAGCTGGCTGCATTTGGTTGAAAAGTAAAAGCCTTCTAGCCAAAAAGGATGCAGCCAGGCTATATCTGGGTAAAACCTGAGCTATATTGGGGTTATCCTAGCCCGTTTACCTCAACTTAGAGGTGAGTTTATGGAACATATGAGAAAGTGGGAGAGAAAGTTTTGGGAATATTGGAGATGGAAGAGGGATTCAGGAATACCTGAGATGACTGGAGAAAAGGATATAGAGAATGAAGAGTTTCCGAGAGGTATTCAGGAATACTGGAAGGGGAAGGAGAGAAGGGTATAGATCATCTTGAGAAAGGAGAGAAGGGAGCAGGGAGGGAGATGGAGTGTTGGATTCAGGAATGCTAGAGGGAAGAGGAGAAAATGATACAGAGAATCAGAAGAGGGAAGGAGAGAAGGGCACAGGAAGATGGAGAGCATGGCTTGTCGGGCAGGCAGAGCAGAGAGTACAGACGCTATGTAAATACTGGGCTTCCTGATTAATTCATGCACACACTGACCCTGCAGTTCCCCTGAGCTGCCAGTAACCAAATAAGAGCCTTCGTACAACTGTGTGATAGAGGAACCAACCTTGAGCCAAAATGGCCACCATGGAAACTGAACCTGTGAGGGAATGATTGCCAGGGTATACAGAAAAGAGACAATGTATTGAGCCTGCCCATTAACGTAATCAGCCTCGAGCCAAGATGGCCGTGACCGCTGCAGGGACTGAACCAGTGTGGGAATGACTGCCAGGGTATACAGAAGAGAGACAGTGTATCGAGCCTGCCCAATAACGTAATCAGCCCAGAGCCAAGATGGCCGCGACGGCTGCAGGGACAGGACCAGTGTGGGAATGACTGCCAGGGTATACAGAAAAGAGACAGTGTATTGAGCCTGTCCAATAACGTAATCAGACTCGAGCCAAGATGGCCGTGACCGCTGCAGGGACAGGACCAGCCTGGGAAGGGCTGCCAGGGTAACCAAACAAGAAACAGCAGGTCCTGCTCTGCGACAGATCATCAAAAGACGCTTTTTCACTCGTCCTCTGTCTTCCCCTGGCAGGAGCAGGTCCGGTCGTTTCATTCGAGTTAAAAAATAAATAAATAAAGGCACAGAAAAGCTGCGCTCTCTCTCTCTCTCTCTCTCTCTCTCTCCCTCTCTCTCTCTCTCTCTCTCTCTCTCTCTCTCAATACGGTCTTTGTTCAGACAAAGTTTGGAAAACGCCATAACAGAACACGGGCCAGCTGGTGTGAAGAACAAAATGGACTGAGTGCAGGTTTATGTGTGTGTGTGTGTGTGTGTGTGTGTAAAATGCGTTAAATACTAGCACAGAGCCAGCCCGTGTGAAAGGCAGTTCTGACTGAGTGCAGGTTTGTGCGTGTGTGTATTTGAGTGTGTGCGTGTGTGTCTGTGCATGTCTGTGTGTGAGTCTACGTCTATGTGTATGTGTGTGTTTCTGTGTGTGTCTGCGCATGTGTGTGCGTATGTGTGTTTGTGTCTGTGTGAGTGTGTGTGAATGTGTGCACTAGTTCATATGTTATGCATACATTTACAAGCATTCATATGCATGTAATTTCTCATGCTAAAAATAGAAACCCCAATTGGGAACACATAACAGAAGCGAAGGGGCTTATGGGAGAAGCAGCACACAGCGTAATGGTAGAAGGATAAACAATCAACACACACTGCCTCTAATAATAGCGCTTTTCACTTCACGCTCTCAAAGTGCTCGACACAACAATTACATCGCAGTCATTTAGCGTTTGCTCCTCGCATCGACGGTGGCTTACAAATGTGGAAAACACCAGCGTAAGGCTCAGGAATATAAACATGTGACATCACCAAGGAGGCCCATTTGTAATAAACAAGTGTAAAGTGTGAACAGCAGACCTGGGTCAAATACATATTTGTTTTGGCTTCAAATACTTTTCTACACGTTCTGGTGTATTGGAACCTATGACATTCTCTCAAAAAGTGCAAATCCCACCTTTTGGTCCTATTGGCAGGCTCAGTTACACCAGCCAAGATCAACAGAGCACAGAAAAGTATTTGAATCCAAAACAAATATGTATTTGACCCAGGTCTGCTGAACAGAGTAAATTACTGTAGTGTAAAGTTCTGTGAATAAAAGTAACTACTATTACACAGCTAATCTACCTTTACACAGCTATACCTGTAGCACTACCCTGAAAGGAAACCCAAAAAGAAAGAGGAGGGCTAAGAGGGGAGCCATTGTGTGATCTGAAGAGGCCGGTCTTCAGTCTGTGTCTGAAGATGGGCGAGGTTTCTGATACCCCGACTGTACCAGGAAGCTCAATTCACCACTGGGAAGCCTAAACAGTCACCTCACCTCAGTGAGAATGCATATTAACCACCTGGGTGATTCCTGGCTGCCCTTTTTTTGCTGAAAAGCACATTTCCTCCATTTCAGTCCGTTTCTATCTCTCCCTCCTCCTTTCACTACAACTGACAGTCTGAGCTCCACTGCAGCTGACTCGTCTTGTGTTTAGGGCCAAACCCTGTACACCATTTCACCAATAAAACCTCCCAATGAATTGCGTTTTTAACTGGAACTGGGCCTCATGGGGCCCGTAGTGTCTGATAATTATTTCCACTGCTTTCCTGTTGATCTCCCTGTTGTTTTAATGCACATTTGACGACCAGGGTGAGCTCAGCGGTGTGAAATGCTGCCGGTGGAGACAAAACGAGGCCTTGACTCTCACCGCGGTCATGTTTTCGTATTCATCCCTTCCCTAAAACTAATATTTACTCCTCCAACGGCTTCTGGTTTGGTTCCGTATCTCACGAGTATCTTTCTTTTCTTTCCAACAGATTTTGGGCACCGCTGAAGTATTCAGCGTCCTCTTCCTTCCTCCCGAAGATGCTAATCTCGTTTAAAAAGAACGTTTAAAAAGAACGTTTAAAAAGGGGGCTTTTATGGATTTTATCGGCTGGCCTGGATCGGACAGAAAATGTTATTGCTATCAGAAGGCCCATAAATACGGTGTCTGTCTGGATCTACCTGGTTGGCTGAAGTACATCGCGAGACGCAGTCACTGCAGATGTAACTGACCCTGTCGAGCCTCTCTCTCCTGTTCCCCCCTCGCACCCATGTCCTTCCACACCTGGGGGATCCTGCTGACCAAACGCATCACCACCTCTCATGTACCTCACAACTCACGCTTTCAGGGGTGTACCGCTCGACCACTGTCGAGGACACACACACAAAACCACGCACACAAATACACATACACATCCTAGCACAAACACAAAAGCACACAAAACCACGCACACAAATACGCATACACATCCTAGCACAAACACAAAAGCACACAAAACCACGCACACAAATACGCATACACATCCTAGCACAAACACAAAAGCACACAAAACCACGCACACAAATACGCATACACATCCTAGCACAAACACAAAAGCACACAAAACCACGCACACAAATACGCATACACATCCTAGCACAAACACAAAAGCACACAAAACCACGCACACAAATACGCATACACATCCTAGCACAAACACAAAAGCACACAAAACCACGCACACAAATACGCGTACACATCCTAGCACAAACACAAAAGCACACAAAACCACGCACACAAATACGCATACACATCCTAGCACAAACACAAAAGCACACAAAACCACGCACACAAATACGCATACACATCCTAGCACAAACACAAAAGCACACAAAACCACGCACACAAATACGCATACACATCCTAGCACAAACACAAAAGCACACAAAACCACGCACACAAATACGCGTACACATCCTAGCACAAACACAAAAGCACACAAAACCACTCACGTGCACACCTGCACACCAACAGACAAATACACAGACAAAAAAACGCGCTCATACACACAAAACTAACATACATATGCACAAACAAAAATTAAAAAATTCCCGCAGAAATAACTACGTCATAAATAAGAAATAACTAAATCATAAGTAGTTTGGTAAGATGGCTTTTGATCTCTCTCTCTCTCTCTCAATCATACTTGGAAAGAAGAGACGTGACACCCAAGTTTTCATCAGCAGAACACACCACATTACAGCTCAGCGGTCCATGTGCCGTACACAGTACACCCCAGCAAGCTAGCATCTACAAGCATCTACCAATCAGCAGCCTTCTGCATGCTTCAAACAGCTGACGCCCATCTCCACTGCCAAACCACAACTGCCCACTAGCCGTAGCGCCCATTTGCACAAAGAAGAAAAAAAACATTGGTGGCCTGACACCTGTAGAAACAACGACCCACTAGAGGGCGCCTTCATTTTACACCTGGAAATACCTTTGGCCTGCTACTTGTATGTTAGTGCCAGATATACGTGTATATGAGTGGAGACCTCCATGCCAAACGTCCACAGCTAATACCTAAAGGTCCGTTTTGTCCATTTTCAATGCGCCATCTGCCCAGGGGCACATGTGGGCAGACTGGGGACTTACAGGAGGAGGAGCACCAAGCGTATCTCTCCCTCTTCTCCCCCATCCTCTGCCTATAGGAGCTAGGGCTGTGTGCGTGTGTGTGTAAGAGTGAGAGACAGTGTGTGTGTGTCTGTGTGTGTGTGTGTGTGCATCTGTGTCTGCGGGAGGGGGGGGGGGTTAATTATCGACAGCAGGATCTCACTGCCCCAAGGCTCAGAGCTTTCTCAAGTGCCATCAGCTGGCAGCGAGGGCACCCGCCCCTCCCCATGTCAGCAAAAGGGGAGGGGCTTACTGACTCAGCTGCGGGTCTGTGGGCCCTAGCGCTGTTAGCGCCCTGTTTCCAGGGTTACTACCGACTAATCCAGGGTAAACACAACCTGAGAAGAACACAGGACTGAAAAGCAGCGGAACAACCAGTGCTGTAACGTAGCGTACCGCACCATCTGTGTGTACCGCACTGTCTGCCCCATCTGTGTGTAGCACTCTGTCTGTGTGTAGCACACTGGCTGTGTGTAGCGCTCTGTCTGTGTACTGCTCTGTCTGTGTGTAGCGCTCTGTCTGTGTACTGCTCTGTCTGTGTGTAGCACTCTGTCTGTGTACTGCTCTGTCTGTGTGTAGCGCTGTCTGTGTGTAGCACTCTGTGTGTACCACCCTGTCTGTGTAAAGAACTCTGTCTGAGTGTAGCACTCTGTCTGTGTGTAGCGCTCTGTCTGAGTGCAGCACTCTGTGTGCAGCACTGTCTGTGTGCAGCACTCTGTGTGTAGCGCTCTGTCTGAGTGCAGCACTCTGTCTTAGTGTACTGCACTGTCTGTGTGTAGCGCTCTGTCTTAGTGTACTGCTCTGTCTGTGTGTACCACCCTGTCTGTGTAAAGAACTCTGTCTGAGTGTAGCACTCTGTCTGTGTGTAGCGCTCTGTCTGAGTGTAGCACTCTGTGTGCAGCACTGTCTGTGTGCAGCACTCTGTCTGTGTGCACCACCCTGTCTGTGTGCAGCACTGTCTGTGTGTAGCACTCTGCTGTGTGTAGCACACTGTCTGTGTGTAGCACTCTGTCTGTGTGCAGCACTCTGTCTGAGTGTAGCACTCTGTATGTGTGCAGCACTCTGTATGTGTGCAGCACTGTCTGGGTGCAGCACTCTGTCTGAGTGTACTGCACTGTCTGTGTGCTCTGAACGGGATATCAGCAGACTATGCTTCATGATCAGTGAAGGTTGTTAGCCAGCTCTGGCACCACTGCACATATAAAATCAGGCGAACGCTCTTATGTTCTCCAACGCTGCAGGCCGCTCTGGAAACGAGCAGCTGCTAAAGGACCGTGCTGGCATGCGCTGCAGTGTGTGTGTGTGTGTGTGTGTTTGTGTGTGTGTGTGTGTGCGCGTGTGTGTGTGTGCGTGTGTGTGTGTGTGTGTGTGTGTGTGTGTGCGTGTGTGTGTGTGTGTGTGTGTGTGTGTGATTCAGCGGCAGCCCTGTTCTCTCGCTCCGTCCTCCTTCCCGCTTTCTGCTGTTGATCTTGGCCACAGCCGCCCGCTCTCATCTAATTACAGAGCAGAGAATCAAATTATCACTTTCAAACATCTCTTCATCCTCGTGAAAAGGAAGAACGAGGGAAATAGCAGAGGAGGAGAAGAGGAACAGGGCGAATAGCGAAGGAGGAGGAGGAGGAGGAGGAGGAGGAGGAGGAGGATCTTCTTCTCGCTGCCTGCGTTCGCCACCACACCGCGCCACGCTATGCCAAGCTCGCTCCGCTCGGCCACACCGCGCGCGGCAGCAGGGGGGATCACCGTGGAGACGGGCCTGCGCTGTCCCTACACAGGGCCCTAACGCGGCCGACGGTGTGCAGGCGCAAACAGGTTAGTTAATGACACCTGACATGTCCTAACACAGCACTGCACAGACCAATACACATACACACACACACACACACACACACACACACTCTCTCTCTCTCTCTCACACACACACACACACACACACACTCATACACACAGCACTGCACACACTCACACACACAGCACTGCACAGACTAATACAGAACTGCACAGGCTCACACACACACACACACACACACACACACACTCTCTCTCTCTCTCACACACAAACACACACACACACACACTCACACACACAGCACTGCACACACTCACACACACAGCGCTGCACAGACTAATACAGAACTGCACAGGCTCACACACACACACACACACACACACACACACACTCACATACACAGCACTGCACACACTCACACACAATCACACTCACACACAGACACACACTTGCACACACACACACACACACACACACACAAGCAGAAACACAAACATTATTAAATGTTTTCCCAGCCAGTCCCTCACTCACTCCGGCACACGTGGAATATGAGGTGATAGAGGACAGTTAACATAACACAACAGCGATGCGTTTGGAAAAGAATTCAGGACATCCTAAAAGCCTCCAACCCCCACCCCGCCCCCCCCCCCCCCCCCCTCCCAGCAGCTGCTGTTTGAATCACGGGCGGAGGCGCGGGTCCGGGTGCCGGTGGGAAAGCGCGGCGCTGGCTGCCGGCGCCCGGCCGCGTTCTGAGAAACCGCGACGCCCTCGCCGCTATCGCTCCACGCAGCTCCCGCTGACTCCGCGCTCCGCCCTCCGCGAGCGCCCCAATTAGCTCCCACCGCCGCGCGCCCTTCCGCTACCTCCCTGCCCATCTCCGCGTCTCCTTCCCTTCCTTCTCACTCCCTTGTCTCTCACTCTCTTCCTCTGTTCTGCTCAATCATTCTCTCCTCAACTCTCTCCCTTTCTCCTCAGTTAATCCCTCATCTCTCTCTGTCCCTCTCAGTTTATATTTGTTTCAATTCAAAATGCCTTATCATTGTGCCATATTTAAACTGAGTGCATGTGTTGCCAAAGCTTTACAAACAACGCATTGCAATGCACATAAACTGCAATACAATATGTTGTGAAATATAAACAAATACCAAATACATGAACTAATAATTATTAGATGAAGAAAAATATTACCAAAACAACAAATAAAAATGTATGGACTCTTTCTCTCCCCCTCTCTCTCTCCCCCCCCCAACTCCACTCTCTCTCTCTATCACTCTCCCTCCTCCTCTCGCTCTCTCTCCCCCTCCTCCCCTCTGTCTCTCACCCCCCCCCCCCCCCCCCCAGTCAGTGTTTCACTGTAGCGGTGGAGCCGCATGGCGTGGGCTGGTGGACCCGCGGGCAGGGTGGTGCCGTGCCAGGCCGTGTGCCACTCTGCCAGGGCCGCGCCGGAGCGGTGGGGATGACCCACTGACTGCCAGCGCGCGGACCTGGCGCCGGAGCGGAGGGGAAGGGCTTCGCCCCTCCTATAAAAGCCCCAAATTAAAGGCACGCGACCCCGCGCCCGCCGCCGGGCGCACAAGAGCGCCTTTGTGCTCCACGAGGGCGGCGAGACGCCCCGCCCCGCCCCGCCCCGCCCCGCCCCGCCACGCTGCGGCCCGGCAGGGCAGGGCCCAGACGGGGCCCCTCCTCTGCAGGAAGCCCACAGGAAGTCAGCTGGAACTGAGGGTTCCAAGCAGCCCGGACCAGCCTGTGTGTGTGAGAGCATGTGTGCGTGTGTGAAAGTGTGTGTGTGTGTGTGAGCGTGTGTGTGTGTGTGTGTGTGCGTGTGTGAGAGTGTGTGTGAGAGCATGCATGTGTTTGAGAGAGTGTGTGTGTGTCTGTGTGTGTGTGAGCATGTGTGTGCATGTGTGTGTGAGCATGTGTGTGTATGTGTGTGTGAGCGTGTATGTATGTGTGTATGTATGCGTGAGTGTGTGAGCATGTGTGTGTATGTGTGTGTGTGTGTGTGTGTGTGTGTGAGCGTGTGTGTGTGTGTGTGTGTGCGTGTGTGAGAGTGTGTGTGAGCGTGTGTGTGTGTGTGTGTGCGTGTGTGAGAGTGTGTGTGAGAGCATGCATGTGTTTGAGAGAGTGTGTGTGTGTCTGTGTGTGTGAGAGCATGTGTGCGTGTGTGAAAGTGTGTGTGTGTGTGCGTGCGTGTGCATACTACAAAGATGGAAAATCCAGATTCAGAAAGGAAAGTAAGTCCCTCCTCAGTACTTTGTTCCAATCACCTGTATTTGCTAATTAGCACAACCCTCCAACCAGGAGGCTGAAATCAGCCGGGCTGAGCTCACGGGTGGGGGAAACACACGGCAGGATTCTCCTCTCTGACCACTGGATTTTCCACCGCTGGCGCACCGCACCGCGCAGACAGGACTGCGCGTCAGACGCTGGGAGGACGGGCACGCTCCGGCTTTCCCTCCAAACGCGTCGCAGATTTACGGCTGCAGCGGCGTCCGGCGAGGAGGTCGTTCTGCGAGCTCCCGCGGCCTCGCGCGTCGGAATGTTCCGGACGGAGGACGGAAATAGCGCCGCACAGTAAATCACTGACGTTACTGTACTCTCCCTCCGGCCGACTTCCCCACGCCAGCACGAGCGCTCGAGCCGAGAACCGAAACAGCTCCGCGGGCCGAGTCCGCAGGAAAGTGGCGGGACGCCGGGGCTTCAAATGCGTCGTTTTGTAAGTCGGTTTTTTCGGGGGGGGGGGAGGAAGTCACACGTTCGAGAGAGCGTCAAAAGAGCAAGGCCCCGTTTGGGATTAGCGGCCCGCAGGGGTCCCGTCACGCTCCGGCGGCCGTGGGCAGGGAAACACGAAGCAGCCTCCGCAGGCCGGCCCTTCCGCAAAATCCCCGGGAAGAGAACCCGACTCTCCAGAAACGATGTTTTGATTTGGAAGGAGCAGGAGTTATTTTTAAATACGTGCACCAAAAAAAAAAAAGAAAGAAAAGCAGGAACATTTTCCCAGACACAGAGCTGCGCACGGTCTATGACATCGAGAAGCTACAAGCTACATGTTTATCTTTTTCCCCCCAAAAAAGAAAACTTTTTTTCCAAATGAGAAAGTCAGCGTCAGATGTCAATTAAGCCGTCTCGCCTTTCATGTGGGCAAGCGAACAGATCGCCGTTATTACGCACACTTATGGACTGTGTGTTTATGAAATGAATTAAAGAAACGATTTCAGGCCCACGTTCTGCAGCGCGGGCCCGCGGACAGACAAACGCCTTTCTCTCACGCACCGCGGTTAATAATGAACCAGGAGTCCACTTCGACCAAACACTTAGCCAGTTAAAGATTACTTACAGAAAACAACCCCGGGCAAGACATTACATCACTTTTCTCTGCAAAACAGAGAAGGGCAAAAGCAACAAACCCCAAAAATAAAACACAGGATCACAGCTCTGATAAGCCCAGGCTTCTGGATCCTGTCTGGAGTGGTGTGCACAGGCTTTGTCTGGTTTGAGGAGCATCTGAACTTGTAAAAAGTGCTGCACAAATATGCCATCCTTGCTGTGAGAACCCCTGGGTGGCTCACCGACACACACTTCCTCATTCCACCCACACAGAACTGGCCTTCCCTCTGAACTCCCGAGACTGGGAGAGAGGGAGGTGTAAAGGAAAGGGATAGAAGCGAGAGGAAGGAGGAGAAAGGCACAAGTGAAGAAGGCAGAAAGAGAGAGTGAGAGAGGAGTGAGGAGTTACAGAGAATACAGAGGGAATAACAGAGAAAGGGAGAGAGAGAGAAGGAAATGAGGAAGGAGAGGGAGAGTGAGTGGTGGATGAGGGGATCACGGTGCAAAAGGAGGACTGGTCAAAACGAGAGTGAGTGAGTGAGAGAGAGAGAGAGAGCGAATGAAGGGATAATGACAGGAAAGGAGGAGTGTTCTGAAAGAGAGGGAGAGAGGGGCTTAGAGAGGGGGGGAAACAGTAAAAGTTTAAGATTCCAGGGGCACCCAGGGTGATAGCAATGAGGGGAGACAGGAAGAGAGGGAAGGGGGGTGGGGACGAGGGAGGGGGAGATCGAGCCCAATTGGAGGGTGGCTGCAGCATCCCCCTCCCCAGGGAGCTCTGGGGTGCCACGTGTTAAGAGAGGGAGGGGGGGAGGGGGGCGTTCCAGCCCCCGTCCAGCCAGCTTCACACGCACTTTATTTATTACCCTGGCGGAATGTCTCCGCGTCCATGAAGCAATGATGTCATCGTGCACAGTTGCCACGGCAACACAACAAACTTCTCGCCGCATATGCTCAGCGTATTCCGCCGGTTGGCCCCGGTAAAAGCCGCGTGACCCTCCTGGACGAGATCGGAACGACTTCACGGAAGACTCCCAGGGTGCACAACCCCTCCCCCTCCACCCCCACGCGGACAGATGCTATCGCCCCTGACCCTCGAACCCCCCCCCCCCAGGTCGGAGACGCCGTAAAGGCTGGTTCAGCTCGGCCCGCCATGACGGCACGGTTTCCTGCCTGGCAAGGGCCCCGGACCGGGTCCGGCTGACGGACGACGGATCAGAGGGGGGAACAAAGTGTGTCACTGCTCCTGTTTCAGGAGCCGGGACCGCTGGCCTCTGATTGGCTGGGGCGGGGCTTTTTTTCCCAGGCACTTGGAGAAAGAGAGGAGTAAATGTGTCTGTAGCTTGGGAAGCAGGAAAATTCATTCTGCAAGCGCCGCAATGTGACACCCTCCTGGACCACTGTCTGATTGAGTCTGATTTTATTTTATAATTAAAATACAAAATAAACAAACATATCTCTGAAGATGTATTATATGATGTTTGCACTGATCAAGGATGACACGATAAAGAATTAGTGGCATGCAATTTAAACGTATCTAAACTATATACACTTGTAACTACTGCAACCACGTTAATCCTTGAAAACAAGGACTACTTATTTTACAAAGTACAGTATCTGCTTGTTCTTACAATAAAAACATACTTCCACTGTCTGGCAGGGATGCTCGGATTCCATCACGTTCACGACAACACGCTGCACGTATCCTGATAATCTGCACTGTTCACACGGCGTTCACGCGGCAGTGTTTGTTCCAGACACACTGACCAGCGCGCCAAGCCAGAGACACTGCACATTGCGCACAAATCATCACCTCAAAACACGCAAAACATCACCAGTGCGTTCAAGACATCGCCTCGGTGAGCGTAAAACAGTGCCCAACTCCTCTCAGGACAGCGCCCAGCTGTGGCCGAAATGTCAGGGCATTACCGCGAGCGTCACCCTGCTGTGCTCAAGACATCGCCCGACCGTGCAGACAACATCGTCTCACCGTGCCCAAAAAACATCCGCCCACTACAAACATCGCTTTCCCCCCACTCTCTCAGCCCTCGCGCCCTTCCTCTCGCTCGCTCTCGCCCTCCGCCTCTCCGTCTTTCGGAACGGCGCGGAGGACAAAGGAGACACGACCACGGAAAGGCCCGGAAAAAAAGAAAAAGAAACGTGTGAAGCAGCGAAGCGTCGGGAAGAAGAAAAGGAGGACGCCTCTGTTTGACAGCTGCCGGCCTTCAAAGAGACTGAGTGTACTGCCAAAAAAGACTTTCTATAAATATTCTATTTTTAAGGATCAGATCTCCGGCCCAGGCCAGGCAACCGGACGACGATTGTTGCGGAGGGGTTGCCGTGGAGACAGATAAAAGCAAAGCCGTGTCAGACAGACTGCATTAATAAAGGAGAGCGTTGCCACTGTTTACAACTACTGGCTTTATGAGGAAGCCTCGCCCCTGAACCACTGACACATCCACTACTGTCAGAGTGTGTGTGTGTTTGTGTGTGTGAGTGTGCATGTGCATGTGCATGCATGTGTGTGTGTGTGTGTGTGTGTGTGTGTGTGCGTGTGTGTGTCTGCCTAGGCTCACTTCTCACCCACTCAAATAGACATTGTCAGAGCAGACCCGGGTTTGAATCAGACACATCGTCACTGTGCTATCTCATCAGTCACACGCTCCGTACTGCTTTGGCACTCGTTGGAGGCCGTCAGAACAGCACAGACCAGACGCAGAAGCAGGAAACAGTCCAAAATGTTCTCTTTTTTTGAATAACCTGCTTATGGCGATTTTTTATTTTTTAAGTCTGAAGAGAGCCCAATTCATGTGCCCGGCTGGCCAAGCACCCACTCACAACCTCGGGCAAATCTGAGGGCACAGCGTCCCGGGAGTTTAGAATAAACCAGAGAACAAGAGCCACCCTTCAGGGCCTGACGGAGAGCACGATAAGGGGTCTGGGAGCCGTGGGGGGGGTCGGGGGGGGGCAGGATTTGTCCGTAAGGAGCGCCGATAAGCGCGGGCAGGACTCAGTAATTCCCCTCCAAACGACGGCTCCTCTCCGAGCCGCTACTGCCTCCTGATCGAGCAGCGGAAAAAAACTTAAAGGCGCCGCGAGCGCTCGCTACACTTAGCGGCCGAGCGAGCGCGGGACGCGCCGGCGCGTTCGGCGGAAAGCTGGCCTGACCCATTTCAGAGCGCTGAAGCGGTGCCCAACACCCGCCCAGGAACGGCCTCAGAGCCGCAAAAACAAGCCCGCCTCAGCAAGCGTCTTCGTCCCGCGATGAGATTTTTAAATCGTACTTTCTCCCCCCCTTCTCCAACACAAAATATCCGCTTGCTTTAAGTCGTCGTTCGCTTGACGAGCGAGATTTTCTCGCCCGCGTGGCGAATGTTGAAATGAGTCGAACTGTCGCACCTACTTGGCGATATTACCTCATTTCGCAAAAAAGCGTAGCAGAAATATGAGTTTAAGTCTTAACGTGAGACTGAAAGACTTGCCGAGGCGGACCTGTTTGTGGTTTCTGCAGTGTGTGCGCCAGGGCCGCTGGGCCTGGACCAGGCCTCGGGTAAACGGGAGGTAGGAGACCACGCTTCGGCGGGGGCATGAGGCGTAAAAAAAAAAACTCCCCAATAAAAAGGGTCCAGCGATTTTCTCGCCCGCCCCCGGGTTCCTGCGGCCCAGAAAGCCCCCCGCGGCACACGCTCCGCTTCCCCGCGGGGCGAAAACGAAAACGGCACCGTCCGGAGCGCCTCGCTGCAAACGCGCCGAGCTTCGGCCGCGGCTCGTCTTCCTCCGAGCCGTACACATCGCGCACGGAGGCCTAACCGCCCGGTCTTCCCTCTCTCTCATGGCTCCTCCTACCTCTCTTCTTCTCCTCCTCTCTTTCACAGTTTTCATCATCTGTAGTGACACTTTTTTTTTAGCTGGGCCATTATATTTCTGCAGATACCGAAGGTGAGGAGGGTGGAAAAAGTTTTAAATGCACTGCACTCTTTGATCAGGCAGGTGGCTCGGCCATATTACCGAGAGCAATCAAAAAAGGAGTCAGTTGAAGTCTGGATTTAAACCCCAGTGGAGCTGTTGATCAAACGCCATGCAAACTCTATGGTTAATTAGCCAATCTTTGTGTCTCCAGCGTTAGAGTTTGGTTCAGATGACACTGCGCAGCGTTTGCTGGCTCTCTGCAAGTTCACTGAATAGCCTACGCTTGAGTCAACACCGAGGCCCTGTGAACAGGCGCGGAGACAGTGTCGATTCGAGGTCGGTTTTTCCGAACGGCAGCGCACCGTCCCACGCGGACCGTCACGGCCCACGGTGGCCCGCAGCGGAGGCGCGGCCGACGAGGCGCCTGCAGTCAGCAGCTCCGCCCAAAGGGAGCAATCAGTTCCCCAATTTAACCGCCGTCCCCCGCTCTCTCCGGGGCGCCCGGCCCGCGGCTGCTGGGAGGGATGCGGCGGCCGTCAGCGGCGACGTCGCTGGCCCAGGGTCGGGCAAGGTCATTAGAAGGTCGTTACATGCCAGGCCTGGTCATAACTGGGTCTCTAATGATCATATGCATTAAAAACAAAACAAAAAAAAACAACAACAATTGTCTTGAGATGTCTTGAAAGGTGGCGTGCCAGAGTTTATCTGTGTCTCTCTGGAAATGATTTCCCCAGGCCCCCACGATAGGCTCAATTAGTAGTGCGAGGCACACAGAGTCTAATGATACTAAAACACAGTCATGCACAGAAGAAATGCTCAGTGTGAAATCAACACTGACGGAGTGCATTTCACTCTGACAGAGCATATATGGTCGCTCTTCAGCTCATATTCGTTTTGAATTCAATCAAAACTGAACACGCGGTGTTACTGTGATGCCTTTCGGACACGCAGCCCGGCGAATCAGACCCCCTGAATCAAGAGCAACGCTGAGAATTCCACGCTACCCACTTCACCACATGGAGCAACAACAGTTTGCAAGAAAAAAATCCACAATCAAGAACTTCCTCAAACTTGTGTGTAAACTCAGGGTTGATGAGTCAATGTACACTCTGAAACTCGAGTGCACCAATCAAGGTTGCCACAGCTGTCAGAGTAAAGAAAAAACACGAGATAAACTCATTCAATCATTTATCTCCCCAGCTAACCCTTCCGTTCTGCGATGCTGGTTTATCATTTAAAAGTCTACTCTTTAACACAGCTAATGGCTGTAAGCCAAGTGCTTTATCTACCTTCTCCATTACACAAAAGGTACAGGACAGGATAAAATGTGACGAATTTTCTATATATATCCTTTAAAAAAAAATGACCACAAACTCTGGATTACATTTAATGCACTCCTTGTCTTTGTTACCCTCCACGCATACTTACAGTCGGGGTAACTAGAATATTTTCAGAAAAGTGACGTCAAATATACTGGCTGCCAAGAGTTTACTTAAAATAGCCATTCAAATTTAAGCATTTGCCCTTTTTTGTAAATTGTATATGTTGCCTTGCGGTTCTGTACGAAGGTATGGTGAGAGTTGGATCGTGCACGCTGAATGTCTAGAAAAATACATATATGAAACATTATGTTTTTTAAGCATGTCCTTTCAGAAGCACGAGCGAGCCTGATCTAGTTGAAAAGCCTTTCATTAACCAGCTCGTGCTATAGAAACGAATAGCCATAATTACGTTCCATTACAAAGAGGCCTGCGCGCTCGCTCTCAAAGGCCAATTTAAACGAAAACGAGCCGTCATTGACCAGAAGCAAGATTTTTATATGTAAGATGCAAAATATTATTAAAGTATACTTCCCATAACGTTTTTGGCATGCATAAAATAACATTAAGAGGCTTAAAATGTTTGAAATAATACAAAAAATAAAAAATCTATAGAAGTTATTGCTGTTGTGGTAATAGCAGAAGCCGCGGTGTTTTGAATATTATTCCAATGAGTATTCTGTTTCGGTATACTAAAAAGCTATAACAAGCTAATAACACGTCATAATATGCAAAGATCCATAAGTCACATGTTTCTTTAAACCTCTTAAACTTTTTCAGTGATAGACATGTTTTTAATGGCAGACCATTTCAGAGTGTCAAATCAATAACATCTGAGCAGAATAACGCTAGTCGGACTGCGCAGGACAAAATGTTCTTTTTTTCTTATACAACCCTATTGAGGGAGGGTAAAGAAAGAGCGCTTTGGTCAGACTGAAAAAAATACATAATCTTCACATGATGCTGCTGCAGCAAGTCAACTGCAAGGCATTGGCGGATATGAATTGTTAAAGACTAAACCTTTACGATACGCACAGAGAGAACAGTGGTTAATTTATATTTACTGGTATATGGTCAAGCGCTATAGTCTGCACAACTGTTTTGATACTGCGTGCTCATTCACTCGTGAATTGTTTTAATTCCATGTGTACTCATTAGGCTACTGAAGCTGTTTAATTACACGTTGCGTACCTGGAGCTAATATTTTCCGCTCGTTCTGAGGTAGTTCGTGTATGTAAATGCATGTCAAACATAGACAAATTAATAGGAAATAAATAGTCTTACTTTTTAAATTATCACCAGTGATGTAGCTTTAAAATAAAAAAAATCTCAAAAAATTTCAAAAGTACTTATTTTCAAATACTACTACTACTACTAATAATAATAATAATAATCATTATTATTATTATTATTATTAGTAGTAGTAGTAGTAGTAGTAGCAATTTGTATGTTTCATGTGAACATTTAATTCACTCATTGCATGTAAGACAACAAAAAAGAGAATAATTTGAAAAAACTGGCGTCTTTCTTTTAGACACAGTAACACTCGTTATTCTAGGTCTGAACTTGCGAAGTAACGGCGCACGCCTCCCTGCTTAGATCATCTTTGCCATTTTGTTGAAGAGTAACGGTGGAGACTCTATTATGTCTAGCAACGTACACAAACAGTCCTATCCAGAATTCAAAGCCTCTACAGATTTCCATACTTTCACGGTGTTAACGGCTGCCTGCGTGACCAGGATAGCAATGGAAGTAAAAAACGAACAGATGCGTGCCACTTTTTCCCGTTCTCCAATGCATCATGAATACTTACAAAATGTTTGTGTCAGACGGGAGATCCACCGCCGCGGGTCCCCAGTCCAGTCCAATGTTCGAACAATTAACAACACAAGAATCCTGGGGTCCCAGAGGCGAACAAGTACAGTTGGGGGGACACGGACTGCAGCCTCTGTCGCTCCCCAAGACGCCCGATGCTTCGAGGAAGCAGAATAACAGCAGACTGGAGAAAAGTCCAAACTCTGAGAAATAGACGCCATGTTTTCGCTTGGATACAGTCTGTCCATTTCTATAAGGCATAGCTCACTCACATCGCATCGCCCTTGATGTTATAATTTTTCTCGGACTGGGGGGAAAAGCCGCGTCTATTACGGTTTGCATAAAAAAGCAAATATAAGTTCTTTCCCCCCGATTCGCAACAGTTCCCCCGTTTTCTGATGTCGAACGGAACTAGCTCAACTTCTAGGGGAGAAAAAAAGTTCCCAACTCCTATGCTTAAAGTTTCCGAAGAACTTCCTTTATCCCCCCCCCCCTTTCGCGTGCTGCAATGCCGTTTGCCAACACTAGGGCATAGAGAGCAATTGACTGTTCTATTCTGACATTCACCGAGTTCAGAATCCTGCACTTTTGATGATGTCCAGTTAACGGCGAGCGCGTGCATAGCCGTAATTTATTTACACCATGATGGAGGACATCAACAATGACTTTCTCTGATACAAAAGTTCTCACTGGCAATCGGTATTTTTTTCAGATCATTCAACATGACATTTTTATTATCGAGAGTTTCCATTTAGGAAATAAACCTTTAAAAAATCGTGGATTAGCCTAAAGAAATAACACATTTATCAATGGTTTTCGGATTAAGTGAGAATAGCATCAATTCAATTGATTAATTAAACCATTTAAGAATAAATTAGGTAAAGCTAGCGTTAATGGCAACTGACTTCACCCTTCACCCTGAGTAGAATTCCCCTCTTCCACATCTTCTCCGATCTATCCTACCCTATATGCATACCCCCTTCCCAATTAAATAAAAAAAAATGAAACCTCTCTACCTGCCATTCAACGTGTCAATTCTAGTGACTTAAATGTAAATGCGTGACTTTGAAAACCCAAGATTAATAAAATTATCTGTTCTTCGGTATAACCATTTAGAAATGACAAATTATCATATCCGTTACAAGGTTACGTAGCCTAAACATTTCCCATGGCGCAATCAGGAATGCTGAGAGTAACCTAGGCCTAACTACTGTCCCTCGAATGTGCTGTACACTGACCCATAACTACACGGTCATTACAGCTCGCCTTGCCTTTGTCTGTCAGATCTAACAAGTCTATAAATGTGATGATCACGAATCTTCACTTGTAGTGATTTAAAACAGAATGTTGCAGTGAAGTTGCAAAATTATCCTACCGGTCCCACTGCAACACATGACGAACGTATTTCATTCACTGGTCTGAATCCAACTGCACTTTATAAATTCCCGAAACAATAACAAATCTGCCGACGAAAAAAGTTTTTAAAATTGCAAAACAGCAGTAGAAGTTTTTCAAGGAAATGATAACATGACTTAGCAGACCGATATGGCGTATTAAAAACACATTTTTCAAATTCATATTCAAGGTGACAAGTTCAGGGTGTCGGCGTTAACAACCTACTTGTGGTGTAAGCGTTTCTATCCAATATAGGAAGAAGATAGAACATGACATGTGATTATTCTGTATTTATAATTATATTGAGTCGCATTGGCCTCTAAATCAACTCAATATAGCCTGCGAATTCAATCAGGTTGACAGATAGAGAGTTTGAGTTCCAGTATGGTGGCACAAAAAACGCCTTTCGCGTGACTGGGTGCTGCAAGCAAGCTTTGAGGAAGTTTTCATTTCTTTTTTTATAGACATAAGCGCCTTCGAGTTATATATTTTTATTGCAATAGAGTATGTTGCACCAGCAGTTCTATCGCCCACATACACAGTATTTTAAGTTCACGTTCATTGATACCTAAACGAGAGCTTTTGCCTTAAAAGCTAAGCACGGAGAATGTCACGGACCTTGCGGAATGTGCAGTACAGCGCACTCGACGTTAGGGGACGCTCATTATTGCATGTCGCCGGACGGGTGCAATGACGCGGGAACTGTTTGGTTTTGAAACGGTGTCAGTGACGACATGTACGTTAAATGAAACAGCAGCAGACACTGTCTGCGTTTGAGTATTAACACGCGTGTAGATATTCTGAGGCTCTTCGTACAGGAAAGCGTTGTTTTTTTAATTCAGTGTTGATATGAGTTCTAGAGGGGTCCAGTGTAGCCTACTCTAAAAGTGATTCTGACATCAGAGGTGTTTTCACCCTGAATGTTTTACTTTCCATATTATTCCTGTTGCAGGTTCACATAGCCAGCTTTCCGGCTTCACTTTACATTATAAAATTTAATTTTTTATTTATTAAAATATTTATGAGGCATGTGTAGGGGGAGGGGGATCAGCTCTACCTGTGCCCCCCTTCGGCCCACCCTTCCACAGATGGAGCCTCCTTCATTTTACACCATGTAATTAAAATTAAAATTTATTTCTATTTTTATGAGGCATGTGTAGGGGATGGGTGATTAGCTCTACCTCTGTCTTGTGTCCCGCAGTCCAAGTCAGGATTCCAGTGTTCTTTTCGGTTTCTGTTTCCTGATCTCCAGCTGGGCCACGCGAGTGGGGTGCCCCCGCGCTGCTTGTGTTGGTCCCCCTCCACCCCGCAGAGTAACGGGCCTGCCAGTCCTGGCAGCCAGCAGGATTCCTCTCCTTCTGCCCCACGGGCGGCAGCACTCCTTTAGTTTTTTGGGGAGGGCCTGGAGAAACAGCCCGTGCCTGTGGTACCTGGGGCCTGCACAGCCTGACCACAGAGCTCAGCTTTTCCTCTTTTCCATCTACGCAGTACAATTTTCAGTGTTCATTTAACTCTAACAGAGTTTATACAAGTCCAAGAGTGATATACTCCATCAGAGCTGATTTAACACTGACTATTTTACTTAATATTTACTTTGTACACAGTGACATCTTTGGAGTTAATTCTACATGTTAACTTGTTAATTCTGCATTGTTTATACTGGCCCAAAATAGATGAGATGTACATTAGAGGAAAATTAAGTAAATCACAGGTGACAAAGTTTAATACAGTTGATTTAACACAGCCTCTCTCTCTCTCTCTCTCTCTCTCCCTCCCTCTCTCTCTTTCTCTCCCTCTCCCACTTCCATTTTCATTACTAGTGCAGATTTCAAAGGTAGGTGTTGCTGTTTAACAAAATTAAAAACCTGCAGATAGAGAGAGAGAGAGACAGAGAGACAGAGAGGGAGAGAATGAGAGATAGAGAGCTGGTGAGAGAGAATGAGAGAGAGAATGAGAGAGACGAAGACGATGGTTGGGAAACTGCGTGGCGGCCATCAGCACAGCCCGTACCGGCGCTCTGTTCAGACGCAGGCTCCTCAGTCCCAGGAAGGGGGAGCAGACTCCACAGGTGCAGTCTGCTTCCCGAATCATACCCCACACACCTCAAGCAGCCCTCAGGCGCTCACAGCGCCTCTCTGGCGAGAGTGCTGCTCATATCACAGCGGTAAACAAAAAAAATCTAAAATCTAAGACGATGTCATGGGCAGGTAAGGAGCCTCTAACGGCCCTTCTGTGATGCAGGGGTGTACAGCTGAAGCACCTGAATGTGCCGAGGAGACGAAGGAACAGTTTGTACAGCAATCAGGACAGCAGGAAGGCCTCACCGAATTAGCAAGGCTGTCTCGGACCGCTCCACACAGCCCAAGCCTTCCGGAGACTTCCGGGAGTCTTGCTTTTGTAGCTATACCCCAGTTCCCACGCCCCCGCGAACCCAAGTAAAATGTGCCGGAAATGGTTTGAGAACACACAACGCATCAAAAAGCTACCAGGGGGGTCGCTCTAAAAGGTGTCCCTAAGTCTCCCGGAATTTTGGTAGTCTGGCTACCACTGTTGTTCAGGGTGCCAGATATGCGCCTACAGAGCTCTGCGTGGAAGGCGCACAGCATCTGGCAACCAATCAGGGACGTCGATTCGCACCCTAACAAACCGTGTATGGCCGAACACCCCGACCCATCGTCTGTGTTGTCTTGAAGCGCGTTGCAATGAGCCGTGGCTCGCAAAACCCCTCAAAACTGCTGCGTTCTGCCTGCGTCTGTAAATAAAGGGGTACGCTCGGCGGTTTCTGTGGTAAGGCCCTCCTCTGCACAATACTCCGTCCCCGCCTGCAGATGTCAGATTCGCTTCAAATAGCGATTCTAATGTGTCTGTGTGGGTGGGTGTGAGAAATAAAGCTTTGCTCCACTTCTCAGAAATGTTTAAAAATACTTCCCTGAACCACAATAAAAAAATAAAAATCCCTGAACCGCAGATATTTTGGAACAAGGTCCAAAATAGTTGTGGTTTGATATCATTATTACTTATGAATTACTAGTCCATTTATCTATTTTTTCATTAAAAAGACAAAAAGGATTTTGAAGTTTATTATTATTATTATTATTATTACTAGTAGTAGTAGTAATACAAGTAGCAATAGTAGTAATAGCAGCAGTAGTAGCAGTAATAGCAGCAGTAGTAGTAGTATTAGTAGTTGCAGTTGCCATAGCAGTCACAGCAGTGGTCTCAGTAGTATTATTAACATAACCTTCATTTTTATCTCTTTACATCTACAAGTGCATGTACGCATTAGATGTCACTGAGAACAACAGCATTTTCTGTGTGAGAGTCGCTGCACATTCACAGTCACTGCTCTCCCAGCCATCAGCATAAACAAATATTCTAATAATGCTGAAGACAGCCAATGCATTCCTGGAGTCCAAACACATTCACTGGCCATTAGATAGGGTCTTCCAGGCTTCGCCCCAGTGGGAAAACTGTGCACTCCCATCACATATTGGGTGAAAGGCAGGACATGTCACCAATATTATATTATAACACTAAATATTAACATATTTAGTGTTATAAATTCTTTCTCTCATTCTCATTAAAATAAAGCACAGCAAAATTTAATAACTTTAACATTTACCTTGTATTAGCCCAAATGAAATCAAACGGTAGATTCACTGTCAGAGTTAATTTAACACTGAAAGCATTTTTATACTTCTGTGTGCAGGACTTCACAGAACTGGGTGCTAAGCATACACGTGGAGCTTATGATTAATTCCCAGAGTCAGAGATTTTGGGGACTAAATCTTAGCCCTCCATTCCTCCAAGTGGGCATCACACAACCACTGTGTAAAAACCAACCCTGAATTAATCCTTTTAAAAGATGGTATTTTAGAATGTTTTTTCCCCCCAAAATTCTAAATCAGTGTTATAAAACCCTGTTGCTTTCAGCTACCAGTAGGAACTGCCACCTCAGGGTTAGAATGTTCAGTTGAGAACATTCTAATTGCATATGTCGTGATCGCACACCTTGAAGAGTTAGACAAAGGGTATTGAAGGAATAAAGATATTTTTTTTGTGTAGCTTCGCATGGAGGTGATAGTGTGATGGTAGACTGTCTCTCGTTACTCCCTCGAGCTCTTTCATTTCTCTTTCAGCTGAGTCTGTTCGGCTGTCACGAGCACGGGTGAGAGACTCAAGGTTCTTTCAGCCGCTTGTCTAGTTGTGCTCTTCTTTCCTGACCTCAAAATTTTTTTTTAAATCACTGTCAAAGCGATGATCTCATTAAATGAAAGGGGGGGGGGGGAGATGTTATTCACTAAATAAAACAATGTTCTTATCGATTGAGAGAGACTGTAATCGGGCTGAGGTGAATCACAGCTTATTCATTCCTCTCGTGTGTTTGAGTTAAAACTGTGAAAATGTGTTCTTTAAGAATAACATTTATCTACGTGTGTGTGTTTGTCTGCATGTGTGTGTTCGTGCGTGCATGTGCACATGTGTGTATGCATGTGTGTGCTTGTGTATGTGTGTGTGCGTGTGTGTATGTATATGTGCGTGTGTGCATTTGTGTGTGTGTGTGTGTGTGTGTGAATGTATGTATGCTGGGGACAGGGGTACAGGACAAAATTCTGGACCCTCTGCAAATGTGGTCTCTTATAGCCCCACTTTAAATTGTAGACCAAAGCAAACTTATTAGTCCAGGCCTTTAGAGCACCCCACCCCCACCCCCACCCCCACCTTGGGGCCCTGGGCGGTCAGTTCCTCTGTCCTCTCCACTGCGGCACCTCTGGCTGAAGGGGTGGGGGGGGGGGTGAGGGATGATGTCACCATCCAAGGATTCATGCTGGTCCTTCTGTGCCCCCACTCCTTACGTCTGTTTTTTTTTCAACAATTCATTTTTCAAATGAAAAACCTGCCGTCACACACCCGTGCCCTGTGCTCCTTCGGCATGACTCAGGTTCACTCTTACTGATGGGGGCGGTTATTTTCCATTTGTTCCATCCTTTATTTTATTTTATTTTATTTTTTTGCGGCTCAATGGCAAGGCCCTCTAACAATGACATCAGTGCCGCGCAGTAAAACGTTCGGCGATGTTTCAACTGCGGCAGGGCTCGTACGAACCCACGATGAATAAAATGTGCCCCCATCGGAGAAGCAAAATTCACGGCGTCACATTTCATTTAACGCTTGCCGTTACGTGGCAGAGGCGCGCAGCCGTGCTAATAATCCCGATAGCGCCCAGGAGGCTAAAGCGCCGGCGTCCTGCGCGTCTTCAGAGGTTGCGGAGGACCCCTCCGTGCGCGTGATTCACATGCAGCGTGTCGTACCGAGCTGAGGATACAGGGAGGGAGCAGACGCAGGCTGAGAAGAGCATCCGCGGAGAGCACGCGCATCCTCCAGGTCCCTCGCGACCATGACAACCGTCTCCGGGCCCCATGCTGCCGATCAGTAAGCCCACAGGGGGGTGTGCGGAGGCAGAAGTGCAGGCACCTGTTGTTTCTCAGCTGCCGATGGACAGAGTGCCAGGAGGCAGACTGACTCGGTCATGCCACCCACACCCTGCACACTTTCAACTCGCTCTGAGCCGTACCGCAGACTGCCTTAGATTATCGAGATGGAGCAGATTATATTCAGAGCAACACACACAATTTTTCCTCAAGGGTACAGCAGCATTGCCTCGCCTGGGAATAAAACCTGCAACCTTTCGGGCACGAGTCCAGTTCCCCAACCCCTGGACTTTGTTTTCTGGTTTTTCTTTTTTGTTTGGTAAGTAAATGAAGAAGCCAGAGAACAACTTTTCCCAGTGAAGACAAAACAATTTCTTCAACAAAATAAATAGCGTTATGTTGTTATAATAACCATGTAATCATAACTTTGTTGAACTCTCACCAAGTGCAAAAACTGAGGAGAAGAGCTTTGAGACAACAAAGAATGTTTTCTCTGCCCTCATCCACCCCATTGGAGCCCCACTTGAGCTGAACCATGCCAGGACGCCCGGGGCAAGTCAGATTGGTTTGGGACACCTCTGCCCCTACCTGGCGTGCTCCGCCCCGTGCACTGATCTGGGTGTAAAACAGGCCCCAGGGGAAGCATGGCAATGTACCTGCATCTTCAGGGGTCACCTGTGCAAGGTGCAATTTTGACTTGTTCTGGACCGGAGTGGTGAACATCACAGGCTGCAGAAGCAGCTGGAAAGACAACACAACACAGTCTCCGGGCCACGGGACGGCCTCGCGACCTCGTGACCCCGCCAGCACGCGTAGCCCGGAGGCACGGCACAGACTGAGGGCCAGAACTCAGGCAGCCCCGGGACAGACGAGAACCCGGTCGACCAATATGTGCAATAATACTGACTGAAAAAAAGCATTGTGTGTGTGTGTGCTGTATGTATGCGCATGTAAATAAATACATAATAACTGGGAATGATAGAATAAATAAATATGATAAATATCAATAATATCAATTGAGATGAAGGACTGACCTGTTATGAGATGGTATACACTGGTTATGATTCCAAGTATGTATGGAGAGGAAGGTAATATATATATATATATATATATATATATATATATATATATATATATATATACACATACATTTTTATTTAGTTGTGTATGTGTGTGAGTGTATGCCTACATAAGTGTCTGGATCACAGAGAGAGCTCCATAAATGTATCTAGAGAAATTATAGGTACAGTCATAAGATCACGCACCATCATACAAAGCATCTTATTACGAACAGTAGATTATGGGGAAATACTGTACACTATGCAGTTTCTCTCTTCCTGGAGGAGTAGGGGGAGGTCTCCTGGTGGTGGGGCAGGATATTACAGGCCTGTTCCAAACAAAGGTGTAATGTCAAAGGTTTTCTCAGGATTGTTTTTAAGGGAAGAAACGTTTCAAGAGAATCTGCTTAGCAGCTCTCCTTGTACCACAGTCCACTCCTACGAGCATTTTGGGCATACATGGGTACTCTCTTGTGTTCCTTGTTTATATGCAAACCGATATTCACACAACCATCCACGCAACAGGTTTCAAAGTTAATGGTTTCATCCTTACATCAGTGTGGAATTCTCCCAGGCCTGATCTGCACCGTCTGATTCCTGAGCCACAGATTCACTGTCCGTGACCTGCACACCGCTGCTATGTAACAGCCTGTCGATCAACGGGCGGAAGAAGTTTAGCAGGGACGGAATGTGACTTGCAGGTCAGAGGGGGAGTTTGTGAAAGCGGGGTCAAAGCAACTGGCGCCCCCCCCCCACCCCACCCCACCCCCGATTCTCCTGTCCAGTTTCTCCTCTTACTGATTGACACCATGGCAATGACGAAGGGGGACTCCAAAAACTCAGCACTTCTGTAACAAAAAAAAAAAGATTAAAAAACACACATAAAAAACCTTGGTTAAACCATGTGAAAAAGCTAATCACGCAAATATATCATTATAAACAAATGAATCCATTATGGTTCCTCAACCCCATGAGTATTTTTGTAAAATTGGCGTTAATCTGATTAATTGCGATTAACTGCAGCCTCATGTTCACACTGCTGGCTTTCCCATATTCTTTAAACTTGTGTTCACACAAATTACTCCCTCTTAAAAAACACACAAGCACAAATCAGCGCCAACGCCTTGGTGCTTTTCCTACTTCTGTCCCCGTGGATTGCTAAAAAAAAAATAATGAAGATATCGGCAGACCACGATGCACATTCATTAAACAAAATAAATTAAATTAGCATATTTGCGTGTTTGAAAAGCGTGAAGTACACAGCCTCACCTGAACTGATAAATGGGACGGGCATGCCTGTTTCTCTGCTCTAAGGCTTGCCATGATATTACAGCAGCATATCAGCAAGCCACATATTATTATTATTATTATTATTATTATTATTATTATTATTATTATTATTATTATTATTATTATTATTATTATTTTAAATGTTAACCAACTAAAACCCTCAACTTTTTTTTCTCGGCGGAGAGACAGCCGGGAAGACTCAAGGGATTGTGCCGCAGATTTAGAGGATCGTAAGGAGGCCAAACGTCAACAGCCAATTTTGTGGGACTTGGAGCAGGACATCAGGGTTAATTCTCTTACTGGCTTGAAAAGGACCACGGGGAACTTTAACGGCCATCGTGAATCAGGGCCCTCGTTAAAGGGCTCATTTGATGGACAGTTCCTACAGCACGGTGCCGCCATCACTGCGAAGCAGTGTTGGGTTTCTATTCTAATCCAGAGGAAAGAGCACCCCCTACTGGCCACTCAATACCTGCTCCAGCATCATATTAAACCTTCTGAAAGGCTCCCACTCCCAAGTTCTCACTCAACCCACACCTGCTTAGCTTCTGTCTGACATGAGAATGGTAGAGGGAGGTGTGGCAACTAGAGTGAGGTGAGGTTAAGACCAAAGAATCATTGCATTACATTACAGGCACTTAGCAGACGCACTTTTCCAGAGCAACTTACATTGTATCCATCCATTTATACAGCTGGATACATGCTGGAGCAATTCAGGTTAAGTACCTTGCTCAAGTGTACAACAGCAGTGTCCTACCGGGGAATTGAACTCGAGACCTTTACGTTACAAGACCAACTCCTTAGCCATTACACTACACTGCCGCCCGCACGCCCCTTACAGGGGAAAGACTGAACTGCCATATCTCAGGAGGACACAGGCTGAAGATTTTACAGCGCAAAACACATTCGTAAAATTCATTTCCAGACACACCATCGGGAGGTGACGGGTCCTAACCTGCAGGAGAGGTTCTTTGTTCGAACCACAAGCATCACGTAACGTTCATATAATTACTCGCTGCTCTTGGAATCCGCCACAGACTCAGCTCCATGGCTGATTCAACTATGCGAAGGTCAGGCTTGGGTAGCACACATTCTGTGTACTAAAGGAGGACACTTTAAATCAGACAGAGAAATGTTGAGGTCAAAATTAAGCCTGGAACTTTTAACTCTCATAGAGTTGGTCATGATTGGGCTGGATGGATATGAATTCTGTCAGAGATCATTTAGCACTGAGAACCCCACTGCATGCAAATGGCAGACAGAGTAGTTTCCACAACACATCACAACAGTCATATAAAAGCGCGCGCAGATACACAATTAGAAATGTAAGCGTTTATGAATATTTCAACCGCTGAAAAAGAGATTTTAATCTTTTCAATTGCAATTCCTTGCAGCCAATGTAAACAAGTAAATTAACATATTTAATTAAAGTTGGCTGGCCCAAGGTCGACTAATTGTTCAACAAATGAGCTGAACAGTTGGGCAACAATTATATGAAACACAATGAGGCACTACCGATTAAAAATATCTTTCCCTCTAGAGACCACATGAAGCTGCGAACCAGTTGCCAAGTAAAAGATCAGGGACTGCAGAGGATGTGTTTTTATTTTTAAAATCATCCTTAAGCTTTAAATGTAATGCGTCTGTGTCCGAGCTCGATGGCCAAGGCATAGCAGGGAATGGCAACAAACAACAACAACAAAAAAGATCTCCAAGAAAACATTTTAAAAGTTCCACTAATCAGTCACAAGTCTTCCTCCTGCTTTGAGTTTACACACTAATGACAGCTTTTAATTAAGGCTTAATGAAAATTAATAAAGTGCATGACATCCCCTCCCCCCCCCCCTCCTCCCCACAATCTACAGCAGCCAGGCTAGTCCTCTGCTTGCCGTGCCATTTACACTGTCACAACAGTGACAATAAAATTGTTCTGAGAGATACGCAAAACAAGGTTAAAAAAAAAAAAGAATGTTTTTTTTTCTGTTTCATATCGCTGTGTTGCCAAGCAGAAATGATATTTCGGGAAAGGTGGCACACCGAGAGAACCACGTCGAAAATGACAACAAGCGCCCGTTCTGGTTGGCTCCGCAGTCTGACGGCACGGTGATGTCCCTCGCTGCTCTTCCTCTGTCTGATTAGAAACCTGCTCTGTTTCGAGGGGTCACTCGTTCTTCCGAGGGTATCAGAAAAACATGGGGGCACTGGCGTGCCTTCTCTTCCCTCGCACGCTTTCGACCCTGCTAGATGGCAAACAGGTCTCTATGCTTGACATCTAGCAGGCCCAAATTATTGTTGCGCAATATGCCCACTATGTCCATATACCACCAAAGGCAGTGGAGAGGGAGCATGACTTACACTGGATAGCTGCAGTTGGGAGAAGATTAGGTGGTAGCTGGGGCTGCTCCTGTGTTGGTTCTTATGTTCCATTGCTGGAAGTTGTAAGGGAAGAAAAAGTGCATGGGTGTCACAAAATCAATCTCAGGTAGCAGATGCTCTTATGCAGAGTGACTTTATTGCAAAAGACAGCTCAGGTGCTATCACCTGACTTATCGAGCAATAGGTAGCTGGTACGCCAAAGGTGGGAGTATGGCATTTGTGCATGGCATTTGCAGTCTAAAGCAGGGCACCACTCAGTTAGAACATTTACATGACTCATCTGCTCCCCCCCCCCTTTCCAAATTCGTAAAGTCCTTGTTCTCCCTTCCACCCATTTGTCTCCACCTCTTTGTCAAATCTTTCTCTTTATGGGTGCATTCACACAGATACAATAGGTCTTCAGTCAAAAAGAGTGAACAGCTTTAACCTTCTTGACAGACATCTTGGTGCATTGATCTGAAGGGTACCTCATTATGAAGGAAACACAAGTCAGATGCTGATAATAAAATAAAATAAAATAAAATAAAATGTCTTGAGAACTCAGTACACAGTGACTCAGACCTATAACGTTGGGGCTGCTGTTCTCACAGTAGCGATAAGCAGCAATGAGCACCTGTCCCGCGAGCTGGAAAAAGCGCGCATCGAACTCGCGTCATTGGGAGGCAGATTTCCAGAGAGAAGGCTCGCATCAGTGCAGCGGCCGGCGGTTCCGCGCATTAACTAGCTGATCGATGCAAGCCACTGCCGCGATTACTGCCTCCGGGCAGAACGTATTCCTGAGGAAACTCTTAGGAACTCGATTAGATCGGAACTTTCAGTATTCATATGACAACATGGTAATAATTTAAAATATTTCCGAAATATGAAAGGTAAATACGTCACCCCACTGTGTGCTGCATCGTGACTTGGACGCGTTTGCGTGCCGCACCTTCCGACTGTTTATTTTGTTGAATATCAATGTCCTGTTTAAATAGGGACAGTACCCGTTTAATAGCTATTTTAGCAAAGGAACGAAGCGGCAGTGTAACATC
Source organism: Anguilla pacifica (assembly GCA_039654925.1). Taxonomy (NCBI): domain Eukaryota; kingdom Metazoa; phylum Chordata; class Actinopteri; order Anguilliformes; family Anguillidae; genus Anguilla; species Anguilla pacifica. The sequence goes on along the minus strand of CM077285.1, from coordinate 66,009,526 downwards.
CCATGGAAGTTCGCTTGCAATTCCAGTGTTTCGCAGATTTAGTTCTCCGCTGAGACGCTGCCGTTGTGCTCTTCAGCTTTAACCTGAACTACTTCAATAATTATAATAAGCTGTATAACTGGATAAAATAAGAATGCATAGCATAAAAGTGTATGCATTTCACAAAGCATAAATCACTTTCAACGAGAGCGTCTGTTAAATACCGAAATGTAATTAAAGATGTAGCCCATTTCTAAAAGGCACAGTCAAACATGCTCATTGAATATCTGGCGTTCACTAAACACTAAAGGTGAGAGCTAAGCTACAGAATTATATATTTGTTAACATTTGATGAGTTATAAGTAATTGAAAAATATTCTGCGCAGTTAATCAAATTGAATGTGACATAATTGGATATACTTTGAAATGATAAAGTAGCCAAGCGAGGGCTAGGGCCTATTACCCAAATCGTTCACATACTTCATGATGTTCGTGATGTTCGTGATATTTTCGGAGAGGACATTTGGAGCTCCATAGCAGCAAAACATTTGAGGTGGATATTTGTAGTCCTTTAACCACCAGAGGGCGATAGAGAATATTATTCATGTTCCAGACTTCAGAGGATCCGCGCGGGTGCGCATTTGTGTAACAAAATTGATTTAAAGGATTCATATTCCTTTTAGGAGAGGATTTGTGCCGCTTTTTGGAATAAATAGTCAAATAGTCGTTTGTGGTTATAGCGATTCCAGGTATTAGCAAGAGGCGTGTTTAAGGTAAAATAATAATAATAATAATAATTTCAATAGAATACAAAAAAGTGTACCATTTGAATAATCGTTAAAACAGGCCACTCTATTACTCTTAATTTAAACTAAGAAAGAACACCAATAAAGAACCATAAACGAAAAGCCGAAAAGGAAAGACTGAAGACTGAGATTTAGATGTCTTGTTTACCTGAAACAGGTGCGCGTGTGCAGAGCGCGTTCTTGTTAATCTGTAGATCGTAGCCTTGTGCTTAATGGCCGCCGCAAAGTCAAGACTGGGCAGAGTGCGTCTGCTTCCCAAGACTAGCAGATAATTAAATATAATTTGTGACTCAGTTTACAATCGCAGGCTGGTCTGTACAGCCAGTGGCTGAAGTTTGAAAGGTCGCTGTCCTCTATTATCGTCATATTGTGCATGCCACATTGGGTCGACACTAGAGGTCAAATTTAGGGAGAACTGTCCGAAATAAAACTCCTTCATTGTGACCCTACATAATAGAACTGTGGAGGCATATTCGTGAGTGAACCATCTGTGCTGACGTGAGAAAATCTATATCTCATTCGTTTCATAAGCAATCACAATCCCATAAGTTTGAATAGGCTGCTCTTTGTATAAGCGTTTGTCATCTGTATATCGGGTATTCGCGACGACAAAAAATTAAACCCTGCTCGGCAACATCGTGACGTCACATTCAATTCTATGTGTTAAATAGCTACAAGTACAATTGCCATCCCCCAGTCCAAACCGAGTAGCCAATCGCCCTGGAACGCACAGACACTTTACCCACTTAACAGCGTTAGACTTATTATCAGTGCCTGGTGGTTAAAATAGAGAGAAAAAAAGCAAGAAAATCAGATTTGCTGAGTGCGTTGTCACGTTATAAACAATGTCGTGACAATATCAGGAAATCAGCGGCAAGAATTTAACACTGAACTGCGGACGGCGAATTTGTGAACGATTCTTGGAAATTTGTGTCGGGAGTCGGGTCGGTGGGAATGATGCTCTGGACGGATTGGTTGGCTCACACAGTTCTTTCTCTCCCCGAAACGGCATTTTATCGCACCCCGGAGCTCTGAACACCTGGGCAGGGCGGCAAAGAACCTTGAAGGAAAGTTCTGAGGGTGGCGTTGCGGCACTGCACCAGCGACAACATGCGGAGTAACATGGATAGAAATTGACGGCAGAACGAGGTTCGTTTCTCCCTGTTATGCCATAACATTTACGCAACTTATAACACGTTGACAACTATTAAAACCATAAGGCTCAACTGAACTTTTTTTTTTTTTGGCAATCTTTCTAATAAAGTATTGCTCAAGTTGTTCGGATCATATTCAGAAAGAAAAGAACTTATCTGCACATCTTCGTCGACTTCCTAGCCTATTTAATTTTATTTGCTGAAGGTTTTGTTTAGTGCGTACTCGAAAGAAATCTCTATTTCTTTTTCCAGGGAAAAAGGTAAGACAATAACACGTCATTTTAAAGACGATTCCAGATTTAAATGATACATTTCATTCGGGATCAATTGTTACTTTATGTACTCAGTACAGCAGGACAGCTGCTCTTAGTTAAAACATCTTGAATTCCAATGCTTTCTGTAGCTGAGTGTTATTGCTTCCGCGCGTACATAGCATGGCATCTTCGTAAATACAGAAAATTTAAAACAGCAATAATTGTACGTTTACCATTAGCGTGATTTGTACGCGTGATAGTCACGCCACACGTCGTTGAGAATTTAACGATGTATATAGGCTACATGTTAATTTTAAATAAGGAACACGCGTGTCAGGATGTGAAGCGGGTAAATACGACCGTTAGCGCTTCATTTAAAGAAGAGACCCTGAACCCATTGATGTGGAACCCGAACTGTATCCGAGTTGCGCGTGACCGGGAAGGAACAAGTCCCGTTTCCATGCGCCGTGGTAAACGTCGTAGGGGACAGGTAATTTACTAAATTCAAGCTCAATACATATTACACGATTATCTTTTAATCACTTTAACGAAACATATATAGCCTATATATGCGGTTAATTAAAGTGGTTAAATGATAATCGTGTAATATGTATTTACTTGTATACTTGTCTGTTGCCTAAATATTCATGCATATGGCTTTTGATGTTGCAGTTACGGCAAAGAACAAATGTTTGTTCATTTACGACGTAGCCCACTTTCACAAGATGCATTACATTTGTTTCAGAAGATTTGTCTGGAGGTACGTAAGTAGCTACATAACTGCTTTCTAAAAGGAAACATACTGTATAAACCAAACCTGTATTTAAAAAAAAACGCACATACATCATCAGACGTGCATCTTGTGTTGTGCACGTTTCATGTTCCGAAAGTCAACGAAACCCTAAAGCGCACGAGAGAGAGACAGACAGACAGAGCGATGCAGTTCTGTCTCGCTGACAATTAAAATTGCCAGTCACAGCTGGTTCGCTGGGGAAACGGAGAAAGCATGCCACGCACCTTTTTCATTCCACTTAGCCGTCATGTTAAGGGAATGGAGTTAATTTAAATGACTAAAGCATAAGCGCTGCGCTATTCAAGAGAAGTAGGGGCGAGCGTCTGTGTTCTGGGAAGGCGTTCGTGGCTGTGAAAAATGAGCTCGTGTGAGAAAAGCGGAGGCTTCTTGATCACAAGTTGAGCATATTCAAGCAGCCTATATACGAGTAGATGAGTTCCCTGTATTTCCACGCTAGATTCGTAGGTACGGTTTTTATAAAGTTGTGCACGTTTATTACCTTTGCTTTTTTCTTTGAACAGAATTGGTTATCAGACATGGCAAACCAGAAGGCTAAATAAAAACTTTGGTAGGCCTATTAGTACTTTGCTTATTTTATTGCCTAAGTTAAACATGTTTTTTTTCTAACAGGAATATATTTAAAAACTGAAACTGAAACAACTGAAACTGCATAGATGTTACACACGATTCAAAGCGTAGATCACCAAACTGCGGTAGACAATATGTTTTTGAACTTCAGATTCAATTGCAAACAAACTGAATTAACAATAGACACAGTGAGGAAAGCAACAACATTAGCAACAGACCTAAAGCATTTTCATCAAATATAATTCCTATCTGTAATTTGTATTACATGAATGTATGATTTTAAAAATCCCTGAATTGTCAGTATGTGCCATCTTTGCACATGATATAGTGGTCATCAATGTGGACTACCTGGGCAGAGTACAGATGAGATTATATCTATGGCCCGAGGCAAGAACTGCCCTGGCACTGTCTGAAAAGTGTTACAGTTCCCTAAAGTTTGCTGGCTTTCTCTACTGAACGAAATAATTTTTGCTACATAGCAAGCTGTCTTACTCAACCGTGTGCTTTCCCCACCTTGCCCTGCCACGTACAGCCTAAATGTGCCGATTGTTATGGACTCTTACCATAACCAAAATGCTGACTCAGGGCCATTCCCCTGTGACTGGCTTTATATCTCCGTTACTGACCCACTGCAGCATCTTCCCTCTACTCTTCTGTCCTAATCCTGCCAAGCCTTCGTGCAGCCATTGACACCACAGACTGTGCCCTGCCTCCCATCCACCATGATCTCACCTGCATCTCAGGCACTGCTCATGAGTGGACTGAATCCTGCAACTCCAGATGACCCTTTGGTGTTTCCTGGGATGGCGGCTTTCCCTGTGCTAATTACCTTCCTACGGGTGTCCCTAGGGGGAGGGCGATAATGGCCAAAATGTCATATCACAATCTTTTTTTAGGATTTTAAGGTACATCATGAGTCATGATATGAATCATTGTTTTTTTCATGCTGCTTTTCTAAAACTATTTTGCAAGTTTCTGAACTGTGCAACCAAACTGCTGACTACACAATACTCCATTTGCACCATTTTAAGAAAATATAGACCTAAAAGTACTTTTCAAAAATTAAATAAATACTACACGTGATCACTGTTGGACTTGGCAAGTACAAACCAGTTCCATATTACTAAACTGGAAATTTTTTTCAGAAGAAAAATTCTTCATCTGTCTGTGCGTTCACACGTGCAAGCATTTAATCAGAATAAAACTTATCTGACATGTGCAGAACCCCAAAGTAACTTGGTCTGGCGTTGGAGTACACAATGCAAATTTCTATAAATATCTCCAAATACGCTTTGTATGGTAAAGTTCTTATGGTTGTAGTTTCAGACAGTTTATGGGTTTTACGTGGATAACATTCCCCATCCCCCTCCTCTTATTATTCACATGCAATCACTTGGCTCTGTCTCCTCCTCCAATGGTTTCCTATATCATTTTGATATTTATGATGGTCAGATTTTCCTCCTTCCCTCCGCCTGACACTCAGGTCTCACTTCACACCTCGGATCAGCTGTAGGATGTGTTGTGCTGCGCGGTGGGCCGTGGGCCTGAGCTCAGCCTGCTGTCTCAGAAGAGCGGGTTCCAGAGGGCTCCTCCGTGTCTCCACGGAGGAACCCCGTCGAGTGTTCGTTGTCGTACATAACAGTTCAGTCCGGGCGCTTTCGCACTTTTCACACCTGCCCTGGGAAGGTTCCATATGAAGAAAGGGGTTTCCCTGGAACACCTTGCCGAAGAGCCTCTCTCAGGACCCCCTTTTCTTTTAAAGGGTGCCGCTAAAAACGGGGCGCTGTACACTCCCCCCACGTCTTCGCCACTGCGGACCTCTCCTAGGTGTCACAGGAGAGGTCGGTCACAGCCTGGGGTCACGGAGTTATACCTTCATTACCAGCTGCCCTCTTACCTCCGCAGTGGAAGCATTGAGCTGGGAGTCTACTTCACTGCACATCCTAGTCAGGGCTCCCCGGGGCTCTCGCAACCGGGCTGTTGCAAACACCTCCTCAGCCTGCTCGCACTTATTTAACCCTTCCAGCTGAAAACGAGTGTGACCGCACAGCTTGCCTTCGGTCTTCCCAGGTGCGCCCGTGCCCCACCCCTCCTCGTCTCACTTCATTGGCTGCCGGTCACGGCCCGCGTCAAGGTAAAAACCGCGGTGGCGCTAACCTGCAGGGCAGCGAATGGAACGGTTCCACCGCGTTCCGCCGGTCAGTATTCAAACCCTGCGCACTGGCGAGAGCTCTCTGTTCAGGGACATCACGGTGACTGGCTCTCCCCTCCTTGCGTGATTGGTTCTCCCGGTCATAATGTCTGACTGTAATGGGGCCATCACGGTTGAGCAAAGTTCTGAAAGTAGTCAGGAAGAGGACGGAAGTCCGTTGTATAATGGGTCGGGAACCGGGCTTGTAACTCGAAAGGCTGCAGGTTAGATTCCCCGGTAGGCGGTTGTACCTTCGAGCAGGGTACTTGACCTGAATTATATATCCCACATATATAATTCAGCGCAGATCCAGCTGTGTAAATGCTAAAAGTCATGTAAGTCGCTCTGGATAAGAGTGCCTGCTAAATGCCAGTAATGTAATGTAGTCAGAAGAGTAGAATTGTGCTGTCTAACCTTCCAGCGCAGGCTGAAACTCTGGAGATTACATCTTGGTTTCCCTCCCGTCCCCAGCCCATTGTACTCCCTCCTTTTGTACTAATTTAGGTTATGGTAATTTTATATGGTGATAGGGCATGTTGTTCAGAGTTTCACGTTTCTCTTCTGGCATTTTGTGTACGTAGGCTGTGTGATTTGCTTGACTTTCTGGATGAAAGGTTGCTGTACAAATAAAGTTTATTATTATTATTATTATTATTATTATTATTATTATTATTATTATTATTATTATTATTATTATTATTATTTAGGATTTCTACTTTGGTTCTGGGTTAGCACAGTGCTTTAGTGATCCTGATGGTCTTATAATATCATCAGTCAGGTCTGACTGACCCTGTAGCTCATTTCAGTTTTGTTCATTTAAAGGATCCCCATTAGCTGATGCCTTGGCAATCAGCTACTCTTGCTGGGGTCCACACCTGACATACTGTTCATAACACATTACATGATAAACATTAAATTATAATAATATACATTAAATAACATCAATATACATTAGTATAAAATGCAAGGATTACATTGATATAAACATTTTTTAAAAATTACATTCATATAAAATTCAAAACCAGTCAACACTGAACATACATTTAGGTTTAAAATACTAATTAAAAATCAATATACACATGATTCAATCTGGCAAATGTGCTTCTGTTTCTCCTGTACTGCACTTGGCTCTGGATAAATGGCCCTGGATGAATCTGGTCAGTGACTGTAATGTAGCGTGTGTCTGTGTTTTCTCATTTGTTTTGTACTGCTGCTTCGCTGCACAGTATAGACTGCGTATTCGGAGGTGTTCCTCACGTTGGCAGCAGTTAGCACTTTGCCCTGCGGGTGTTTGGAGTCCTTTGGGAGTTACTTTATCTGGTGTCTTGTGGACAAAGGAGAAGGGCGAATGCACACTTGCTCTGTGTATTCCAGCTTACATTTGTGAAGATGGGATCCTAGGAAACTGGGTTGTCATGACACTTCACTGATTGACCGACATAATTTATGCACTGCCATGAACTAGGGCGCATTTATTGAATTCACTGAATAATTCATGTATTGAATATCTGGCATTATGGAATTTTTTTTAAGCTTGTTTTCACCTTTGCAGTACCAGTTAAACAAGTCAACATCATGATGTATTGGATGCTGCCTATTTGTACAGCACCCTGAAGTGCTATGTAGGTGTGCTAGACTGCCCCTCTCTTCCATTTAGTAATACTTCAACCTAAAATAAAGATTCAAACTTACATATTTCATGTTGTCCCTTTGCCCTTCTTTAGACTACACTATCGTCTTTACGTATAGCTTTACGTAGAGATACGATAATATCCATGTCAGTGTGGGATTTTATAAATGACTACTCAGTTATTGTTCTGTGTAAACCACTAAGATGAGTGAAATTGATCAACTCGCGCCCCTGAAACAAACTAAACAAATTCAATTATGTGGAACGTAGGCTGCTCAAAGTGGCTACAGGAAAGTCGAGATCCGCACCGCAATTTCATTTCATTTTATAAACGAGAGGCCCTTTGTTTCCAAGGCCTAAACTGGCTGCTGATTGGAGAGAAAACACAAAAACCACTTCTCATGAAGATGACCCCCCCCCCCTCCCCTTCAGGAGTGCTCAGATCTCAAAAAGCAATGTCAGATATTCAGTCAGCATCGGAGTTTCCGAAGGTGTCTGTGCTTGCCAGGTATTTGGAGGGGACGTGGGGAGATAAACGATAGGAAGCTATAAATGGTAGCTAAAATAATAAAAAATAATTAAATGTAAATAAAAGCCAGTTTGCTAGAAATCTGGCTGAGCAGAAACAGCCTGTGTTTTCTTGTAGTACATGTAAATTTATATGGAGCAACGGCATGGTTTTCGCAGTGTAGGAGAGTGGTTAGGGAACTGGGCTTGTCACTCTCCAGCTGTTGGTTCAGTTCTCAAGTGAAGGTCTGGCATTGTGCTTCCGAATGAGCTGCTTAATCTGAATTTCCTCAGTCAATATCCAGGAGTACAAATGGATTGTAAAGGCTGCAACCTTTGTTAGTCTCTCTGGATAAGAGTCTTCTTAAAAAGGACTAAAAAAGGAAATGTGTGGGGTTCTTTGTTTGTGAATTCGTACAGAAACCGTTTTTGAGACAGACGATAAGATGTGACTAGCTGCTATGGGTGAGAACTGCATGGCAGATTTATTATTGGTATTTTCAGCTTTGGTGCTATGCCCCTGGCTGTCAGTACAGTAATAGGCCCCCAGGCGGTGTGGATTTGAATCCTGTTCAGGCCTCAGCTTAAAATGGCTCAATTCTTAAGTGCTTGTTTGCGACATCTCCCGCACACGGGAAAAACTTGTTCCCGGCTCGGTTCCTGACAGCTCCGGTCCCCGTTAGCTCGCTGGAATCCGCGCGCGCCACGACGACGATTCCGCCGACGGATCGGGTCACCTGCTGTCAGCCTCCTCCGGCTCGGCTCGCGAGTCGCCGGGGGTGACGGGGGTGACGGGGGTGACGGCAGCTGGCCCGCGCGCGTTATCGGAGGACACGCCTGCCGAAGCGAGCCCCCGCCCGCGTGAACTGGGAAAGGGAGATGCCGCCGCCCGCGGCAGAGAAACAATATGGCGGGCAGAACCGGAGACCAAAAAGTTGTTGCGAGCGGGTCTGTCTAAGGATAGCCCGGTGTAGTGGTCAGATTCCCTCTCGGCCGACGCCTCATTCTCCAGAGCAGGGGGAGCATGAATTTTTTTGCGCTTTCCGGAACTCTTGGAGGTGTTTGCAGAACGAATGAATGTGATTTCAGTACAACTGGGTATTCTAAATTGGGAAAAACTCGGGCAAAAAAAAAAGAACAGACATGCTTTTATCTTCATACAGTTCAAATAATCCATAGAAATATACAGTACACATCTGTGGGGCCTTTACATGCATGATATGTGAATGTGCCTCAACACACAACAAAAATTCTGAAACTCAAAAATGCATTTTCTCTGCCTACATCTAATGTATTTTATTTTGCTTTAAAATCTGAATACAATTTTTCAATAGAAATATTTATGCATATTTCATCATTCAATATTTGTGGGCAGCCATGTGAAGTAGCTGTTCTACAGCCAGAAAGGTTGCTGGATGTTTGTGTAGACCCTAAGTAGCATGCTGTTGATGTGTGCTTCATCAAAGTAGTTTATTTAAGTATTTACTTAAGTAGTAAGTATTATTTAATTAAACAGAATAGACTGAGTCTATATTAAATTCAACATTAATAGTCTAAATGAAATAGATTAACAATAATGCTGGACAACATCAACAAAAACAACAACTAATATATTCATGACAATAATGACAGTAAAAGCCTCCTAGAAAGCCTTATAGAAGTGCATTATTCTGTATTAGAGTTAAGCTCAGAATGCTAAGTAGTATGCTTCTTAAAAGCTATTCAGTGTTATTAGTTTGAGACAGCATACCTCAAAGTGGTATACTGTCTCAAACTTGTGAAATGCAGTATATTTTTTATATCCGTCTTTACTTGTTACAAAAAAGAGATGGACTTTCATCTCTTAGCAAAGCACTTTATGGAGGAGGACTGTGTGAGTGTATGTGTCACATGCATATGCATTTGACTAACTGTCTGAGTGATTTCACCCAGCTATTTTTGCGTCTGTGTATTTATTCTGTGAATTAAACATTATTATTAAAGTTGTGAAGAATATGTTGCCTCCCAACACAGCCTCCCAGCAAAAGGAAAAGAAGCACAGGTTAAGACATGCATTATACCAGGACATTCCAGATATCAGGGCTTCTAACTGCCGATTTTCCTGGAGGCCATGGTTCTGTTCAGGGGGCTTCAAGGCCCCTGCCTTGAAGCCCCCGCCTTGAAGACCCGCCTTGAAGACCCCGCCTTGAAGCCCCTGCCTTGTTCCCCCGCCTTGAAGCCCCCGCCTTGAAGACCCGCCATGAAGCCCCCGCCATGAAGCCAGAGTTCAGACAAACTTGCAGGGAATGACAGCTCATTACCAGTACAGACAGGCGCTCCAACAGGGACTGTTCCTCTGAAAAACCCTACTTTGCACACTATCGTTTGCAGTATATCATACAGTATATCGGCGTGTTGGTGAACACGATTCCTCAGAGGGGAAAGCTCTCCCTGGAATCTTCAGAGAGGGATGATTTCATTGAGTCATGAAGGGTGTACCCCCTGTACACGTGTGTGTGTGTGTGTGTGTGTGTGTTTATATTTTTTATGTGTGTGTATGAGTGTGTGTGTGTCTGAGAAGACTGCATGCACACTACAACAGTGTCATTTGGAGAGATTAGTTACCAATTCAATTTAGATAACTGGCTGAGCATTAATAAACATTTACTTTTTGCTTTCACTGAAGGCTTTGTAAAAATGCTTTTTTTGTTACAGACAGCTGTGACTGAGAAGCTGCAGATCCCTTCCATCATTGTCGTAGCAGCCTGGTAAGAAGATGGAGCCCCTAGACCGGGTGGAATGGGCCAACGACCTCAACCATTCAGCCGTGGCACCCAACAGCTCCGTTAACGTGTCCAGCCAGAGCATGCCTTTCCAGGGGGAGAGCACCATGGTAACGGCCGTCATCTCGCTCACCGTCTTCATCATCGGACTGACGGGCAACACGCTGGCCATCTACGTGGTCCTGCGCTACGCCAAGATGAAGACCGTCACCAACATCTACATCCTCAACCTGGCGGTGGCCGACGAGCTGTACATCCTGGGCCTCCCCTTCCTCACCACGCAGAACGTGCTCTCCTACTGGCCCTTCGGCTCCTTCCTCTGCCGCGTGGTGATGACCGCTGACTCCATCAACCAGTTCACCAGCATCTTCTGCCTGACGGTCATGAGCATCGACCGCTACCTGGCCGTGGTCCACCCCATCAAGAGCACCAAGTGGCGGCGGCCCCGGGTGGCCAAGATGATCAACGCGACCGTGTGGTCGCTGTCCTTCGTGGTGGTGCTGCCGGTCATCATCTTCTCCGACGTGCAGGACCAGTTCAACACCTGCAACATGAACTGGCCGGAGCCCAAGGCCGTCTGGTCCACCGCCTTCATCCTCTACACGGCCATCCTGGGTTTCTTCGGGCCGCTGCTGGTCATCTGCCTGTGCTACCTGCTCATCGTGGTGCGGGTCAAGTCGGCGGGCGTGCGTGCGGGCTTCACCAAGCGGCGCAAGTCGGAGCGCAAGGTGACGCGCATGGTGGTGATCATCGTGGTGGTCTTCGTCCTCTGCTGGCTTCCCTTCTTCATCATCAACATGGTCAACCTGGTCTTCATCCTGCCCGAGAACAGCCTGATGGCCGGCGTCTACTTCTTCGCCGTCATCCTGTCCTACGTCAACAGCTGCGCCAACCCGCTCCTGTACGGCTTCCTCTCCGACAACTTCAAGCAGAGCTTCCGGAAGGTTCTCTGCATCCACAAGGCCAACGGCGTGGAGGACGGGGACCCCAGCGTGCCCCGCACCGAGAAGACAACCACGCACGACACGTTCCTCTCCCCGAGGAACCACGACTTCAACGGGCCCGTGCAGAACAGCCAGGTGCGTCATTAACAAAATTCACCTGTCAACACCAGACGCAGCTGAAAATCGACCGCAGTTTAAATACTAATACTCCCGATATGATGTATATCCTGAAGAATGAGTCATTTTTTTTGAGAACCTCTGATGCACAACCAGATTATATAAAATTGTCCTATTGGCTGAAAATATTGCACCACTACACGATTGCAGTAATCCAGTTTCTGAACCAGTTTTCTAACTCCTAGTACTCAGTCAGTAGTACTCAGCAATAGCACAGATCTCTGCTTCTTACCCACAAGACATTTTAGTTTAGTAACATTGTTAATAGAAGTTTGTGGTCCTCTATCTTAAAACTTTGTCCTTGGTCATGCCCCTTAAAGAATTTTCAACATGCGTATGAAATTTAATATTTTGCCGTAAGTGGTAGGGAAACAGTGTTCAGTGTAAAGAAGAATACAAGGCTGAGAATCTCGCTGGTGCAGACTGTGTGATAGTAGTCATCATCAGTGACCTTGTACTGTGTGCGCATCCAGCTTGCCTGCGTCTGTGTTAGGGATGCGAATGTGGAGGCAACTGCGACTGTGGATAAGCGTGACGCATCACAGTGTGTCTGTGGAGTGCAATTTGTGTGGGTGTGTGTGTGTGTGTGTGTGTGTGTGTGGGGGGGGGGGGATTTCTGCCACATATTCACACTCCACAGGCTTGTGTATTCTGTTGATACCCACATTTTAACTAAGAATGTATTTTGAGTGAGAGACATGGCAAATTTGGGTGTCATTAAACCCACTCAGAAGGTTGTGCCCCCACCCCCAAAAAAGTCTTTGTCCCAAACATTATGCAGCTCACTGTATATCTGATCATTTTCACATAAAACCACAATCGCAAACCTAAAACCCCCACAAGTTTAAATGTGACTTTTTTCCTGTTCTTATACAAACAGGTATACACATAAACAGGTACACATACACACAAACAGGTACACACAGAGAGGTACACATTCAAACACACAAGTACAGACATATACAGGTACACATACATACACACAGATATGTGCATACACAGGTACACATACATACTCACAGGTATATGCATACACAGGTACATATACACACACACTCAGGTACACACATACATACATACAGGTATACACATATGCAGGTGCACATGCACACATACATACACACAGTAAAACCTTTGGTGTTAATTCAACTATAACAGTGCTAATTTAACTCTTAACAGATAACATTTGGTCCCGCTCTGGAATGTGGGACCAAATGTTATCTATTGAGTGTTGAATTAACACTGGACATTTTACTGTGCATGTACACACATACACAGGTCCACATACCCCCCGGTAAACATACACGGGTACACATGTATACATACAGGCATGAATACACACAGAGTAAAAAAGTATTAGTGTGAAAATATAAGTGTATGCACATCCACAAGTTGACATTTCATTGTACTTGGCATGTAGCAGTAGAGAGGAGCGAGGAAAAAGAGTGGCTGCACACTGGATTTTATGCTCCCTAGGTGACATTTAATCACAGCAGCTACATTTCAACCTTGCTCTCTTTTCGTCAGGCATTCAAAGTGAAAATACAGGTGGGGGTGTGTATATACACAGGTAAGACAAAGAATGGCCAAATAACACCTACTTGGCACCCTCCTGGCAATGGCGGCTGTGAAAAATGAGACAGAATATTTCCTAAAATGTAGAGGAAGGACTTGCTGTCTCTCTGCTGCTGCAGACTAAGCATGATTGACAGGCAGGCTCAGGAGTGCACTGTATTCTACAGTGCTATAGGTCTCACCAAGGTGCCAGCTGCAGCCTCCTCTGATGCCTATAAAACTGCTGTTGTCTTTGCAGGGCATCCAGTTGGAACCTTGTGGTAACTCCAAGGAGGAACTTCAGCCTTCAGTGCCCACTGTGATTGGCCAATCCACACTCTAAGCACTGCCCTCTCTTTGTTTCTCTCTCTCTCTCTCTCTTTCACCGCACACCAAAGGTATGGCCGCACACCCCAGCACCACAGTCTCATCCTGCTGACCTCCATCTGCACACTGAGCCCCTACCAGCAGCCACCCTCTCCTCACCACTCAGCTATGACCTCTGACCCCTTCCGCCAACGTCAAACAGGAAGTGCAGACACTGCATTGCCTGCTCCTTGCCCGTTCCTCCACGCTTTGCTTTCGATCCCAGACCAAGCTTCCACACACTGACTGCCCTGAAGAGAAATTAAAAAATGAAGTTGGATGAGTGAGCCTTCTTTACTGGAAGCGATTAAAATGTCTTTGGAAAAACAAGAAAAAAAGAAAAAAAAGGTAAAATGAGTATATATATGTCGACACACAGACACAGTCACAAGTACACTGCATTTACTTGTGAGTCAGAGTCACATCTATTAAAGCTTCACTGAGGCTTGTGTAGTTTTGTCCTCCCTGTTGCTTTCAACCAAAACAACACAAATTTGTCAACACGATTAAGTGTCCCAATATGTCAAAGCAAATTCAAGTGCACCACCAAAATCAGTCTGTGAGAAAGGGCCTTTTATATTTAGGTTTATTTACTCAGTTATTCCTAATCAGGAGCTGGAAATTCAACAGGGCGTGTCTATTCTGTATGGATGTTCACTTCAATCTTTCTTCTGATTGACAGACATCTTCATGGTCACATTGCTGATTGGTAAAAGTAAAATTGCCACATTAATTACATTATAAAAATGGTCTCCAAATTACCAATATCCAAATACTCCTGTTGTGGAAAATAGTGTAGTCCCATTGTTCTCAGGATGAATAAACAAATTTATTTATGGGTTCTTTATTTGTAAAATATCTATTGCAAGTTAAATGCTTATGCTACTGCTTTCAGTACAAAAAAAACAGTTTGTTAATGATAACTCTGTTTTGGTGTGCATTTGATTTTGAGTCAAAATCATGGTCAAGGGTTGATTGCTGTTTCATGCTGTTTCTTTTTACAGTTGATCAGGACCTCACCCCCCCCCCCCCCCTCCCCTCAGCCTCCAACCTCCTCACTCTTTCTCCATCAGGCCTTCACAACTGTGGTACAAAGACATGTTTCTGCTGCAGGCACGCTGTGCACGCTGCTTAATTTAATCCAAAATAGAATTCTTTTTGTAACTGATATGAGTTTCTTCTTCTGTGCAAGGGTAGCTGACCCCAGAACATATTTTACAGGCAAACATCTCCATTGTTCATACCAGACACAGTGAGCTGCTGTAAACCCTGTTAATCCTTGATCACATATATGTGATTAGAATGTTCTCAAATGATGTAACAATCACCACTGGTGATTGAAAGCAATGGAGTTCTAGCACACTGACATAGAATTTAGAAAAAACATTCCAAAAAACCTACTCATCAAAGGGTCGAGGTGTAAAAGCTCAAATATGTGATTAGAATGTACTTGACTTGAACATTCTAATGCTGATGTAACAATCACTACTGGTGATTGAAAGCATTTTGAACCATAATTTTGAAAAAACATAGAACCTATGTACCTACTCTTAATGTAAATGAAAAGAGTGAGGAAGAGGGAATTTGTGCGTTCCCTCATCAGCTTCTGACATGGGAGAAAATCACTCTGATTGTTCTTGGGCTTTCGGCAATCAAGTTTTTGCAGAGAGCATGACAAAAACTTTGCTGCAAATTATGCTTATTATATAGGCCCTGCAACAGTATCGAGTTGAAGAATGTTCTCTGGAAATGGCATTTTGTAAGATTAATATGCCGGCTAACGTTAGCCTAGTCCATGGTCTGTAGCATACCTGTGGGGCCTGGCGAACGCATTGTCCATTGGGTGTGGAAATAGGAAATGGTTCTGGCTTGGCCGGGTATTGCCGGTCTACACCAAAGACAGGTCATTGTTAGCGTGCTGTAGATTGATATTTTGAGTCCTGTAGACTGTCTGCTTTGACCTTGGAGAGCACCAGCGCCGGGGAGTTCGACTGGGAGCTGGCGGATGGCTTTTTCACCCTCTGCAGCTTTGGCAAAGCCAGTTCCCATGGAGAGATCATGGACGAACGGCCCCAATGCCCTTGAGTTCCTCGTGTCCCAGATTTCCGTCCTGTACCCACCTGTTTGGGTGATAACTGTTCCGGAACTTTACGTGTTGTGGCATTCCAACATTCCGCAGAGAACTTTTCAAGACTCTACAGTGACAAGATATTGGACTGTACCTGCTTTGTGCTGAAACCTCCATCATGAGACTGCCAAACGTTCCAATACCTGAACTTCTTAACCACTTATAACTGCTGAAATGTTGCTACATGAACTCCAGGCAAGGCAAGGTCAGTCCTTGGCTGAAGATTTTGCACAGTCTTCACTTGCTGAATGTTTTTTTTAAAAGAGGCTTTTAGAAATGTAACAGTGCAGATGTGTTTTTAAAGGACTCAATGATGGCAGTATCCTCCTGAGACCTGGCAGAAAGAAAGTTTAAAGTATTTTAAATACATTTTTTACATAATACGTAAGTGTCTTGGAAAACAAAAACATGTTGCCGTGAAAATATTTTCCAAAATATTATTTTTTATTGAATGTCTCTTGCATGATGTTTCTTGAGATTAAGACCGGAGACTCCCATGTCAATTACAAGGGGTTGAAAATGACTTGCCGGGTCTTGGGGGGATATGGTGGCAGCAGTGCTTCGTCGTGTTTGTGCTTTTGTGACGTTAAAATGACAGTACAGCCAAAGGCTGTGTGTACGTCTCACACCCGGATCACAGCGCACAAAGCCAACAGCCATCAGCTCAGCTCAGTGTTTGTCGGATTATATTGTGTAACGGCCGTGGTTGTCCTGTTTGGTCTCTAAATATTCTGAAAACAAAAAGGCAGACTTTTAACGCGATAGTGAAATATTTTTGTGGCCTCGTGGTCAAGATGTTGCGTTGTATGCTTCGATTTGAATAAAGCTGTGAAGTAAAAAAAACAAACAAAAAAAACAAAAACAAAGCTTTCCTTCCTTGTGACCCAACAGCCGCACCCCGCAGGTGAAAGCCAGCAGCCATGTTTCACTGCGGCTCTGAAAGAGGGTGCTGACAAGATTGTGGGGACAGTCTGGAAGAATGAGTCTGTTTCTTGAAACACGTCGCTGTGCTCTGAAGAGGTCAAAGGCAGAATTGCCCTGGTTTAGGAAGACTCCTCTTCTGACCCCCTAGAGGTCACAACAGCTGCCCTCTCCAAACTATTTCCTGAACCACAGAAGTCTCTCTTATTTTGAAGGTTTCGATCCACTTGGTCTGTCCCTCATCAGTGCCCTCATTGTCTGAGTTAATCGATTACATCGATCCAAGTACAAACTCATCAAGCTATGTGACGGAGGTGTGACCTCAAGATAAATTAACTCCCTCAGGACACACACACACACACACACACACAGAATACCCTCACTTACTCTATCCTGTGGTGGATACATTTCAGAAGAGCTTTCAGGCTTTATCGTTTAGTGTTGCTAAGATTTCTATGCCAAAGTACAGCCCGCAATGCAGTAGCACCTGCTAACGTAACCATATTAAATACTGTTCGTTGACTTGGCAAATTCCATTACAGTTGCAGTGCATGGTAGACATACAGCAACCTGAATCTAGCTGGTCACCAAAACGCTATATGTAGGAAAAAGTGCACTTAGAAACCTGAATTGTGTTGGAATGCAGGTTGTGTAACAATTTGCGTGTTATTAATGTCGACAGGGGATTTCCGTTCACAGTACCCACTACCTCATAAAGGGATTTTCATTTAATCCTGTATTCCTTCCCCCATCACCGAATGGCTTAGAAGAGTGGTTGTCCTGGAGTGCTGGTTTTTTTTTGTTTTGTTCAAACCTTTATTGCAATTTGTGAAACGTCAAGAGTTGTTCATTGTTTTTAGCTAAAGACCTTTAACGGTCTAATGAGGGACACACCATCGAAAGACATTCACGTTCAAGAATAATTAATGTTCCACATTAATTTAAGGGCATTCAGCCAGTCATGTCAACTTTTAGACAACTACTGATATAACTTCCTATTACATGCCAGGGTAAATTATTTATTTCAAAAGGGGGTGCATTTTGTATTTATTAAAATTATGTATTTGACTGACCTCCAGCTGAAATCAATAAAGTCTTAACTGCTGAATGTGTACACCTGGCTATTGATGCTAAACCATAAATGAAAATGAAGAGTTCATGGACAAAGCAAATGGTAATGAGCCAAACCAGCATGGTGTTAAGGTCTGTTTACACTTACGATCACCTGAATTAAACAAATGATTGGCTGGAACAAAAAAACAACATATACAGGGATACTCCAGGACCAGTGTTGACAACCATCAGGTTAAAAAGCTCTGCTTATCAGTGATGCAGTTACACTTGACATTTTCCACATCTTCCAAGGACGTGTAAGAAGTTATTTTGAGAGATGAAGGCTATTCCATGCGTGAGGTGCCAAGAAACTGAAGATTTCATACAAAGGTGTGCACTACTGTCTTGAAAGAAAGAAGAGGGCAAACTGAATCTAACCAGGCCAGAAAGATAAATGGAAGGACCAGATTAACAGTGCATGCCTTTGTATGACATTTTCAGTTTCTTGGCAATGCATGGAATAGCCTTCACCTCTCAAAAGAGACTGATGAGTGTATAGAGAAAGCTGTTTGTTTTTGGCCTTTTTAAAAGCAAAATTAAACTTAAAAAAATGAAAGGTCAGTGTACTAGGTACTGTAGCAACTGAAATAAATATATATTTTTAGATTAATTAAACAGCACAATTATTTTCAGCTGCACTTAATATAATGGGAGTGCTTTCTCTAGTTCCAAATTAGTACATTAGGGCACTCAGTGTAAAAGATTGTAATAACACTGCCAAATTACTGTTACCATCTATAAAGAATCATTCATGTCGCTAAAAATGCTATTTTCAATATCACTGACCACCTCACCTCTTTTTGCTTGTGGCGTTTTGGGGGTGCTTCCTCAGCGGAGATGTGGGTGGGGTTGAGGAAAGAGGAGGAGAAGGGCCGCAAAAAAACTGCACAGTATACCCTTAATGTTACCTTGGTGAATAAAAATATCGATTTCTTTCAAAAACATAAAAAATTTCTCAATGATTCCAAACTTTTGAACGGTAGTGTACACATACGCCACCCACTGTGAGGAACCACAAGAGCTACTGGTGGACAGAGCCAATGCTTCACATGCAAATACCCAATGAGTAATTAAACATTTGCAACATTGCATTGGTTCATGCATCAGTACCACAGTTAGCATCCATACATACATCCATTAATCCGCTTATTCCCCGTATTCTGAGTCAGGGTCGTGGAGGCTATCCCAGCATGCAGTGGACCTCTACACCCTGTAGAAGTCACCAGTCCATCACAGGCTCCACACACTATTCACTCTCGCATTCACACATATCGGCAATTGTGTGGCGTGTGGCGACAGCGCTATTAACTGCACAAGCGTGCCGCCCCCATGGTTAGCATCTTCATTCAAAATCCTTCATTTGGAGGAGAAAGGTTCTGTGAAACAAACATCCCCCCTGGAGCGCCGTAGCACTACCTCCCCGGAATGGGGTTTTTTTCTGCAAGGGGGTTGGGAGATCCGCGAATCTGGAAAGACAATCTTCCCGCACACCTCATGGAGATTATCCACAGATGAGTGGGCCCCCCACTGATGTCTGTTAGGACAAGGTTTTTTTTTTCTCCTCTATCTTCATTGTCGTCTGAGAGCCAGCCCTCCAAACCCACTTGTTGCCAAGGGAACTGGCCAATGGCAAGGCCGGGCCTCTCCGCCGTATCTCTGCATGTGCCATGCACTGGGGACATGCAGTACAGAGACAGATTAATTTGGACCAACCGCGCGACTGGCTTCACAGGCTCCAGTGTGTGATGAGCTAAGACAAGGAGGGAGAGTATTCAGCCTGGACCCCACTGTGTGTCCTTTATCAAGCACAGCCCTCACACTGAGCCTGTGATGTCATTGCACATCTGAGGTGTCTGATGCAAATGCCTGATCATCGCCTTGAGGCGTGTGTGTGTGTGTGTGTGTGTGTATATGTGTGTGTGTCCGGGTTGTAGGTAGAGGAGGGTACCAGATCTCCTAAAGGACACTGGGAATGATATAATGAGCACACAATCTCTTTTAGGGTCATGTGAAAATTAATTTCAGCTGGAAAATTTATTTCTTGTTCCACATTGTTAGAATTCCATCCCATAAGTGTAGGAGTTACTATAGTAACCACAGTTACTAACCACAGCAAGTGAGTGCTCCCAACAGCTGTAGCCAGGTGACTGCTCTGATTAATCAAACTACATTTCCACAAAAGTTTTTTTTAAATTTCACGAGTCCTGAAGTGAGCGCTTGATCATTTCGATCAGATGAGGAACTTTAAATTAGCTCGTTAAAACACTGAAGTTGCCAGGCAACTTCCTTGAAATCCAGTTCTCAGTTGGCCGCACTGGGCCAACAAAGCTGTCCTCGTCTGTAATGCCATTCGCTGATGAAAGCAGGCCCTGAATAGCCCTGTATTGGATAGCTACGTCAGTTTGTCACGATGACGATGATAATGATGATGATGATTATGCTGACCATAATGATAAATCATGTTGTTAGGAGTATTTATAGAACTAGAAAAGATGGTGGGCTGCAGTTTTACATCCACAAACACAGACGTATTCTTAAAATGTGTTTTTTTATTTGCTATTTTATGCAAGAAACACATACATCTGTTATTTGCAAAGTTTCCAAATGTTGTAAAATTGCTGTTGTTTTAGGATATTAGGTCCTAAGTTTAGGACCTATTATTGACAGTATACACACAGCACAGTAGCTGTACAGACACTACTAAATGCAGGCAATCAGTTGTCCCAGATAACCGTAGCCATAATTTGGGGATTGACACAGCAGCATTACTGTCCATAGAATCTATGATAGCATGGCCCCTGGCTTTTCAACAGGGGGTCAATGGACCTCTGGGGGGTCATTGAAGGCCAGACTCGATGTGCAATGACTATGTATACATTTCAAAATATAAAACTTTTTTGAAATATAACCCATAGGATGCCTTTGAGTCTGGGTGGGGGTCCCTGGATCAAAATTGAAAACCCGCGGCATAGCCATTGGCTAAGACCATTTAATTACTGAGCCAAATCACAAAGTAGGATGTTGAAATTAATATGAAAGTACAGCAGAAGCGTTACAGGAAGCAGTTTCAGTCTGAACTGCTTTAAAATAATGGGAAATGAATGTGTGGAAATCACATTTACAGCTGTTACACAAATGATCAGGCTAATGTCTCTCATGGGGATGGAATATACAAAAAATATATTGCATTTAAATGTATTAGCAATATATTTTGCCTATTGAAAAGTACTCTAATTTCAGATATTGGAACACGCAGTATTTTTCTGTGATGGGTTGTGGCCGAACAGGCTTCGGCTCAAGCCTGAAACGGTGTCACTTTGCCTTCCATGCGACCGCAGTCACACCTGGGCTCGTCTGTCGCGAGCGTCGGTTTGACGGACACCTGCTTGTGTGTCCTGGATCGCGGAGATTAGAGGGAAGGGAGATGGGTCCCCTGCCAGCATTTCTCTAGTGCTTGTGTTGTTCGCTGAAGGCTTAGTGAAAGACAGCCTCAGCGTGTCAGAGATGGAAACATAATTTGTCCTGCAGAACTGGGAACCCGTTGCCAAGGTTTCGCCTTTTTTTTTTTGCCTCATATCACGGGAGCGCTCGGGTGTTGGGCATGGCCGCCGCACACCGGGCGAAGAAACAAGAAGCTGGAAAAAAGACTTGATTAAAGGAGATGTCCATTAATGAAAACAAAAATGCCCTGAGGCAAAATAAATTTGAAAACCGTTCAAAAACAGCATTCGGCGATGAGAAAAAACATCTTTTCCAATTATTGGAGAGCTTGCAATTGCACATGCAGGTAATAGGTTTGCAAATATTCACTTACGCAAACACATTAGAAGTGATGAATGCAAGAAATTGTCATGTTACGTAACACTTCATTTTGCCTGGTAAGTCTAAATTGTTTTGAAATGACTCGTCTCTTTTGCAAGATTCTAAAGGAATTTGGTTGTTTGACAAATAGGCAATGAAAGGCAGACATAAAAGCTGGAGGAGAAAGAGAGAGAGAGAGAGAGAGAGAGAGAGAGAGAGTGAGAGAAAGAGAGACAGAGAGAAAGAGATGTGACGATAATGAACTGGTGTGTGTGTGCAGAGTAAGAGAGGTGTGAGAGAGAAATAAAGGTGTGGTGGGACGAGATATCTGGGGAGAGGGGGGAGAGTGAAGTGGACATGTGAGAAGGCTGAGAGAGAGATAGAGAGAGAAAGGGGTGTTGGAATAATGAGAGAGTGATGAGCTGAGAAAAAGAGAGGAGTTTGAGGGGAAAAGAGTAATCATGCACGAAAGGGGAGAGAGAAGTATGGATAACAAAGCAAAGTAAGAGGAGAACAAGAGGTTGTGTGAAGGAAGCTTGTGGAGGTGTGGGAAGATAAAGGAAGAGAGAGAGAAAAGCAAGAAGGTGGGCATGAGAGAGGTCCTGGGAGAGGAGCTCCTTCAGGGGAAAAGAGCTCCGTTTCATTGCGGTAAAGAGTGGTCTAATCATTAACCCCTTAAGGTGTAAGATCACAAATGTGTGAGTAGAATGCTCTTAACCGAACATTCTAGCGCTGGTGTAACAATCACAACTGGCAACTGAAAACAATGGAGTCCTAGAACAATGACTTACAATTACTTTCTGGGGGAGAAGAAACATTCCAAAAAAAAATCCTGCCCATCGAAGGATCAAAATAGCCTTGCATTCATCCCTGTTTAATTACCTCTGTTATCTCTGTCGAGACTGTCGATGGTAATCCAGGCTGCTTGAGGAGGGGGGGTGAGAGTTCAGACACAGATTTGGGGGGTGTTCATATCCGATAACGCCTCAGCTGTGTTTGAAGGTGGTTCTCCAGCGGTCAGACTACTCGTGGCATGCAACGTCCTTCCCTTGCCCGTTTCCCTCTGCTGTCCCACCCTGGTGAGAGGGGGTGGGGAGACTTCAGTTCAGGGGATTTACAGCAACAACAGCCTTAAAGAGCATTTGTATAACACGATTGCTTCCTTGTGCACTGCGCTGAACTTAGTCATTATTACCCTTATCATATTCCTTAATGAGTTATGACAGATTGTGCAAATTATCACGCTGATTCACAAAGTAGGCAAGTGACAATTCTGTGTGCAGAAATGTCAACAAATTTAATGATTTTTTTTCTTAAACGTTTAACGCATCTGTCTAGAGCCCTGATGGGAGTTTCTTTACCAAATCATTAACCTCATTAGACTTCATTAAGTGCCAATTTACAATTTTCATGTTAACAGTACCACTCATTGCATGTGAAGACATCTCTCCCCTGAAAGTGGCTCAATTTGACAAAAATACTTTTGCTGCCTTAGACGAAGACGTCAAGCCTCATTAACTCTGCTCAAATGCGCACTGCGAAAAAAAAAATAAATTCAAAAGAGGAGGACACAGATGACTAGATATCATATCATGACTGGCGGAGGCTGTCTTTGGTGAGCTCACATTTCATCTGTGGAACAGAAGCAAATCAAACACGGGTTTCTCAATAAGGAAGCAAAATGAATCAGATGACAACGGCAGCAGATGCCCAGGAGATAGAACTGCCAATCAAAAAAAAAATCATTCAAGAGGGACTCTGTGGTAATGAACACATTAACTTACATGAAGCCTATCAGGAATGAGATGTCTGATCTAATAACAGATAAGACCCTGGAACAAGATGAGTGCGTGGAGTGCGAAAGATGAAGATCCCACAGGCAATTTTGTAAGCATAAACAGGTATTAGTGCCTGACAGCATTGCAATCATACAATCAATTAATATTTTACATTCTAAACCTTCAATGCAAATGAAAATGCAATTTTAATTCTGGATAGTAGTTCATTTCAGCCAGCAATAATTATACAAACATTTACTATATGTGGTGAGTAATGACACTCGTATGCATTGTGTTACCTGGGGACCAAGTGAATAACATGTATGAATAACATGTGAATAACATGTATAGCACTGCATAGATTAACAATGCACTTACCAGACTATCCATTCAGAGGTTCAGCGGCAGCATCCTGAACAGCCAATCACAACAAAAGGGGCGGGGATTAGTTTTTCAGACCCTGGTAACTGGCGGTGAAATATTCTCAATCCGAAATTGGAATATTTTTAGGCCCGTGGCATTGCACCCCCAGGTGGGCCCACACTCAGCCAGTCGACTCCCCACCTTCTCACAGCGTAGTCAGCAGGCTGAGCGGCGCAGTCGCTGTGCTATATTATAGCATTAAAATCTATGGAATACTTTAGTCTCAACATCAAAAATAATGAGATTAGAATTTTCTAAAAATTCTTTAAACCTTCTTAAATTCTTTAAAAAAATTCTTAAAACCGTTCTTAAACGTTGTGTAAATTGCTCAGGATAAGAGCGTCTGCTAAATGCCTGTAATGTAATGTAATGAAAAGCCTGTGGAGGTGCATGAACGGGAGGACAATTAAGGACCTGCCACCCAGACTCCCCGCTCAGACACTGGCTGCTTGGAGCCAGCGTTTGCCACGGGGCCTCAGAATGGCGCCCAGCGCGTGAATCGCCCGCCGTGAGAACTGGCAGCTAAACTGGCTGCTGAGCTGGCAGCTGAACTGGCAGCTAAACTGGCAGCTAAACTGGCTGCTGAACTGGCAGCTAAACTGGCGCGGTGACTGCATGGCACGGTACTGCGGTCGGTATCTGAACTTCGCTTTCGTGAGTAGAGCGAAAGTGCTTTTCCCCTGACCCTGAGTGGGTGAGCTGTGACTGAGGACCTGCTACGTGATCTCTCATCGTCACTGCCCGCTGAAAACGGTGCCTGATGCTGGGCCGGGACGGAGGAGGACGACCAACCCAACGTCCCAGAGATCTTAACTGAGGCCTCACAGGTCCGAGAAACTTAATAACAGAGTCATGCCAAGTTTCAGCTGTGAAGACTTAGACACCACCCCACCCACCCAAAAGAATATATGTCTCAGTCTGTCACTGAAATCCATCCCTCCATTATCAATATCTGCTTATTTCTGGCCAGGGTCATTGGGCAAGAATGCACCCTGGATGGGTCGACAATCTACACACACCATTCAGTCACTATTCACACTCACATGACTCTGGGCAATTTAGAGTCTTAAATTAGCCTACCTGCATGTCTTTGGACTGTGGGAGGAAACATGCACAGAAAGGGCCAGGTCGGGATTCTAACCCTTTCTTTGAAAAATAAGAAAAAAATGGTTACAGAGTGCTACTTTCACATGTCGTAAAAATACATTTATCTATGCCATACAAACATAAATTTGCACCAGGGTTCAATTTGTACATGTCAAGTGCTGACATTTCGTACAGCATGAATACGCACTTACAAACACTTGACTCCTATATAGAGGACTAGTTATTAAATCATGAGAGGTAGGAGTGCTTTGAAGTGCCCATCACTGTGATTATATTTATATCTGCAGAACAGTAGCTACATCAGCAACAAATGCCGAAAGATAAAAATAAGCACGATGGCTAAGTTGTACTGAACATACTGTTTACTTGCATGAAGCTGTAATTTAGATATCTGGTATTGTACAAGATCACAACGTGACCGCAGAGAGAGATGTGTACTTCTGGCAAACTTACCGCTTGCAAGAATCAATCCACAATTTCTGACCGAAACTTCATCGCACCGTAAAGTGTCATCCATGGATCAAGCCAAATTCCTGCAGGGAAGATTGTCACCCTCCTCTGCCCAAATGTGCCTGTCCATCTGTCCCCTGCACAGGCCTGCACAGGTCATCAAAATCCTATGGAAAAAAGCAAATGTTGTAGGCGGCAATGTCCGGAACCACATTTGTTCTCATTCCCTTCCAGGAAGACACCTCACTCAACCAAGCAAACCTGGCACTTTTATATGAACGGGTTGGTCTGTAGCTCACCATAGATGACTTCTTTGGTGCTCTTTATTTCCAAGACCATTATAGGGCAACTCCCTAATTATTTAACTACCCTACCCTGGAACACAAATTCCTGTAATTTTAATAAATTATTTTTTTTACTACTGTATCTCATCCTTCCATAGAATCAGAAAAATGGCTTTTAGTTATTATATCCTATGGTCCTGGAACCAACTCCAGATGGACAATAAGCTGGACAGCTTCACTGCCATCACATAAATGTTGACCTAAAACAAGCAATTTTGGCGCTTTAAAGATGGGTTTTTTGGAATGTTTTTTTTATTTTTTTTTTTACATTCTAAGTCAGTTCCAGAACTCCTCTGCTTTGAATTCCCAGTAGTGATTGTTACATCATCATTAGAATGTTCAGTTAAGAAAATTCTGATCTTATTATTTGTGATCTTACACCTTTAAGGGTAAAGTACTCCATTGGTTGTGTTGATATAATAATTCCTTATTTACTTCACCATATTCTGAATGGAAAGATGGAAGACAGAGAAAACACTAACAAGTTTGAAAGGACATACCAACCCAACAAGAGCGTCTTAAATAAACTCTTAAACTCCTATTTGCTAATCTTATTAGCAAATTGACTTCCCATTTGCTACATGTTCTTCTTAAGTGTATGTTTATTAAGTATATATACATATATAACATATTTTTAAGAAATAAAATAAAGTGCTACCCATTATAATATGCAGATAGAATATGTAGAATGGATATCGTCAATTACTTCCAACCTATGAAATCATAAAAACAAGGTGAGGTAAAAGCAAAGGTAACTAAAAAGGTAAGTGAAGATGAAAGCTTCATTAATAAATTAGCACTAAAGGTATTGATAAAAAGTGCTTCCATTTAACGGGAATTGATATGGATGTTACTGCTAAAGTGCAATGTACTGCTAAACCATTTAGGATTCACCCCTGTTTTTTTGCCCTCACCTTTTCTCAGCAAGTTGACTTCATTAGTGATTGGCATTTCTGCTGTGTGCAATTTTTTATTTCTCTGACTCTAAAATATCTGCGGATAATTAGAGGAACTGCCAATCAGTGCCTCTACTCCCAGTGAAGTCGGCAGAGATCTCTAAACAGAATCCTAAGAGGAATTATGAATCATCAATAAAAGTGATTTGCAGTCTAATGAGGCCAGAATATACAACATTTTGCTTTGGTAAAATATCCCTCTGTATAAATTAGCATGTGCTAATTATCTGAATGTGCATTGGATTTCAGTTCAAACCAATTTCTTCCGGCTTAATAATTTTCCGGTTTTGATACCGCAGTGCCGCTTCACCCCTGTATGGGGCCCAGAGTAAAATGTTTTTTTCCAAGGATACAGTCTGCACCTGTAGGAAATTAATTTGTCAAAAATGCCAGCGTAAATAAACCTTAGAGCGACTCAAATTAGCAGTCGATGCTGGCATGAAATACAAAAACAAATTGCTTCCCCCAATCTGCCACCCCCCCCACCCCCCTGCCCACACACACACTTTCATTCACTCCTGTTAAAATGTTTTGTGTGGCTGTTCAATTTTACAATCGATGGGTTCTGGTTTAGATGCAGTGTATGCCAGCTGGGAGAAAAAATGTGACACCACGCTGGGGTTGAACCAATTCAGCGAAAATTAGAGGCAGGGCTAATTGCTTAAATAGAAGCACTCCTCATAGCTGACCTTAAAAGACCTTGCAAGCAGTGGCACACTATGCCACCGTGATCTCAACGGCTCAGCCTCTGCTGTTGAATTCCGATTTCGTATTTTTTACCGGCAGATGAATGGCAATAAGTGCATAATTAAATGAAGCTGGCTCACAGAAATCCAAAGATGGAGCTACTTATATAAACCATTCAAAATGAAGCATCAGGGTCCCTTTATAAGACACCCCCCCACCCACCTCTACCAACCCCCGTGATTTATTTAGCTAGTTGATTAACTTAGCAATCAGTGGCCTGCTGGCAAAACTAGGGTAATAAGTCACTTATGCTTGTTAACCATAAAAGGATTGCCTTTGGCATTTGGCGTGGAGCCCCACTTCAGTCTGTGTTCCTGAATGCCTGGCCACGCCCTCTTTTTGTTCCCATCAAAAATGGATGCTTGAGTCGTTCCCCTGCCGCGGAATCCTACGGAGAGCGCTGCGAGCAATCTGTGCGCTTTGTTTCCATGGAGAATCACGTACACACAGGCAACGAGGGAGTAGACCTTCGGGCATTTTGTTCTGTGTGATCAGGCTTGCGGAGCAGTCAAATTTAGCATTTGGGTGTGTCGTAAGCTGGTGATGACTCCTTATGCTAATAACCTTGGGTGTCTTTGTTATAACTGAGTCATAATGCTCACGGCAGCAGTTATTCATTCTCTCTTACTCGCCCCAGTGAATTAATGTGCCCCCGAAGAGATAAACTGACACAAAGGAACAAATCTGTGAGCCTCAGAGTGAAATTAGCTTAGCCGCACATTCTTGGTTGTCAGCAAGGTGAGGATTAATTTTCTGAACCCAGCAGTTTTGACCATTAGCACACTCGGTTTGTCCGGCGTCAGGGTGGGACAACCGGGGTAGTTTTCCCGGGCCCAGCCCGGGGCGGGGGGGGGGGGGGGGAGGCAAGTTCATTGTAATACCTGTTTTCAGTATTCATAAGGCATCCACAGTACACATAAATGGCAGTTCCTGCATTACTATCCCATAGCGGCCAGTGTATTCATGAATACTACTAAAGAAAGAAAAAAATCAAGTCATTTTTTGTACTGTCTTCTGTTGGCCAATTAACTGACACGGAGCATGGAGCAGGTCAGAGGTCAGATGTCAGCAGAGCACAGCGCGACCTTGCTAATTGCGCAAGTTTGTTTGCATCCCTCTCCGCTGGGGTCTCGGGGAGAGGCGTGGCGGCTGGCACGTGCGTCCGCCAATTGAAATGCCGCCATCGCTGAGACCATTATTCCTGTCGCTGGCTTGGCGCCGAATGTGACGTCCGCCGTCTTCAGCCCGCTGACGTTCTTGTGTATCGGTGCTGTCCGGTTGCTCGGGCCGGGCGCACGCAGTGCTGAATGGACACGCGTGTGAGAACACCGCTGTGCACCAGCAAAGACATGCCACTGCAGCAGCACCGGGCGACATAGCTCAGGAGGTAAGAGCGGTCGTCTGGCAGTCGGAGGGTTGCCGGTTCGATCCCTCGCCCTGGGCGTGTCGAAGTGTCCCTGAGCAAGACAACTATCCCCTAATTGCTCCCAGCGAGCTGATTGGTACCTTGCATGGCAGCCTTTCACCGTTGGTGTGTGAGTGTGTGTGTGTGTGTGAATGGATGAATAAGAGGTATCAGCTGTAAAGAGCTTTGGATAAAAGCACTATACAAATGCAGTCCATTTACCATAGAAATGCAGTCCATTTACACAGCTTCAAAATGACAGATTCTAAGTGAAAGGAAATACAGAGATCAGTTTGAATGATGTATTTGAATTCAGCGCACTGTAAGTTAGTAGTACTTTCTGGTACCGAGTAGGGCTGATTACAGTTATAGCAGGAGTCAGTCTAGTCACCTGTTAACAGGTGACAGGTAACCAGATGGATCCCGGCCAGAATTATGGATAGTGTTTTCAGCACCATGGTCAAGGCTGTAGGGTTGTCAGGACCAAGGACAGGGGGTCAGAAGCAACCTATAACCTACAAAAATCAGCTTCCTGTCCCAAATGAGCAATCAGCTCACTGTAGTCACCTGTCCCAAATGAGCAATCGGCTCACTGTAGTCACCTATCTTAAATGAGCAATCGGCTCACTGTAGTCACCTGTCTCAAATGAGCAATCAGCTCACTACACTTCTGATCAGCTCAAATTTAACTGTTGTCATGAGCATGCCACCCCATGCCTCACAGCACAATTTAACTTTTGAATGTAACTTCAGAAACGATCCATCCGAAAATTGCATTGCCCATGTATCGCATTTTAATATTTGATTTCCATTTGCCAGGACTTTGCCCGGTTTTGTATTCCCATCTCATGCAGAATGCTTGGCAGGCTCTGCAGGAGGAACCTAAAGTGCTGATGATGTCTGAGTGTCTCAGATACCTGCGCTTTCTCTGCCTCTCTCTGTCTCTCTCTGTCTCTTGCTCTCTCTTTCTCTGTCTCTCTCTCTCTCTTTCCCTTTCTCTCGGTCTCTCTCTGTCTGTTTCTCTCTCCCTCTCTCACACACACACAATTGATAGTTCTATCTACATTTGTTTTTAATGGTTGTTCTTTGTACTGTCCAAATGATAAATGGAAGGCATATGATTCAGTTTTTTTGATGACCTCCAAATAAAGAGTTTTTAGAACGTATTTTTCATCGAAAGTCTCTCTCCCACTGTTCAACGTTCAATCAATATTAAAAGGTAAATACTGACCATGAAATCACCACTCTATTTAAAAAAAATGCTCTAAATGTGACTGGCTGGGTGAATAGACATGTCGGCTCATTGTAATTAAACAGGAACAGGTCCTTAAGAGGGCTGTGGGATTGAGGGTGTCCTTACTTCTGCCCGACTGCAGTCACTGGACCCAGGTCAGAGTGACTGCTGTCACTCACAGTAACTGTGCAGTGTAAAGTCAAATCTGAAAAAAAGTTTGAACCCTTTTGGGGCATATAATGTAAGTACACCTAGATTTGAATCAACACTTTCTCTGCCGGGGCAATATAAGGGAAGGGACACCATATGGGAAAGAAAGACCTGATGGGTAATGTAGTATTGCAGTTATGCCACTCCATGTAACTGCATTAAATATACCATATGACCAAAAGTATCTGGACACCTCTTCATCTGGGGCTGTTTTTCATGGTTTGGACAAGGCCCATTAGTTCCAGTGAAGGCAAAGATACAGCATGCAATCACATTTTAGACAATTCTGTGCTTCCCCAACAGTTTGGGGAAGGCCCTTTCCTGTTTCAGCATGACAATGTCTGTGGGCATACAGCAAGGTCCATATAGAAATGGTTTGTTGAAAACAGTGTGGAAGAACTTGACTGGCCTGCACAGAACCCCGACCTCAACCCATCCAACACCTTTGGGATCTATTGGAAAGCCAACTGCGAGCCAGCTAATCGCCTAATTATTGCCCAACCTTACTAATGCTCATCTGGCTGAATGGAAACAGTATAAAGCCTTCCCAAAAGAGTGGAGTCTGTTATCGCAGCAAAGGGTGGACCAGCTCCATCTTAATGCCCATAATTTTGGATGAGATTTCGGATGTCAGGTGTCAACTGATCTGATCAGGTGTAACTGATAAAGCCTTGGTGAATTTCAATCGATGTGACCAGACATTTTAAATCTTAGATGTTAAATTATATTTTTTTAAAAGACAGAGTGAAGGGATGACCAGCATTACATCACGATGGGTAACATTTAAAAATTATCCTGCTGGCAGCTTTTATTCATCAACTGTAAAACAGAAATGCAGGTGTAGTGTACAATCTATTATGAATTTAGATCTATATTCCTCACTCTGAGAAAACTCTGAGCTTCAATACACTTAATTTCGAATATGCAAACCAAAATCTTTTGCACATTAATAACTGCACCATATTATAAGGTGTTAGTGAGTACATTTCTGAGTCAGTAATGACTAATGTATTTTTTATATGCAGATGGTGGCCTTGCAGAGTGTAATTAAAACACATTCAGTGTGAGCCAAACATGGAAGACAAATGAAT
Organism: Anguilla pacifica; assembly: GCA_039654925.1. NCBI lineage: Eukaryota > Metazoa > Chordata > Actinopteri > Anguilliformes > Anguillidae > Anguilla > Anguilla pacifica. The sequence goes on along the minus strand of CM077285.1, from coordinate 65,978,113 downwards.
AGTAATGAAGAACAGATGAACTGCTGAGAGAGAGAGAGAGGTAAAGAAGGAAGGGAACTGTGAATAACCACCCACCAAGGACTGTCTCTGAAATAGATATGTGAAATGCTATAAATGTAGTCATTTACATTAGTTTGTGTTCTTTTACATGAAAATGCATTCAGTTACTTACATTTATTTAAAAAAAATTTTTTACTATTGCCTTTATTTGTATTATAATTGCAATGCTCATTCTTTAAAACGGATTTGTTATTTAAATGTATCAAAATATGTTAAAATGTATTTATGTACAACAGTATTTATATTTCCTCTGGAACTACATGCATATCTCTCTTTGGCAGTATTTACTTTATGTTTTATGTGGCAATAAAGCATATTCAATTGAACTAAAAACTGAGAAAGGAGGGAGGGAGGGAGAGAGAGAGAGAGAGAGAGAGATTATCTGTTCAGCTGTCTGTTCTTAGACAGATATCAGTGCCTTCATGCATGGAGCAAATCAAATCAAAAGGATCAATAAACGTGTAGCCCTGGATCAGAGGCCCATCAAGCATAAACGCAAAAGTGGTTCACCAAAAACTGTCCTTGTCCTGCTCCTGTGCCTTGACAAGCCCCCTGGAGTCATGGGAATTTTGCATCAAAGGAGCCTGGGATTTTTATTTTTTTTCCTCTGATCTTTTAATTCTTCCCACAGCTGGGAACGCGGAACATAAGCAGGGCACAGAGTAGACCCGTCTGCACGTTATCTCTCTCTCCCTCCAATCAGAAGCCCCGGGCCTCCGGCCCCGACCCCCCCACACCTTCCGTTTAACAGAAACATTCACCACAAAAACACATCCGTACGACACCCAGGAAAACACATACTTGCAAAGTTTAAATACTGCAATTACAATTAAAGGCAAAAAAAAAAAAACCAAGGTAATTGGCTGTCAGGGCCTAAAAAGGAGAGCCTGCTCTTGGCTGGACATGTCAGCTGACTGCCAGCGGTATGAAGCCGAGACAAACCCCGGCTCGGCAACAGCCTCAGCGGTCACAGCCTGTCCCCCCCGGGGGGAGATGCCGAATATTCCAGCTTCCCGCGGGGAGAATAGCGATGACGTCACCGTGAGACTGCAGCGGTTCGGAAACGCTTCGTCCTACGGGACTTTTAATTTGAAAGGTGGAAGGGCGCGCGCGTGCTTTTACCCGCTTTCGTTCGGCGTCAGTGTTCAGACAGTTGGCGTGGAGGCATAAGCTCCATTAAGACACCCTTTTGACCCGCCACTTCAGCTGCACTTCTCTGCTGGAGTATTTGTTTATTACGCAACGCTGGAGGACTCAACCCTCACATAGAGCTGAAGACTCTTCACACATGCCTAAAATTGATCTCTATTGCTGTGCTAAGCGCCTGTCTACGGCACTAAAAAAAAAGCTGCCCTTTTTCAAAATGCTGTGCTGAGCACTGGCTTATAGCATTCTGACTTTTTCTCTGTGCTGACATCCCTCAGCTGGAAGACAACATGGATTTGTAGGTTGAATAAAATCACTTTTTTTCAATTTGCATGACACACACACACATGCAGGTGGGCATGCAAACAAACGTATGCAAATATATTCACAAATGCGCAGTATGACAAACAAGTCACAAAAAGGAAAACTCAAAGGAAACGTTTGAACTACATGGATCCAAAAAGTCTAGTAAATGTAATATTTCTTTTCCAGTTGAGTACAATTTCTCAGCAGGTGAATATCATCAGCCCAATTGGCTTTAATTAAGACCATTAAATCTCAAACTGAAGCCATTCAATGTGGGCAGGCAAAACCAAGCCCCTGGCAAAATAATCCTCAAATGTTTCCGGTGAGTCAGGGGTAATGGTGATGACAGGCCATCCCAAAATTGTGGTCCTGTGGGTGGACCATGGGCCAGGCTTCTTCTGTCAATTTGGTCTGAATTCCCATTGTTTGTTCCACTGACTTGTGGAATTGAAAAAGCTAGCTCTCGTTTTGGTCCATATTTTCCCCCTGCTACCATCAGAGCAAGTCACACCATAAAAGGCAATCTGTCTTTAAATATCTGAGAAGATGGACTTGCCTTTTGAAAGCACTCCATTTTTTAGTAGGATGTGGGGGTGGGGGGGTGACTTTGTCTGAAACAAATGTTTTTTGAGACATATGCTCCTTTTCTTCACTTGGGTAATCTCACCGACTTCTTTGGCAGTATTTTACCATTAGTCACTCTTTTTACATCAGTCTGACAACCATTTTGTTGTTGTCTTAAAGCTTTTAGGACAGCATTTATAATATGACCTCATTTACAAGTGCAGTCTTTCATAAAATGAGAAGTTTTGTTACGTGTTTATTTATTTAGTTATTTACTTGTAGGAACCACAGTTGGTGAAATTTGCGAGGGGAGTCTTCAATCTACCTGCTTAGTCCACATAACCGGTGCAACGTGTGTTTGTTCCGTCTCCTGTAACATCATCTTTGGGATGACTGGTATTTGTTCAATTACTCCTGATGTTATTATGTAGTCAATCATTCAAAAGCACATTTGCATATTTTTATAAATAACCATCAGGTCAGGTTGTTCTGTTGATTAAGTACACTGTGTGTGAACCCAAGGAGAGGATGTAAAAATGCAAATCATTCCAAATCATTATTGCAGTCTTTTTTTTTGTTTTTGTTTTGTGTGATTGAGGGAACATTTCAGTGTAATTTGAACAATTTGTGTCTTGCATCAGTGCAGTGAGAACTGATGTTGCCTCATGGGTGAGAGAGGAAAAAAAAGATGCTGGAGGAGGAAACAGATTTATAATGTTGGCTGTAGGCCAATGAGAGTGTGAGAAGAGGGGGCTTGCAGCATGCTGCTAGCACTTGTGTTTCCCGTGGCCATGGGATTCCATTGCACCAGGCAGCTTTAAAAAAATAGTTTTTTTTTTTTATAGTTACATCTTTTTTGTTAGTCGCTGGTGTTGTCCTTCAAACAGGATCCAGCCAGAAGTCAGGCTCTGTCAGGGATGTGATTTATTTTGCGATTTTCATCTCCTTTTATTTTTGTTGTGCATTTTCACATGGTATTCATTTTATACAGTGCAGCTGGACATATGCTGAAGAAATGTTTATTAAATATCTTGCTCAAGGGACCTTGCTCCCTATTCCTGGGAACTGAGATTGCAACATTTAGGTTACTGGCTCAGTTTCCTTAGAAATTTGCTACACTACTTGCACATTTAAATACTTTATCTTGCACAGTAAAATAAGGAGTTAACAAAAGAGATATGCTTTGAAATTGCACAGCAGCACACTTGACAGCAAACCATTACTTTAGAATAGTTGCACATTCACCTTATGCAGGTTTTTAATTTAGCAGCAGGCTTTCAAATTTCCTGCACCCCCATTATAGCAGCTACGTAGAATCTGTGTGGACTCTATGAATCTAACACGACTTGACCTTCAGAGAAGGTAATAATCCAGAATTAAAAACATTTTTTAAATGAATTTTGTGCTCAACCTGAAGTTCAGTATCTCCAATCCACCCCCACCCCCCCCGCCCCCCGCCATCATTTACAACTGCAGCCATGGTCATGCACAAAAAAAAAAAATCCTAAGGACGATTCTGCAGTGTAGACATCCATGGATCTCCTCCAAAACATGTGACGTTGCCGGCTGCTTCTTTTCACACCGCAGGCTGCAGCTAGATGGCGATGAGCGTGGACCCCTAACCGACTGAACCCTCCGTTCCCTGGGCGATGCAATCGCTGCAGTTGCGGCATGGCGAGGATTTGACCCAAGGCCGTCCATCCATGCAGCACAGTGTGGAGCCTTAACCGAATGAACCATCCGGCAGCCCTGTTCCTGAATTTTTAAAAATTATATTTTTGATCCCGTTTTATTTATTTATTTATTTTGTGATCAAATTTCTATGCTGCCGAAAATGCACAAAAGTAATATCAGCGCTGGTACAGCCATTTTCAATTCAGACGTGCAAGAACAAGTATATATAAAAAAAAGATCAACAGAAACCAACCTTAAGAATCTCCCCACCTCCCCATCTGCATAAAGAAACTCACTAACAGAGTCCCTAAAGACAAAGTTAATAATAAAAGAAAATAACATAATGAATAATAGAGGACAAAGGTCCAGTGTTTCACACTCCCCAGAACAGCTCCAGGTCTGCCACCAGCCTCGCTCAATGAAATAACATCAGGTGCCTTGACACCATGGACCTGGCACAATGCTTCTGCATTATGGGGTCATGTTAATGAAATCTGTAGTTACACATTACTTAACCATGTAATTACACTGTAATTACCCAGATATAGGAGTTTCTTTTGCATTACAAGCATTTAGCAGATGCTCTTATCTAGAGAAAATTACACAACTTCGACATAGCATCCATTTATACAGCTGGATAAACACTGAAGCAATGCAGATTAAGTACCTTGCTTAAGGGTACGACAGCAGTGACCAGCCTGGGAATTGAACCTGTGAGCTTTAGGTTACAAGACTAGTTCCTTACCCGCTATACTACACTGCCATCCACTGCCACAGGTGGAGGTGGGGGTGGGGGTGGGGGTGGTGACCTGGACTGAAAAGGCCTGGACTAATAAGTTTGAGGACAGGGCCCAGAAATGTGTGCTGCACCAGGGATCTTGTGAACGATTAATGGGAAGAGAGAAGTTTTGGGCTGTTAGTTTTAAGCGAGGGACACCATTGTGCAGTAGATTTCTTTTCACCTAACTAAAATCTCCTCATTTCTGAATTACAGTGACTTAGTATGCCTCAGGTCAAGTTTTGACTGTAACAGGCGATACAAAATAATTTTTATATCATAAAAGTTCAAATAGAAAAACCACAGGATGTTTTTACAGTGATATTATAAACTAAAGGTAGAGCAAGTGCATCAGGTGCAGTCAAGCACACAGGAACTGTGCGTTGATGGCTGATCATATTTGAATGATATGCTTGTTTATCATGCAAAACGAGATTTTAAATGATTTTGAGATATGGGTCAGCTCTGTTTCCAGCCATTTCTTTAAGTACTTCCTTAAAAACAATTTTTGTTGTTATTGATTTTTTTTTCTTCTTCTCTTTGTAATTGTTTATGAGGGGATGGGATTTGGGCAATGGTTGGCAAGTACAATGCTTCAAATCTGACATTTTTTCTCTCTCTCCAAATGTTCCATTTGACACAACTAACAGTCAAAAGCCAAGAAATTGCACCTGACATTCAAATATGACGATTTTAAATTGTACAATACTGATTCATTGTTACTAATGACTGCTTGATGTAGAAGAAAGGTTTGTGTGTTCATGTGTGTGTGTGTTTGTATGGGGGGGGGGGGGGGTGCAGTTAAATCACATTGTGAACATTAACAAGGGCAGTTAATGTGTTCACACTGTCATATTCTTTAAGTTGCTTGGAAACAGCATTCTGAATCCATTGTCAGTTATAGACTGATCTTTATGAAGGTTTAATTTAACAGATTCAACAAACAGCTCACAATTCGTTCCACTAGGACTTTGGCTTCATAATATCGCAGCAGCATTTCTGCTTGACCAGCAATGAAAAGCCACTTGCATTTCATTAAAGTAAATGCTCTGCGCCCTAATGTAACTGTCACATTTTAACAGAAGAAATGAAATGGTTAAACAGTGGTTAAACTACTAACACCTTAAACACAATTGATATGTAACAGAGAGATTCTGTTTAACATCCCATGCTCAGGGGATGCAGGGAGCATTTTGAAAGTGTCTGTGGGAATGGGGCGGTTTGTAGGCTGGGATCGGCGTGTCCAGGCAAACATTTTTTTGTTCAGAACAACATGTTTATGAGCGTTGCGTAATACTTCCAATTTGTCTGCTGCATTATTACAAGTATGAGAAAGAGGGCACAAGAGAGAGAGAGAGAGGCCTGAGTTTTGCATTACTTTTTTCTTTGCACATATTGGAGAGACAATTTTGGTGATTGCAGAACTCAACAAACTGTTTTCGCTTGCAAATCAGAGATAGGCATGAATATTGATTGAAAGCATGGTGACAAAGGAAAGAGAACGAGAAAGAGGGAGAGCGAGAGAGGGGGAAAGTGCAAGAGAAATAAAGAGAGAGAAAACCTTGTCTCAACAGTTTTTTTAAAGATACAGCAGGAAAAAAATAAAAACATGTTTAGATAATGTAAAATACAAAACACGGGAGAAAAAAAAGACCAAAAAAGGAAAGAAAAGAAAAGAAACAAACAAACAAGACGACACAAACCCACAAACACAGTTTAAAGAACTGCCCGAGGAAGTAGTTTTCATGCGCTCTTTATAGTTGTAGCACTAGAGTGTCTTTCACACGTTGGTCACAGAGGGACCCATCTAGCGCCTACTTGCATTTAACCTCTTACATGTTATTCTCGAGTTCCTCAGCATTCAAGTCTTGACACCACTGCAGTCTAAAAGAACAGTGCGGCATAATTTCCTTGTTGGTCCTGATGAGACTCGTGGGGACAGTCTCATCGGACTCATCGCATCGCATCATAAGGGGCGACATAGCTCAGGAGGTAAGACCGATTGTCTGGCAGTCGGAGGGTTGCCGGTTCAAACCCCACCCTGGGCGTGTCGAAGTGTCCTTGAGCAAGACACCTAACCCCTAACTGCTCTGGCGAATGAGAGGCATCAATTGTAAAGCGCTTTGGATAAAAGCGCTATATAAATGCAGTCCATTTACCATTTACCATTTACAGAGAGATACTGCGCATGCACCAGCTGCAGGCCAGCACTGCGAACCAACCACAGACCGGAGTCAAGCAAACTGTAAAACAGAGCAAAAACTCCTGTCTTCAACATTACAGTATGAAACCAACATGCAACACAAATTGGAATGTTATCGGGCCTTCAGAAGTGATTCGCTGGCTGAGTTCAGAACAGTAACCACAGTCTAGTCAGATACACACATGAAAAAAACATGATTAACAAAAGGAGAGCAAATCATGCGGTCGCTCGAAAACAGGTGAAGTCAAGACAGAGGTACACTCTCTCTTGTATTGTAGTACATGTGTAATAAAATACGTTCATTAAAAAATGCATTCATGCTGCAGTCACACACACACACACATGCACAAACACACACACACGCACGCACACCCACACACCTACACGCACACACATACACACACACACCTACACGCACACACATACACACACACACCTACACGCACACACAGACACACACATACACACAGACACACATACGCACTCAAACACACACATACACACACACACCTACACGCACGCACACCCACACACCTACACACACACACATACACACACACACCTACACGCACACACAGACACACACATACACACAGACACACATACGCACTCAAACACACACACACACACACACACACACTCACACACAATACATACATTTCCTTCCCTGTTGTTGTGGCAGGGTCTCCTGGGCCAGAGCGGTGTAGTAAAATGTGATGATGTTTCTGTCCCGGCCGAATTTCCCCCGGGGCTCTCTGCCCAAAAAACCGCTGGCACACCTCAGGGGTTCGGGACCCCCTGTCACCACTGAGCATGATTACTTCAGCCACCGAGGGCCTCAGCCCACCAGCCACTGAGGGACTCTAAGGCTGTCAGTATTTGGCCTGACAGAGACTGTAAACCTCTTTTTTTTTCCCAGAGAGACCTGGCTTTTTCCGCAAAGAGAGGCATTCCACTGGACACATGAAACCAGAACAGTCAAAAGTATGAGCGCTGTTGTGTGGCAACAGGCAAAAACAATATTTCAGGTTAATAGCAGAATTTTTCCCTCACCCGAAGTTATGTTTGACAGTACATTTTTGCATTAATTGTTTTGCATGAACATAAACTTGCCTGACATAACTACAACTTCATTTTAAGGTTCTGATGTAAAAATATGGACATCAACAATAAACCACAGACTGCAGTTTCAGTCATAGTTTTAAAAATGTATTTGACAACTGAAAGGATTGTGACGCTCATGTCTATTTTTGTCAGAGCTTTTGAAATGTAAGGCCAAGAGTCTTGAAGCACTAGAAGGGGGGTGGCACTATTACGTAGTATTTTATTTTGTCCGTCACATTTATGTCAAAACTGACGGAGTTTATTCTGAGACATAACTGCGAAAGTCATCTTGACCTTTTTGAAAAGGGAAAGAATTTGGCAATGTCCTGTGTCGTGAATGCTAATTCAGCCAATCCCGTGGCAGCCCGAGAAACAGCCTTGAACATGAGTCGAGCGCGCATCTACAGACTCTGGGTACGCGCTGTACGCCTCCTCCACTAAAGAATCCCAGCCGCATGCACGCCAAGGCTTTCCTTACACACAAATCCTGATGCGTTCAACTCATTTGAAAGGCTCTTTGTTCCCGTCTGCCTGCCTCTCTCCTGAGATGTCATCGCATCAAGCTGTCCTCGTCAGAGGTCGATTACGCTACGTGTCGGAGACGCGGGGGTCGGGCGGGGTGGGGGCTCGGTGGGGAGGGGGCAAGCGGAGTTCATCTACCCAGCGTCTTCCACATTGGCATATCACCTGGCACAACCCGCCCCCCCCAGGGGTGTGCTCCTCTCTGAAGAGCCATCTGGAGTGACAATTAAAGGCCACATGCAGTCATCCAATTCTGGGTTGAGGAGGAGAGGAACACAGAAGAAGCGCTCGTGACAAGCAACCTGCGTCAGTGATCTACCGAAACCTCACCATGGCCCCCTGCCCCCCTCATCGCTCCCTTTGCTGAAAGCTAACGGAGCCAATGTTCCCGCCTTTCCCTGTCCCTCACTCTGCTGACGTGATCCAGCAGGCCTGGTCAGCGCTGGTCACATCAGCAAATTCAGCACGTGCTTGTGGGTTTACGGCTCACCGATTTTTGGTTTTCTGTAAACTCCGAGAGACAGAAGCGTGAAAAAAAAAAACCCCAGACGGGCAGCTGTTTCTGAGATGCTAGAACCACCACGTCTGGCACCAACAATCGCGCCTCAGTCAAAGTCGCTTAGATCACGCGTCTATCTCCATCTAATGTTTCCTTGAACAAACAGGGGGGGAAAAAAATCAACAAAAAAAAAACTAAACCATGTTTCGCTGTTTGGAGGAGCAGGCTATTTGTGTCAACGAGCAGGTGTAACCAATCAAGTGGCTGCTGAGTGTTTTCTAGGCATTTGGCACGACTGCTACAAGCACTTTCTCTTTTGTCTGCTTTCCGTTCACACAGATCCTCAGCTCCATAGCATTTCATGATGTCTGGGTACAGGGACGACATAGCTCAGGAGGTAAGAGCGGTTGTCTGGCAGTCGGAGGGTTGCTGGTTCGAACCCCGCCCTGGGCGTGTCGAAGTGTCCCTGAGCAAGACACCTAACCCCTAACTGCTCTAGTGAATGAGAGGCATCAATTGTAAAGCGCTTTGGATAAAAGTGCTATATAAATGCAGTCCATTTACCATTTAGCATGTCTGCACAGTAGGAGTATCCAATCTCGACCCAACAGGGTTGGCTGCGGGCTACAGGCTTTTATCCTAGCTCAGAACTATGACAGCTGCTGGCCAAACCAAGCTCTTCAATCAAAACCCTGATTGGTTGAATCGGGCGTATTAAGTGGGGCAGAGCAAAAACCTGCTCCTGCAGCTGTCCTTTTTGAAGAAGAATGAACGTGCCTGCTGTATAGGCTGCTCCTTGTCTGGGCTTCAAATGCGTTGGGGAATTAACCGTGGACTCATTGTGATTTCCTCTAAGCCAATGAAAGTGAGCCAGTAAACCAATTATACACAAACAAGCTAAATTTGCCTTCCTTGGGAATGAGGCATTAGAGCTTTCCTTACGGTGTTCGTCCCTCAAGGGGTGTGCCTTAACTCTTGGCTTGGCTTCGTTTCGAAAATCCTCTCTTCCGAGATGAAAATGTTCAATTTGCAACAAAATGTGAGTCATGTACATGTATAACAAATGTAGCGGAATGAAAAAAAAAAAATTCTGGTCGAAATCCATCAAAAACGAATCTCCACTGGCAGGATGAGTTGGAGCCGCTGTGCATGGTAGTGATTGAACAAAAAAAAACCATTAAAACATTTAGCAGATTCACTTATCCAGAACAAATTTCACAACTTTCTCCTATTTACACAGTGTCCATTTCTACTGCTGGATATAAAGCATTACTGAAGGAATTCAGACTGACCAGCTGGCTCAAGGGAACTTTATGACTGGGCCAGCCAGGGGAGGAGGGGCTCCCCCTCTTTAGACGGGTTCCTCCCCAGATGTCAAGTGGAGAGAGTTTTTTCCTCTCCACCCCTTGAGTGTTCTTTTTTTTTTTTTTTTTACCTCACTGCTTGCTGTTTAGGGGGTCCAGGTCTGGCTTTCCTGCTGTAGAACATCTTTGTGACGGTCTGCTGTAAAAAGCATTATACAAATGAAAGTAACACAATTTGATTAGAAGGGCACAACGACGGCATCGTTCAAGGGAGGACAAACCTGCAGCCTCTAGGTTACAAGCCCAGTATAACCATTACACCGCACTGTGACCTCAACTGGACACGCGTGATGCCTTCTGGCAATTTATTTCCAACAGTCAAAGGATACCGTTACTCTACCAGGCAGAGTGATTAATGCCTGGAAGGCATGAGAGCTGAACCAGGCTCCCCCGAGGCACCAGAGGCCCGTTTGCCTGTGTTAACAGGCCTGAGGAAGGCGATGAGCAGCACCCCGGGCTGATTGCTGATAAGCCTCAGGTGAGCGCGCCTGCACGTGAGGCTCTTAAACACCTGCCCTCTCCCGCTGCACCTCCCCCACACACCCCTCCCGCCCACCGCCGCGGCGTCCTTGAGCCCGACGCGCACGGGCCAGAGAACGGTCGCCGTGACGACGTGGGCGGACACGCCATGTGTCGCTGCGCGGGTGGGCGGGCGAGCGAGCGGGTGGGCGGGCGGGCGAGCGAGCGGGTGGGCGGGTGGGTGGTTGTGCCGAGGCGTGTTCCTGCATCGGTGCACTATCGTACGTGTAAATAGGAGAGAAGGAAGCAGGGATGATTGTGTAACACCAATCGGCTTTGTGACATTTTCTTTTCCTTCTCTCACCTCATCAGGACTGGGGGGGAGATGCGTGTTAAAAAATGCAGCCATCGTTTGATCAAATTGAGTGAAACACTTACTCCCCCCCCCCCTCCCACTGGGTAACATTAGACTAACACCCAGGCTGCCTGCACAACCCTCAAATTTAAACTCAGTGAGTTATCAACTGCCTTTTTTGTAATAGTATTCTTTGATTTCAGAACATTCATATTCATACAGTTTTCAGCTGCTTTTCCATTTTAATGTCTACAGTACATAAGCATCCTGTTTGCGATTGCATAATGTGTGACATTAAGTGGCAAATGTCATGCACACGTGACTATGGGCTTTTGTTGCAATTTAGGGAACATTGTAAAGGCCCTGCAAATTTGGTGTTTATGAGAACGTCAGAAGTAGCTATATGGGTGTGTGTGCATGTATGTATGTGTGTAGGTGTGTGTGTGTGTATGAGTGTGTGTGTGTAGGTGTGTGTGTGTGTGCATATTCACGTGTCTCTGGGCTCTTACATGTGGATGGTTCGTGTGTGTGTGGGAGAGTGCACGCAGGTGTGTGAGCATGAGCCTGTTCCAGTACATGGGTCCTGGGCGTGTTTGCGTGTACACGTGTGAAGCCGGGCGTGTTTCCGTGCGACAGGATGGATCTCGTCACCACATCCACGGCTAGAAACGAGAGACAGACGTTTCTGTAAGTCAAACAGCAGAGCAGGCCATCTGGAAGAGGCTGTAGATAAACTCTGCATGCCCCCCCCCCACCCCGTCCCCCCCATTCCCCCCGTCCCTATTGCTGGAACCTCGAGGTCTACAACCCGACCCAACCCAGGAGGGACCCGATCCCTGTCTGAAGCTTTGGGTCGGACTCGGCGCATGTTTTCTGGCTAATTTAATTTTTAGGGCTATGCATTCCATTCCATTTTTAGGGCTATGCTTTCCATTCCATTTTTAGGGCTATGCGTTCTAATCCATTTTTAGGGCGGTGCATTCTATTAAATTTTTAGGGCTATGCATTTCATTTCTCACAGTAGCCTGTGTATTCATACAGGCTTCTGTGAGAAATGTGGGCTGTTCTCACATACCCTACATTTCCTTGGTCTCTTTTTGTTTATGTGCGTGAAAAGGGGCGTGTCTAATTCCCAGGCACCGGTTTTCAGGCTAGTGCAGCCTACTCTTCTGCGTCAAAATGGAGGAAATCAAGCAAAAAATTGCCACAGGAGAACAAATAAAATACATTTAAAAAACAAGGAAAAAAAATGTGTAGGACAATTTTTTGCAAATACTGACAAAGAGCCCACTGTGGTGTGATGTGTAAACATGGCAACACAATCCCAACAGCAAATTGACCGGGATGTAACGCCTACAGAGACACTTTGAATGTGGTTGCCATGTTGATGGCTTTGTGTCGCTGTGCCAAAGTTGTCTGTGCGCCCGTGCTGTTGGGCAGGCTGTATGGATTTATATTCAATGTGTGCGCTCCGTGCCATTTCCTCGCCTGCTCCATTTGGCGGCTGACCTGTTTGATGGCCTGTGTGTCAGGGGAAAAAACGTGTGACGTTTTAGACGGTGGGCCGTTCGCTAACATTGCACTTAGCAAATATTGCGGGGAATCACTGTCCGTCCACGGTCGTACACGGTCCGGAAAATCATTCAGCTGCGCTGTGTTTGTGTGTGTGTGTGTGTGTGTGTGTGTGTGTGTTTCTGTGTATGTGTGTGTGCACACAGGTGCGTGCATGAGTGCGTTTGTGCTTCGGTGCTCACATGTCCAAATTTCCATGTTTGACAGAGGAAAACTTTAAATCAGGCTGGCCATTGAAATAAAAAGGAGCTCGATGTTTTAAAAAAAAAAATTTTGACCTGGGCTTTGAGTCGGGCTTCGACAAAACTTGAACATTACGGGCTGTCTCGTGTGGCGTAACCCGTAGGGCGCTTTCCGCGTGTTTATTGCGAGCCACGACATCGGCGGTTCGAGTCCGACCGCCGACCTTTGTCGCATGTCTCTCCCTCTCTCTCCTCCGAGTCCTTCCTGTCTCTCTGCACTGATCTGTCTAGTAAAGCTGAAAAAAAGAACATTACTGTCGGGTTAGGATTGGACCTGGCTAGGAAGTTCCTGACTTGAGCCGGGATATCTCAGCTGGAACCTTCTGCTGGGACCCATTGTGACATCACAATGTCAGCGGGTGACTGCAGTTTCACTGCACTGCCCGCGTGGCCAATGGGACATCAACCAGAGGCATTGTGGGGAAAAATGGAGAGGGTCTGTGTTTGATTGAAGTGGGAAGCCAGGTGGAGAGGAGCGGGCGGAATAGCAGAGATAATTTGATGTAAGATCTTCAGAGCTCTTCATACAGTTAAAACACACTCCTGTGTGTAGGACCCTGAGGGTTTTAACAGGTCAGACCGGAAGCAGGGCTTTTAACAAGTATAGCCTGGAGATTCACAGCAGGTGGCGCGTAAGACTCTATCCTTCCCTTCGATTATTCATGAAAACATTGCCAAAAAAGCGATGATTTGTCTCCAGCAGACAGATCTCTTGATTTGTTACCCCAGGGCTGAGTCAGACAGTCTTTCATGCATCAATATATGGCATCAAATGAAATGTTAGATTTGATGGACTTTGCCCATGGGGTCTTTTATCATTCTCTCTCTCTCTCTCTCTCTCTCTCTGAGAGGGAATTATTTACTTAGTTTTGATTTACATGGTGGAATTGGTGTCAGAATTTTCTGTTTGGTAAAGCTTTTGTCTGACAGAGCCCGCAGTATGAGCAGGTTTTCAGAAGCCAACACAGGGCTAATGTCTCTATTGTTGTTGCATACCCGTGGCGGGGGGTGAGGTGGGGGTGGGTGGGGGTTGGCTAGTTGTGGTTCTGGACGGCCGGTGTGTACGCAGGTTTTTGTTTTAGCCCGTTACCCCGGCGGCTAAAGGAGCTAACTCTCTGACTACAACCGAAACTGGTTCCCTCATCGATTGGAACGCGGTAAAGCATTTCACACTGGCACAGGAGAACAGTCTTCGCTTGTCATTCATGCACGTGTCAAGAAATGCTGCCAAAATGCGGGATGGCGTAAATGTGAGGGCCAATCAGATCGCTACGACCAGAAGTGGGCGTGAAATCCGGGAGCGGATACGGTCTTCCGTGCCCGCCTCCGCCGCCCCATCTCGGGGTTCTGCGGTGTGCGACACGGCCTCTGGGCCCCGCCGCTGGAAAGAACCTGCGCCAATTCCCGCGGCGGGGGCTCCGTGGGTACAGAGAGCGCTCTCGCTTTGTACCAGCCGGCCTGAACCGGGGGACAAGAAAAGATAGAGAGAGAGTGAGAGTGAGAGAGTGAGAGAGAGAGAGAGAGAGAGAGAGAGAGGGGGAGAGAGAAAAAAAGAAGAAAAGAAACAGAACGTGGCCGTGAGGTTTTTTTTCCCGTGGCGCTAAGTGGCCAGAGTGGTCCGCACATTGTCACGGCTAATCTTCGGGGAACGGGCCAATCAGTTCTCTTTATTTCGGCGTGTGACCTTTTAAAGCGCAGTCTCTTTTTTTCTCTCTCTCTCTCTCTCTCGGCATGTGATTGAGAATCTTAAAACGACAACCTACACCCTCCCCTAGATGCCCCGCAGTTTCCCATTGTCCTCACGGAAAATCGTTCGAAATCGTTTTTTTTTGTTGTTGAGGTAAAGTACCTTCATAGGAGAGGTTTTCCTGTAATCATAACGACATTAGCACAGCGTGCTCAGGGGTAGAGTGTCTGCGGACGGCTTAGAGGACAGCCACATTGTACAAACTGCCTTCTCACCCTTGGCAACCAAGCACGTGTGCACGGCAATCCACGCATGTGTGAGTTAGCTTCCAAGGCGCAAAAGTGATGTGTATATATATGCACATTTAGGGTATGCTGCCTGTCAAGGTAACTGTACTTCACTGTGTCTGTTTCAGGTTGTAAAGTGAGTAGGCATACTGTAAGCCAGATGGAAGGCTTGCCTCCATGGTGACACAGGCACAGGGTAACGTGCGACACACCCGCCAGCACCCCCTGCTGTGTCAAATATTACCCCCTCAGGAGATTCCTTTCGCAAAAAGGCAGCTTTGGATGATTGGAGCTGCCTAATAAGAGAAAGGCAATGCCTTTTTTTCTCTCCCTCAGGAAGAGGAGATGATTGTGACCAAAATATCATCAGCAGTGGACAGAGGAGGGGACTGTTCAACCCACCTGCACTGCAAACTGAGACACTGTGTGGGCTGTTTACAGTCCCGACGAAGCTGCAAGGTCCCTGAGGTCTTATTTTCTGTCCATTAGTATTGGATTAAAGCTGTGAGTGGGCCTAACTGCTTTCTCCTTAAGACCACAAAGCATGACTTTTTTATTTATACAAAGCAGGCTGAAATGTGTTGTCTTCACACACACACACACACACACACACACACTCGTGCACGCACACATGCATGCACACACACGCATATGCACACATACATACACGCATGCGCACATGCACGCACACCCACACACACATGCATGCGTGCACGCACACACACACACACACACACACACACATAAATGCACACAGACATACACGCATGTGCACATGCTGTTCTTATTTTAGCTTCTCAGACAAGCTGTTCACACATATATCTAAATGCCTGTGGGATCTGTGACTACATTATAGTCACTGCTTGCTTACTTTGTTTTCCTTTTCTCACCATTCTCTCTCTCTCTCTCTCTCTCTCTCTCTCTCTCTCTCTAACTCTCTCTCTAACTCTCTCTCTCTCTCTCTCTCTAACTCTCTCTCTCTCCAGTAAAATGTGCTTTCCTCATCTTTCAGTGAGAAGGCGCTCATTATGATGAAACAACTCTCATTTTTATAGTGCTAGACTCTGCGGCAAGACTATGCATTGTTTTCAAAATGAATTATACGATCTTCAGATGCCCTCTAAAAGCTAGCGGCCGCCAGCATAAAGAGGTGATGATTGGTGCAATTTGGCAACAAAATGCTTTTGTAACCTCTGTTTATATATAGCGCACGAGTGCCGTACGAGGTGCCTCTCAGTTTTAAAAGCATAATTTAAAACAACAGGAGAACCGAAGGAAGGCAAGATATTCAGACAATTTAAAACCATAATAGAGGAAAGGAAAAAAAAAAAAACAAGGCGCGATATACAAAGAGATTCATTCAAACACATTTTAAAACAGAATAAAATTACAGTGTAAAACAAATGACATTACGCAGATAAGAGGAAGACTGAAGAGGCACATTTTCGGTTTCCATTAAAATACCGTATGTCTCTCGGCTGCTCCCTGTTCATTCTTTATGATTTTATTTTGAGCTTCCATAAATGTTTGCATAACAATTGTGATCAACATTTACATACCTTGCAATTAGTGTATAGCACTGGTAGATGATATAACAAAAAATATTACAATTTGGGCACCCCCAACCCATGATTAGACTTGCACTCGCATTCCATACACTTGCATACATACACCCACACATATGAATGAATGCATATCATGAAACCTCAAACTAGCATATACATTAATATATAACTAATATACAACAAAGATACATGGTAAGGCATTGACAGCATGCAAACGAACATCTACGCACAAGCATACAACAAAACAAGACACAGACAAACGGATCGACAGATGAAACTTAGGTCAGCTGTCTACAACTGCTTGCACTCTGGCTCAGAAATGAACCTATAAAATTAAATAATATATCATTAATATGTTACATTTTTTGTCATATATGAGTAACATTAAATTATCACTTAGCAGAATCTAACTGCAGACATATTCCACCCCAAATCTCATTAAATTGTCTTCTTTAATTGATTTCATCAGACATTGTTCTTTCAATTTTCAAATTTGTATTTCATTAACAAATTCCAGTTTTCGAAGGTGGGCGCTGTCAAGTCTTTCCAATTTTTTCAATAAATTTTTTTAAGAACAAGAAATGAAAAAAGGATGACACAACCAACCATATATTTTACATTTGCCAGATCTTATACACAAATATCCAAGTATTATATATACAGAATGAAGGTATTAAAATGATGTTGCTTTTGGTCACAAGAGGTAAAACATCTCATTCAATCCATCCACACTTTGTTAACCTTCTCACAGCTACAGAAGGCATGTATAAGGGAGTCCCTTTGTATTCACACTGCAAATGTAAATCAGAAGAACGGATATCAAATTTAAGCATGCGATCCTTTGTATAGCATAATCTTGGCATTCATTTGTATTGATCTGAATGTAGGTTTTCACTTGCAGTACTTTTATGTGTAGGGGACAAGCCCGTTTCCCATTGTATATGCATTTTGGGGGAGCTTAAGTCACTGTTCCATTCATTATACGCGAATATATATTTAAGACTGGGTTAATTTCAGTTTAGTCAATATTTATTTTATACCCGAATATCCTTCAACATTCTTAGATGAGATGAGCCATAAGATGAGGAATTGATGCATCAATATTCATTAGATATAATATCATGTCATCTGCAAAAAAAATTCCTTGTTATATCCTTATTTCTTCTGTTTCTATTATTTTCAGAGCCAAGGGCAAGGTGACAAAGAACAACTGTGGTCGGTGCCCCCCTGTTGAAGGAAAGGAGATGAAAGAGTTGAATTTAAGTATATTTGAGCGGTTGGACATTACGCTTTAATCATATTGATGGTCTCCATCGGAAAATTACATACTTCCAGGGTTTTGAAAAGAAAAGACCGCCCCAGGCGATCGAAAGGCTTTTCCGCGTCCAATGCCATTAGGGTTATATCGATTTTCCGCTCTTTTTTAGCGTACTGAATAAGCGATTAACACATTCTTGCACTGGATTTTGAAATAGCTATTTTGTATAAAATTTGTATTTGATTACAATGAATTGTATCAGGAAGTTCCTTTGCTATCCGATTATTAAATAATTTGTGTTAATATTTTATGCGTGCTCTCAGTTCCAATGGAAGACCGTTCCAAAACCTCGGGCCGTAGGAACTGAAGGTAGCCACTCCAGAGGTCCCCATCCTGGACTTGGACAGAGCCAGGAGCATCAGATCAGAGGATGTAAGGGCTCTGCTAGGAACACATTTCAGAGACTTATAATAGGAATAATGTGTTCTCTTCCTGGTTTTAGTGAAAACTGGCAGCAGAATTTTGTAGTATGTATATATATAAAGACGCTTTAGGGTAAACCTTTGTCAGTTAACATCATTCGCCGCTACATCTACAGATGCAAGTTGAGGCTTTATTATGCAAAGCAGAAGCCATACATTAACGCTGTCCAGAAGCCCTATCTACTTCTCTGGGCTCAGTCTCATCTGAGATGGACAGCACAGTGGAAGCGTGTTTTGTGGTCCAACGAGTCAACATTTCAAATGTTTTGACAAAACAGCTGTCGTGTCCTCTGAGCCAAAGAGGGAAATGACCATCCAAGCTGTTATCAGTGTCAGGTCCAAAAGCCAGCATCTGTCATAGTACGGGGGTGTGTCAGTGCCCATGGCATTGGTAACTTGCACATCTGTTAGAGCACCATTAATGCAGAAAGATATGTACAAATTTCGGAGCAACATATGCTGCCATCCAGACACCGTCTTCTCCCGGGACGTCCCTTTATTTTCCAGCAGGACAACGCCAAACCACATTCTGCCCGGATTACAAGTGCATGGCTGTGTAATCTGAGGGTGCGGGTGCTCGACTGGCCTGCCTGCAGTCCTGACCTGTCTCCGATTGTGTGGCACATTATGAAGCGCAAAACACGGCAACGAAGGCCCCGTACAACTGCGCAGCTGAAGGCCTGCATAATGGAAGAATGGGGGAAAATTCCGCTTGCTGATCTTAACCAACTGGTGTCTTCAGTGCCCAAACGCTTAATAAGTGTTATTAAAATAAATGGTGATGTGTTACACAGTGGTAAACACTCGACTGTCCCAACTTTTTGGAGCGTGTTGCAGTCATCAGATTTGAAATGAGTGTATATTTTCAAAAAACAATTAAATTGACAAAGTAAAACGTCAAATAGTGTTCTGTTGTAGTGTTTTCAATATAGTAAAGGGTGACTGGAATTTACATTTTCACTCCTTTTTGTTTAATTGACATTTTCCATACCGTCCCAATGTTTTTGGAATTGGGGTTGTATTTTCCTAAATCTGCATGTTTTTCCACATTTTGCTGGATTGATACTTTTTTTTTAAAATTTCACTTTTTCTACTGTGAAAATGTGAAAATACTCTCCATTTTGAATTTTGGCAAGATGGTCCCACTCTTGCTCTATTTCTCTTTTTCCCTCAGTTTATCTCTCTCTCTCTCTCTCTCTCTCTCTCTCACTCTCTCTCTCTCTCTCAGCTCTCTCTCTCACTTCAGTTCGCTTTATATGCAAAGTGTCTAACCCAATTATTCTGGCACGGAACAACCAAGACATCAAAACAACTTTAAGAGAAAAAAGGCTATTGTTCCCGCCGGCAAAAAAATAAACGCTTCTTCAGAAGGAGACACAAAGCAGGTTTCTGAGTGGTTAAATGAGGGTACGTGAACCCTTTGAAGGTCTTTTTTTTTGGAGGAGCTGCTTTTTTTGTCACACACTTTTCTCTCAGGCTCAGCGATGTGGTGAAATGACA
Source organism: Anguilla pacifica (assembly GCA_039654925.1). Taxonomy (NCBI): domain Eukaryota; kingdom Metazoa; phylum Chordata; class Actinopteri; order Anguilliformes; family Anguillidae; genus Anguilla; species Anguilla pacifica. The sequence continues at coordinate 65,958,486 of CM077285.1, read as the reverse complement.
GCACTGACGACGCTCTGCTGCTCCTCCCCTCCCACAGAAATAACAGCCCTTCACTGGTATCTGAGAGCGTCAGGAGCAGAGGATGCATTCGCTTAATTTTGAGGTTCCTAAATGTCATACATTCGATAAACTGCAACCCTTTTCCCCTCTAACATTTTGTTGTTCACTATAATTTTTTTTCTCGCTCCCTCTCTCGCTCTCTCTCTCTCCCTCTCTCGCTCCCTCTCTCTCCCTTTCTCTCCCTCTCTCGCTCTCTCTCTCTGTCTGTCTTTGGCTGCCTGATCTGACAGGCTTTCGGCCTACAGCATGGACGTCCAGCGCGGTCGCTACAGCAACAGGAGCATGGACATCCAGAACCATCCCAACTCTGCTAAATTACAGGACCAGTGAGGCCTCTCTCTCTCTCCCTCTCTCTCTCTCTCTCTCTCTTTCTCCCTCTCTCTCTCTCTCTCTCCCCCTCTCCCTCTCTCTCTCTCTCTCTCTCTCCCCCTCTCCCTCTCTCTCTCTCTCTCTCTCTCTCTCTCCCTCTCTCTCCCTCTCCCTCTCTCTCCCTCTCTCTCTCTCTCTCTCTCTCTCTCCCTCTCTCTGTCTCTCACTCAGTCTCACACACTCTCTCTCTCTCTCTCTCTCTCTCTCTCTCTCACAGCATGTGGAGTACTAAATATAATATCAGTGAAACAATGAGCATACTGGATTCACATTTGGGCTAACGGTCCACAGCAGCGTCCGCTGGCTTTTAGTGTTACTCTGGGCTTGAGTGGCGCGCCAATCGGCGAGTTGAAGCAGTCGGTTACACGGCTGACCCAGCTCTCCAGGTCTCCTTGGTCTGACATCAGAGAACAATCTTAAGGCCGCATGAAGCAAAAACCAGCAGACTCTGTGGCCCCGCCCCCTCCAGTTCCAGGACTGAAAACCCCCCGATGGAGGAAATAAAAAATAATAAAAAAGCAATACAAGCATGAGCTTGTATGCTATTAGGTTTTTTCCCCACTAATTTTGGATGACTTACTTCTGAAGAAGTTTTATGCACTAATGTACAAGGGGCGGGCTGTTCAGTCTCCAGAACTCACCTTTTGTACTCCACATCTTTGAAAAGATTCCCAAGATACCTGAAAAGATTTTTGCTAAGTGACTTGCCCTTTCCAAACACTAAGACACTTCATGCTTCAGGTTTTTTTCTCTATTGACTCAGGGCCTGCTTTGCTAAGATCTTCAGCATGCGATTGGTTATGGTATTTGTTCTGCACCAGTCATTGGTTGTGTTATTAGTTTTGTGTGCGTCAAAAGGGTTTGCATGTGCTAAAGGTCTTAGTAAATCAGATCTTTGGAATTGTATTTATTTATGTACAGCAATCCTTAAGCATGTAAAGTCCTGGAGTAGTATTCCACAGGGCCTGTTACACAATGATGTGGCGGTATCTGAGCCTGCTTCCATTTCTTTAAATCTTTCATCAAGTGTATTAAAATTTCAAGCAGATTCGTATAACATAAGACAGCAGAGAGACAGGGTCACAGAACCTTTTCAGCTTAATGTGTCCTCTTGTGATGACATCAATTTTTAGTGTCTCCTCTGCCCATGTGAAAGGTTAACCTGCCTGATAGTCAGTCTGCCGTGCATTGTGTAGCATTTTCCCCTGGAGTAATCTCCTCTTAATTTAACCATTTGGAGAGCAGGCCTTTTTGGAGTGTCAGTGTCCTAGAACTCCACTTGCTTTTAGTTACCAGTCATGATTGTTCCGTCGGCATTAGAATGTTCAGTTTAGAAAATTATAATCACATATTTGTGATATGCCACCTTAAAGGGTTAAGCCAAGGTCAGGTAGTGACCTATCCATGGTTAGTGAGAGAATGCTAATGCTACAAGGTGTGGCTATCAACATTCCAAAATACCAGGCCGATGTCCATTTTATTCCCTTTGTCCTGAACTATGTGAGAACAAAAATTAATTTAAAACTTGCAATGGTATGCAGGTTTCTGACCTGATGAATGCCGTGAGCAACTCCAGAGCAAGTGAACAATAAAGCTCAGCTGTGTGCACTGCAAACGCTGTCCAACGTCCTGGAGGCCTCATAGACTTTCGTATGTCACAGGGTTTGTAGGTCTCTCCCAGTATCACACATGCATCGACGTACTAACCAGTGATTGGTAGAATTCCAGCATAGACCGAATTCCAGAATTCCACCATTGGCAGAGCTCCACCATCCCACCATAGTATCTTCTTCTAGAGTCTAGACCTCCCCTGATGTGACCAAACAGCTTTTTCCCCACATTGGCTAATTAGTAGACAACATGACACTATGGACCTATCCCAGAATCCCACCCACAGCGGCGCTATGTTGTCCGGGAATGCAAAGCAACACTTGCGGCTACTGTGAATTGAGGGAGAGCCTTGGCTTGAAGGGCCTTGATTAGACTGCCAGGTTCCCTGTCAGTCTTAATTAGCTCCCAGCAAGGGAACACTGTAGCCTGGCCGCCCAGGGGGAACGACAGCCAATAACCCCTTCCACACAACAATAGCGCAGGGGCAACCATTATCAGCATCCTTCTGCAAGGCCTCACGACAGCCCCTGAGCTTTTCATCAACGTGCTCGCTGAGAGGATCGCTCAAGAAACTGAAGCAATGCCACGTCATGAACACTGTTCTCAAGAGCACAGACTGTGTGAACCATTCAAGAAATGTCTTTTTTAGTTCAAGGAGAAAGGTTCTCTCCCCCTCCGTTTCTCTACATTACACTGCAGCAGCTATTGGAACGCTCTATTCCAGAGACACTCACAGAACATCAGTGCTAATCTCAGGAATACAAAAGCGTGAACTTAAAAGTAAAAAAAAAGGACCTTCGATAACCAACAAATACAAAGTTAAACTGGCAAACCAACTGTCAGTATTTTAAACAAAAGTGAGCACTGTTATACAGATAATCCAGCTTACAGCTATAGCTATGACATTTTCCGAAAGGAAAGAGGACAATTAAAAAGGGTCAGGGGAGCCATGGTGCAGTCTCACGAGCTCTGTCTTGAGTCTGGATCAAAAGATGGGCCGGGTAAGACAGGATATACATTATTTCACCCTGTGGGGTAATTAGTTCTCTGTATTTAACCCATTCTAGCTACTTACATGGGCAGCCACAGCCTCCAGGGGATCATTCCAGTTGCTAATTTTCCTCATACGGAAGGCCAAACTAATCAAAAATAGATGAAACTGACGTCTGGCATCGCGTGTTGTTTGCGCATTCTCGACACGTTCACCAGGCGCAATTTCAAACGTCAGTTTCATGTTCTCTTGCCCCGTTTGGCCTTCCATACCAGGAAAGGAAGCGAGCAGAGGAAGCAAGGGCGGATCAAACAAGCGATTGGAATGAGCCCCAGTTCTGAGGCCCGTAGCTTGGTCAAGGGCAATGGCAGGAGTATGCCTAACCTGACATGGGAAGCTCATTCTACCACCAGGGGGAACACAACTGACAGGAAACATAACCTGGCCGCTCAGGTACATAAGGAGGAGGGGCCAGGTACCCTGCAGCAAGTAGAATGAGAGAGGTCTGAGTGGCCTGATGATCTTCTGAAGACATAACAGAGCCATCCTCTCAGCTGGCCCATAGGCTGAGCATCAAAGATCTCAGTTAAATGCAAGCCGGTGTGTGTAACCAGCGGAGGGAGATGAGAAGGGAAGGGACATTTCTGAGCCCGCGGAGGTTGCGGATGAGGATGTGCATCAGGTGAGCAGAAGCACGCTCGGAGTGGGACAGTTTGTTTTCCAGTGCCACCTGTCAGCAGCAGTAGTCATCAGCATCATCGTCATCATCATTATCATCAGCGGCGTCAATTATTCGCAAGCGAAGGGATAAACAACCTGGTATAAAATGATTCAAGCAGGAGGAGCACCGTAAAGACACACAAGCACTGTTAATGCCCAAAGAGAGCGGCGTGCATGACAATAAAACACAGTTCTGAACCATATGAATGTGCTGGAGCACATAATTAACCCAGCCCCGGCCACTCCATCCCTGCACAATCACAGCACAATGGGCCCCCATCCGTCAGGGCCTATGGAATTGCCTTTGGCCCATATGGCACCCCCTATGTGGGGGGTGGGGGGTGGGGGGTTGGGGGTTGGGGTTGGGGTTGGGGTTGGGGTTGGGGGGGGTGGCATCATTAATCACAAAGACACATATGAAGAACGCAAAATAAGAATTTCCAGCTCCATTCATAGAAGCCACACATGGTTCTGCTCTGTCGTGACGCTTACGAAGCCTGACATATTTTTATGAATTTATTCATGCTTTTTTAAACATGCTGTTTTGTGTCTCATTTTAACGCTGTTTGCTTGGGCTGCGTAATGCCGGGAGCGTAGCGAGCCGTGGCGCTAACGAACACAGAGAGCCGGGATGGCCTCCGCATGCACAGACGCATGTAATGTCCTTGTAACGTTGCAACGTGTTTGTTCAACTGATATGTGCATTTGGGATTTTTTTTTTTTTTCATACATTCACATAATTTCCTCCAATATTTCATTACTGGTAATCACCCAGCGTGCAGTAATCCAATGCATACACTCAATCTGAATTCCCTGGTCAGTGCAACACAGATTGCAAGACAGCCCAAAAGCTGTTGGAAACAGTGGAATATTGCTGGATATATTTTCTGTAATCTGTCTTTATCAGGGATCTAATTCAAAAAGAGTAGGTGTAGTTTTGGTCTAGTCCAGCACTAAGACACCTGATTCTACTTTTCAAGGTCTTGTTTAAAAGTCATGACAAGTTATTTAGTAGAATCGGATGTCTTTGAGCAGGGATAAAACAAATACCTGCACCCACACCTGCCATTTTCAGCAACACTGCTTTATATACACACTGCAAATGCTTCATTTACTGTTTTATGTCTTCAATCTGCTAAATTCAGACCAGCATTAACATGTATAGAAATTCTGTATGATGTTTTTTCCTGGGTTAAATTTTTTTTGCACACATTGTGGGGCTAAACATGTCAAATTCTGTCCCTAATTTGGATTGTCCGATTATCTGCAACTGCAGCTGTGTCAGTTGATGCGTGAAACCAAACCCCACTGCGAGTGTACATGTGGAACATGGTCCGGTGGAACGGACTTTTGCCGGCCCTGCCCACCGTGGGGGAGAGCACACGCACCTGGCTTGTGTTAACTAATCAGCCCAGGTGCTTAAAGGTGTGTGTTCCTTTCCACGGTACTGGGCCGAGACCGGGAGCACACAGAGAGGGTGTGTGAGTTTATTTTTGAGTTTTGGTTTCAGGAAAGCGCAGAAGACAAAGGAAACCGCAGCTGAAAATTGGCAGAGCTGGCAAGTGAAAAATTTGCCAACTGAGACCAGCTGAAAAGCAGTCGCTGGGTTTCGCTTTCTTTTGTCTTTGTTGTTTTACCTTATTGTTCTTGCCTAGAACCCGTGAGGAGGAATGGCAAAGCTGTTTGTTTGTTTTTGTGTTGGTGTGCTCATGCTTTCACTCTCTCTCTCTCTCTCTCTCGCTCTCTCCCTCTCCCCCTTCCATGTGGCAAACTCCGGTGCACGTCCGCAGGACGCAGTTCGCACAGGGCAGAGTGGAAGGAAGGCCTTTCGTACGGCGCTTTGGCATGCAGCCCGCGGGCCCTCGATCGCCCGGCGGGGGGGCTGCTGAAGAGCCTTACCGGCCGAGCCCTCCCCGCGCTCCGGGCGACGCGGTCGGCCGATTACGCATCGCCCTGCGGTGCTGCCGAGCCGGCACCGGCACAATCTGGACGCGATCTGACACCACGGGGCTCATCCTCGCACCACAGCGTGGTGTCACAGCCAAATGAGCCAGCCAGAAGCCCTGTAGAAATACGTAATGATTGAGCTTGTTCCCTGCTGTGTAACTACTTATCACTTCTAAAAAATCTACAAAGACGTGCAATTTGGCTGGGGGGGGGTGGGGTGCCCACAATTTCGCATAGCACTGTACACTGTAACAATTCTTGCATGTTGTTTTTCCTCCTCTATTCAAACGGACGTCAAAAAAAAAAAAACGGAGCCCAGATTGTGTATCAATGCAACCTGAAACAATTACGTGCCGGTATTTTTTTTGTTGTTGTCGTTGAGATTTTCAGATTGAAGCGCATTTGGAAGACCAGCGCTGATGTTCATATGTGAGGATAGTGTGGGTACTACACTGTGTGATCATTAACCCACCCAAGTTACTTGCACATGGATAAACGAGCGGGATCCAGATCGGCCGCATCATCACTCGAGAAGCCTCGCTCTGGTTGTCGCGCTTTAGCGTTCAGTTGGTCTCACAACAGAGATTCGAAAATGCGCTCGACGGACACATCGCCGGGTCCCCTCCGCGTTCCAGCTCCCGCTCGGCGTTTCTGTTAGCACGTTTAATATTTACGTCACGTCAAAAGGAATTAAAGGGGGAGGCGTTTTGCGCGCGCACGCTTGCACTCGGGCTAGTCGGTTATTATTTATTCACTGGGCGGACGGGCTCACATGGAGGCATTTGTAGGTCATGTGGCTCACACAGTTTAATTACGCGTTTACTCTGCTGGGTATTACCCGGCTCCTCTCCGGCTCAGGAAGCTGTTCCGCCATAGAGGCCATGGAAATCATAGCAAGTGAATGTGCGGCCATCACATTCAAAGCCCTAAATGGCAGGGTGGTGGCAAGGAGCCTGCCACCCCCCCGCCCCAGTATCCCTAAAAAATAAAATAAAATAAAAAAATAAAATAAAATACAAATTGACACAGAGGATATGATAGCTGGAAGTGTAATCATTCATGCACACCCCCTCCCCCACCCCCAAGTTCACAATTTAGTCTGTTTTCCCAAGTTCATCAGCTTGGTTCAGACATTCGATCCCCCCCTCGCCCTCCCCCTCTCCCCCAAATAAAAATAGATAAAAGTGAAAATCTGGCTGTGACACTGTGTAAGGGGTACAGACAGTAAAATCAGAACTTTTCCCAACAGAAGGCAATCCAGTCTGAAAGCAACGCTGCTTTTTATTCTCTGCCAATGCCTCGCCTTCACAAAGGGCTCACAACACAAAGTACTCATGGGATATTGAAAGTGGGTTCGGACGAAACCCAGCGGGGACTGACTGCTAGTCCGGAATGAGAACACCGTGTTTGTTAAAATTTTCCGGCGCAGTCAGGGTGAGAATTAGGGAGAACTGTGTCTGTGACTCTCAAACCAGACACACTTCAAGGACTTACTGCATATCTCTAGGCACACATCGATTCTTTGGGTCAATAAAATGTGAGCCAATTTACCTCAGAGGTCACAGTGACCCCTCTGCATCCCTGTCCGAAATGTAAGACTGACACAGTGAGGAGTATTATAATATAAGCAGTTAAGAGTGCTTGAGCCACTGATTGGTGGTTAATGTTTCATTGGTCACACATGAGGATGTGCAAGTCTGTTGTTTTACAACATCCGCAGGCAAGAAAACACATTCATAACTGTGACCCGAAATCCAGCGCAGAAAAAGAGGAGAAAGGAGAACGTGGACAGGAAGCATCGACAACAACAACAGGAGGACCACTGTCGTGTGCTACGCTGGTTCAATGGGCACTGAACACATCAGCATTTTAGCACCGGTGTTAAGTGCTGCTAAAGGCTAAAATGCTTGGAGTTCAGCTGAGGACTGGTGCATGGGCTTCTGTGCTTGCCACAGGACCCAGCAGACAAGGAGGGAATACTGAGGTGGCATTTCCGCGCGTGAACCTTAGCACAAAGGTAGACTTATCAAGTTTTTTTTTTTTTTTCTCGTTGAACAATTGATTTTTTCCAAGAAAAGCAGTTGCCTAGTACACCGCCCACCGCCCGTCAGAGCATGCTGTATTTTTTTTTTAACTCAGGTTTGGCTTCTTTTATTCGTTGATTTTTTTTTTTTTTTTTTACTGTTGCCGGTATTGTGGCAATAAATAATACGAGCCTATTTTTATATAAAAAAGAACTGAATGCAATGACATGAACATACAAAAACCGCAGCTTCAGTGAGCAGAATGATTCAAAGGAAACTTTTGTAACAAAAGGGTAACTCTGAATGAATCAATGGGTACCTTTTTGCAAGAGAGGATCGTTTTGACTTTAGCTCTGAATGGTGTATTCAGAGGGATGACAGCACCCGGCACTCAGCAGACATCTTCAGAGCTCCTGCCTAACGATTTGTGCTCCCTGCAACACAGGCCCGAGCTCGTATAATTATTTTGTGAAAAGGTGTATCTGGAGTGAAGGGATTTGGGGTGTGGGGGTGGGGGGGGGGGGGGGTTAGTGGTGCTGTATGGTATAGGGATACGGGGGGGTGGGGAGGTGGGGGGGTGTTAGGACGATTCCATGAGCCCTCAAACAATTGTGCTGTATCTGTGCAGGGATGCGGTGGCCGCCTGGGGTGGTGGGGCCCAAAGTGAGGTCTTTTCACGGGGCCCAGAATCCCAGGTGGGGAGACTGTGCAGGCTCCCTGTGCTGAGTTTTCCTTTTAATCTGTGCTCTGGGGTCCTTTCCTCACTGGGGGGTATCGCTAACATCGCTCACATGAGTTGCAACTGACGACAACAGTGGCTAGACATCCACCCCCGCACCTTCCTTCCCCTCCCCTCCGCTCCCCTCCCCTCCCCACATCCCTGTACCATACAGCACCACTGCCCCCCCTCCCCCACCCCCCAAATCCTCCCGCGTAGAACGGCCAGAGAACCGAGGCTCACTCTGACCACACGAAAGGTTTGGTTCGTAGGGCACGTCCATAAATCAATCTTGCGGCGTCTTCAATATCGCAATATCGCAATATCGGAGTTTGTTGCTATCGTAAAGGGCACGGAGTCCGAGTCTAACTCCTGACCACCGCCTGAGGGGATGGCGGGGGTGCAGCCTGGCTCACTTCCTCCGTTCTTTCTTCATTTCTTTTTTAATTTAAAATTTGAAATTGCACCACTCAAGCTATTGTGACATATAGTATGGCAGAGGTATTCAAAGCTGGCCCTCAAGCTGGCCATTTCCTACCTGATAGTGACTGTAGTTCACTGACTATTACCGATTGGCCAAAGATCCCAGGCACCTGAGGTCCCAGGTCTAAAACAAATCCCTGATTGGTGGAGCAGAATGAGAACCAAACTCTGTAGTTCATACCGACTTCCTTATACAGGGCATTCAGAAAGTATTCAGACCCCTTCACATTTTGTTACATTACAGCCTTATTCTAAAATTGATTAAATTCATTTCTCATTCTTTTATTCTCATCTACACATAACACCCCGTCATGACAAAGCAAAAACAGGTGGTTTTTAGAAAGTTTTGCAAATGTATTAAAAATAAAAAACTGAAATATCACATTTGCATAAGCATTCAGGGAGGGGATGTGGGGGGAGAGAGGAGGAGTAGGAGGAGAAGGGGGTGGATGTCTAGCCATGGGTGTCATCAGTTCCTGCTTATATGAGCGATGTTAGCAATACCTCCCAGTCAGGAAAGGACCCCAGAGCACAGATTAAAAGGAAAACTCAGCACAGGGTACCTGCACAGGCTCCCCACCTGGGATTTTGGGCACCGTGAAAGGATCTCATATTGGGTCCCACCACCCCAGGCCACAGGTCAACTGTGGGACCTCGTATAGACAGGGGTGTGCATTTCCAAATCATGCCCAGTCAATTGAATTTACCGCAGGTGGACTTCAATCAATTTGGAGGAACATCTCAAGTATGATCAATGGAAACAGGATGCACCTGAGCTCAATTTTGATAGCAAAGGGTCTGAAATACTTATATAAATGTGATATTTCAGTTTTCTACTTTTAATTAAAAAAATTCTAAAAAACCTGTTTTTTCTTTGTTATTGTGGGGTATTGTGTGTAGATTGATGAGAATAAAAATTGAATTTAGTCTATTTTATAATAAGGCTGTAACGTAACAAAACAGTGAAGGGGTCTGAATACTTACCAAAGGCACTATATGATAAATAAAGGCTCTTATTTACATACATATACTGTGCGCCTGTGTATTGTGTGTATCCTGCTTTTTTTCACACACCATGATGGTGGCACTTGAATGATTGTAACTGCCAATCTCCATGTCTGGTGGTGTTTGCAGTTGGATACACATTGGCAAGTTATTTTGGCTACAAGCGCCTGCCAAACGAATAGGTTGTAAATTGTAATCACGCTGCAGCAACACGCATTAATTAAGAAATCAAGACTCGATGGAGCGGGCGTGCACGAGCGACTCCCACCGCGTCCGGATTCGGCTCGTTCGCAGATCCGGCAAACGTAAAAATGAAACGGCACGTCTCCCCCGACAGCAGGAACGGCGCGCAGGGCAGTCAGGGTGGAGGGCCTCGCCAGATCAGAACTCCTCTGCCGAGTTTAGCCCGGTTCCTCCGCAGATCGGGTGCCGAAGGCTGAACAAACGGGGCGGTCCTGTGTGCCACCGAGCGAGCGGATTTAATTTAACTTCAGCGTTACCATATCACGTCTGACTCTGGCCTTTTTCCTCCACAAAAGCAAAGCCCAGAAGCTTTTGTCTGGTTACTTATCGGGGTTATCAGCCGCCCACGCCTACTGTCTCTCGAACAATAATGAGATGCAGAACTTTTTACATATTGATAAGTGCAATAAATATTAATAAAAGTCTACGCTGTCTCCTGGGTGCAGTAGCAAAAGCTGTCTGTCGGGCTGTTGCAGTTTTATCTAAGAGCCATCAATGAATGAGATATAAATATCTGTATATTTGGCCAATAACAGTGTTCATTGCCTTTTCCTGTAGCATGTGTGTGTGTGTGTGTGTGTGTGTGCACGTGTTTGTGTGTGTGTGTATGTGTGTGTCTGTGTGTGGGTGTGTTTGTGTGTGTGTATGTGTGTGTGTGTGTGTGTGTGTGTGCATGTATATCTTCTGTAATTTGTTGTTTGTCTTGTTTTGCTTCTACTGATTTATTGGTTGTAATGTACTACTGCGGCACTATTTTAATATACAGATATATTAAATATATTAGTATTTCAATATTTAATATTTTAAAAGACCCATGGGGTAGATTACATCACCATTATGTAACTGACCTAAAGGTTATTATCAGTTTAGTAAAGAGAGATAATCCACAAAATATTTGCTTCGAGTTAAAGAGGTTAAATGGCATGACAGCTGTGACATAACTGTGATATTTAAAAACATTATGTACACATTTTAAGACATGAAATGCACCGTGTTACCCCCAAGGGTGATTATGGCTGGAGGCTGTGTTTCAGGATGTCACTAGAGTGTGGAAGAGCGTCAACATTATATTATGGCACAAACAGAGCCCAGGGTTATTCATGAAAACATACAGCAATGGCTTAAACAGAATCAGACCTGCATCCACTGGCCATGTACACTTTGCACACCTCACATAAACCTTGGAAATTCAATTTAAATGACTGTATTTTCCTCTGTGCATCTCTGAATGTAAATTTAATCTCATTATTTGTAATGAAATAATGTTGATTTCAAAACACAAAAGCCTAACCCCGGACAAGGGTTGCAAATGATCTCTGACCTTGAAACCCAGGGTCATTTATCAATTGTTTAATTGTCCCTGACAAAAGAACAAACAAATTAAATTAAATTAAATTAAAGAATGCACAGACGTGCCTGTGGCAGTGACAGTGGCGCAGCGAGGTAATGCTCACAGCTACAGTTTTTTGTGTTAAATCAGCTCTGAGTACATTTTACCCTGCTAGTGTTTTTGTAGCTGAAGTGAACTGAACGTTTTATTGTGTATTTGCAAGACGGCACATTATATCAGCACTTACATACAGTAAGTAAGACGGCCTGCTTTGTTTTGGTTTTTTTTTGTGCTCCTTAACACTCTGTGTGCGTCAGTCCCGATTCCCTGATCTTCCCCCTGGTCCGCCTGACACATACCACCCCCCCCCCCCCCCCCCCACACACACACACACACACACACACACCTTTAACCCGTGATGAAGGAACTGTGCGCCTCCAGCTAGCAGTGATGAAAGAAGGCAGAAAAGGGCAGCATTAATCTCATTTTACTCATTAATGTCACTGAAACCTCATTCTCATTCAAGCTCAGGTGCTGTCCTTGAGCCTGGAAGGGGAAGGGGAGGAGGAGGGGGAGGGGGAGGGGGAAGGGGAGGGGCGGGGGGGGTGTCCCACGGAGATACTGTCCGCCAAATTACTCTCTCTCTCTCTCTCTCTCTCTCTCTCTCTCTCTTTCTCTTCCGTTTTATTGCTCTGCCACTTGCACTCAGCCCATGCTGTGTGATACTTGTGGGAGTACTACAGCGGTTGTCCTCCTCCAGGTGGCCTTTAAAGACCCATCACGACGAAAGCGGTACATTTGTTCTTCACAACGAGTTCTCATTAAGTCCAGTACAAAAAGATAAATAAAAAAAATAGGCCAATGGTTTTTCATTTGATTTCTGCACCACCAAGTGGGGAACATGATATTGAAAAAATGATATTGAGTTCATCCGTTGCCGAGGTCGTTCAGAGCCGACAGCTCCGATCTCCAGCCAGGATATTGATGCATCCTCAGGGCCCGGGGAGCTTTGCCTGGCCCTGCTCTGTGCAGGTCAGTGTGGGGCGTCTGCAAGGCTGGTCAGGAGTGTGACACATACTGTATGCGCACGCTGCCTGTCCAAATGTCCAGCTGTTGCCATCAGGCAGTTCTACAATACAGTTTCAGTTGAATTAGGTGGGCATGCCTAATGGCCTATATGAGAAAGCCACCAAGATAGAGCAAAACTGTTCTCATGACAATTGATAGTTCACAATTTAATAATTATTCATTATATGATTCCATCCATCCATTATCTTTATCCTGAGCAGGATCGCGGGAGCCCATCCCAGCATGCATTGGGCGAGAGGCAGGAATACACCCTGGACAGGCCGTCAATCTATCGCAGGGCACACACACCCTTCACTCACACACTCATACCTATGGGCAATTTAGAGTTTCCAATTAGCCTTCCTGCATGTCTTTGGAGGAAACCCACGTGGACACGGAGAGAACATGCAGACTCCACACAGAAAGACCCTAAGCCGAGATTCGAACCCACAACCCTCTTGCTGTGAGGCGACAGTGCTACCCACTGCACCAAAATATAATGTTAATCTACACAATTCTTGCCACAATCAGAGAGAACACTGATTACAATTACTATATGTTGAACTATCGATTGCCACGAAAATGGTTTTGTTCAACCTTGCATGGTTGGGGAGGTGGGGGGGAGGGGGGGTTGTGTGGAAGTGAGGAATTCTGGGATATGGGTATTTGCTAGAGGGTGGGGCGGATGCGGATTGGAGAAAAAAGGCTGATGTGGCGTCGTATAGTATCACATGTGCCTTGGGTTAGGGAAAGGGCGGATAAGGAGTGTGATGTGGTGTGTGTGGAGAGTAGGCCATGGTGAAGATGAAACAGCGTTTATTTATGGTGACTACGACATACTACTGTACTGTACTGTACTCTACTGTACTGTATATGCAGACCGTTTTTAGCTACCTGTAATACTTCAGTTTGTAACCAGAAGCAGAGCCAGAGAAAGAACCCTAAGTGGTGGCTGGAAACTAAATAAACAGAAAGGAACTCAAAGTAAAAAATAAAAAAAAACAATTATTCAGCTTTTTCTTTGACTTTTAAATGTCCACCCCCATAGCAATTTCAGGGCAGCATCTGCCCACTTCCATGCTGTGAAAAATTGCTGCAAATGAAAGGACACAGCCTAAATAAGCAGGTAATTGGCTATCATAGCCCTAATGTTATTTGCCTGTTTTAAATAGGCTGTTTTAATTCTGTAAAAATCTTGCATTGAGCAAAGATTGAAGATGAGCTCAATTTGATCAGCAAAATTATTGTTCTATTTTCTTATTGTTGAGTGAAATGTACTGATCATGGCTGCTTCTATTGTTTGGAAAAGGTTTACACACACGCACACACACACACACACACACACACACACATGCACACACACAAACACATACATACACACACACACATGCACGCACATACACACACACACGCACACACACACAAACACATATACACACACACGCATGCATGCACGCACACACACACACACACACACGACTGAATGCCTGCAGATTAATTCATCTTGTTTACAAGGCGAAGGTATCCTTGCATATATTTGCATATTTAACCTTTATGATAATTTTCGTTTTCAAAAAAATCTTTTGTTGTCCAAGAATGCGAGATTATTTTGTTGCGTATTGTGAAACCTACCCACGGCGCATGCATTGATAATAGGATATGGACAGAATTTTAATCATTTGTCTGGCAAACTGAAATGGTTCTGGATGCACTTGTTTGTCAAATACAAAACCCCGTGCAGACCATCCTTTCCTTACACCGACAGACATGCTCAGAGGAGCCCACCTTCATCAGAGAGCCCGCAAAGCCAAGCAGCCAGTTAATTATAAGATAACAGGCCGCGGGTGCAGTGATGTGTGCCCCATCCCTGAGAGGAGCTTATGGGCTTTCTGTGAGGATTCCTGGAGCTTTCTAAGGATTCCTGGAGCCGGCGAGTTTTCTGTCCTTCGTTTTCCCAGAGCTCAGGTTTTTGAGAGCTGTCAGTGGGATTAAAGATTATTACAGTTGAGGATTCAGTTCAGGGAATTTCTGAATTATTTTTACGGCTTTTCTGACCCCGCTCACATCGTGAAAGTATTTGTTTGCTCAGTGCCAATGTTTTTTGGTCTGGTTTTAACTTGATCTCATCTCTTGCTCAAGAGTTCCCTGTGAAATTATTTGTAAAATGTAGCTGCAACATCTTACTGAAAAACTGGGTCATGCTACAGTGTTCTAGGGCTCGATGTACTGTCGGTTTTTACTGGTGGCAGGGGAACAATCTGTCACAAAACCTAAATGTGCCTCACTAATTTGGACCAATCATGGTGTGTGTTGGAGTGGGGGCTGGAATGTTTATGAGCAGTTAATACCAGGGATAATTAAAACAGGGATGCGATAGTCATGACATCACCTTATTGGGAGGAGCCCCACAAATCATAAAGTAATAAATAACTTTAAAAATGTGGGAGAGATGGGTGGATACTTCCTGGTTATAGCCAGAAACTGCACCAATCAATGTGAGTGTTATTCTATTGGTACTTACCAAGGAACTCCATGATTGGTGGAGCTCCTCAATTTGTTTTCACAAAGGTGATGTCACAACTGTCATATCCTTATTATCGCTTATTATCCCTGGATGAAACAAGGAAGTGATTGACAGCACATGGTAGCTCCACCCATTCACATATGTTTTAAAAGGCTGTGAGGGGCCCAACTGTCTCTGTGTTTGATTTGCTGCACAAAGCAACAAAATACCACGGGCAAAAAAAAAATAATAATTGGTAAGTTTGAAGTGCCACTAAAAAAATCTGCATTCTGTCTTTTCGGAACAAGGCTGGCAGTGAGTTTTTATCTGTAAAAGCCTCTTTTGTGATCTGCACTGCACTGCTTACAATAAACACCACTAAAGAAAACTGTCCATTGAATGTCCTTTTTCATAATAACTCTAGCCAGTCTCTTTATTGACACTACAAAAGGAAAATAAGGCCAGCCATGTACGAACTGATTTTGTTCTACTGTGAGATGAGCCAACCCATCAAACCTCATGACTTTTTTTTTTGATTGCACAGCTTATCTTTGAAGTTGCACTACCCAAGCTTTTCTGATTTTTCCTAAGAATGGTGTTTTTGCAAAGTTTGCCCATGAAAAAAAAAAAATATGTCCTTCACAAAAATACAGAATTTTCCATTTCTCCTTGGCCAGCCTGTGTGATTAGCAATTCTGACTTTTACTTTCCTTTATAAAGTGTTTGTCGTAGTGGAGAGTTCCTATGTGGAACTCTGATTCCAATAAGAACGACGGATGAATAGATGGCAGCCAATCGGGTGTGGTGCCCTGCATTTCAACCTGTAGATCAGACTCAATGGCAGTCAATCAGGTGTGGTGCCCTGCATTTCAACCTGTAGATCAGACTCAATGGTGGTCAATCAGGTGTGGTGCCCTGCATTTCAACCTATAGATCAGACTCAATGGCGGTCAATCAGGTGTGGTGCCCTGCATTTCAACCTGTAGATCAGACTCAATGGCAGTCAATCAGGTGTGGTGCCCTGCATTTCAACCTGTAGATCAGACTCAATGGCGGTCAATCAGGTGTGGTGCCCTGCATTTCAACCTGTAGATCAGACTCAATGGCGGTCAATCAGGTGTGGTGCCCTGCATTTCAACCTGTAGATCAGACTCAATGGCGGTCAATCAGGTGTGGTGCCCTGCATTTCAACCTGCTGTACAGACTCAATGGTGGTCAATCCGATGTGGCGGTTTGAATTTCAACTTGCAGAAGAAACTCTATGACAGGGGTACAAAACCCCAGCTCACAAAACTACACAACTTCTCCCTCACCATTGACGGTTCCCCTGTCTCCCCCTCCCCCCTGGTCCGCAACCTCGGTGTCATACTTGATCCATCCCTCTCCTTTGAAAAGCACATCAACAACACTGTCAAGGTTTCATTTTTTCACCTGCGTAATATCTCCAGACTCAGGCCCTCTCTCACCCACCCCGATGCAGAAAAACTCATTCACGCCTTCATTTTCAGCAGATTAGACTACTGCAATGCACTCCTCACTGGTCTTCCCTCCCGTCTCCTGCACAAACTGCAATTGGTTCAGAACTCGGCCGCAAGAATACTGTCCCGCACATCTTCCCGGTCTCACATCACCCCTATCCTGAAAGATTTACACTGGCTCCCAATCACATCACGCATCACATTCAAACTCCTCCTCCTAGTTTACAAATCCCTAAATGGCCTCGCACCCACCTACCTCTCTGATCTCCTGCTCCCCTACCAGCCACCCAGACAGTTACGTTCATCCACTGCCGGCCTCCTCACCATCATCCCCTCTCAGCGCCGTTCTTTTGGTGACCGCGCCTTCTCAGTTGCCGCCCCCAAACTCTGGAATGCCCTCCCCCCTGACATCCGTACCTCTGACTCACTCACCTCCTTCAAATCACATCTTAAAACCCACCTCTTTTCCCGAGCTTTTCCTTGATGTTTGTCTTCCCCCCCTTTTTTTTTTTTTTTTTTTTTTTCCTTCTCTGAATTGTATGTTTCATTGTATGTATGTATATATGTATGTATGTACCATCTACTGTAAAGCGTCTTTGAGTTCTTGAAAAGCGCTATATAAAATAAATTTATTATTATTATTATTATTAAGGTAAAAAAAAAAAAAAATGTTAATCAAGGACACACACTGTCAATGGCTGAAGTGGGGAATTAATTTATGGCTTTTGAGTCAGTGTTACAAACTGCACCACACCTCTCAACCCCAAGGAGCATCTTTGAAGAACCTTTGAACTATGACCCACACAACCGGCCGTTGAATCGAATAATGGTAAAATTAGTTTTGCGACAAGTCAAAATTTGATCTACCGCTTGGGAAGATTGGTAGTACTAATACAAGAAAATAAGAGTCATTTCTGGTCTCTCTGGAAACCAGGAATTATTTAATTGTGTCATTTATTTGCTGAATCTACTAATAATAAAGGAACAACCAGCTCTCAAATCCCAGCTTCATGTGGGAGTGATGATGTATTGGTTTTCTTTTGTGGTAAAATAACGGGAATTAGGGAAAAGGTATTCGCTTCTGTGCCAGACAGGGAGAATTGTATTGACATTATTGAGCTGCCTGCTGGGCACGCAGGAGGCTACGATCTGTTCACTCCCATAACTCAGAGTGAATTAATCTAATTACTTTCAATGCTTTCAAATAATCTACCTGACTTCTAGACCCCATACCCACAAAGCTACTATAAAGGAGTTATTGCCTGCCTTCCGAAAACCTGCTCTGGACATAGCAAATTATTCATTGGTAACAGGCTGTGTTCCTACACTCTTTTAAAATGGGTTTGTTATTTTGTGCAGGCTAGCAATGTGTACGAAAGGCTTCAATGCGGGTTTAGGAAGCACTTCTTGTAGAGAGCCTTCCGTTACAGAGCTCCTGTCTGATGGAGTGATCTCCCTTTGTATGTTTGGGCTTCAAGTGTAAGGCTCAAAAACTTCCCTCATTTGTCAATCCTTTTGTTAAAGATGTGTGGGAAGGGGTAGATCAGGAGACCGTGGAGCTGTTATGTGAGCTGAGATGGCTGTGTTTGTGACCTGTCACTGCATGTGAACGCTCAGGTTTGCTGTTCTCGGCCTTGTTGGGGGTGCTGTGTTCAGGATCCCTCTCATGGTTGTGTATTTATTTTTTATTTTTTTAATCTAACCTTTACTTAACCAGGAGAACCACCAGTGAGATCAAAATCTCTTGTGCATGGAGGACCTGACATAAAACACAATAAAAGCTACAAACAGCTACAAAGTTAGACAGGCGACAGACGTGTTACAAACATCAAATGGGGAATGAGACGGCAGTGTAACAGTAAGTACAAAGCAGAGCAGAGGTTAAAAGCAGGAGTGTATTTCAGTCACAGAGTCATGAATTACCTGTTTGAAGTCAGCAACTGAAAGTAAGTTGTCAGAGTTTCGTCAAAAAGTACTGTCAAGGATTTTTTTGAATGTTGTTCCAACTGTAACTGTACACCGCCTTACTGCACGTCTTTTAGATATGCTGCCACAGTGTAGCACAGTGGGGCTTTTACATACTCTGCTCAGGCCTCTGCGTATGCCACACTTAACATTATTATATCATAATGTGACTCATTCTTCTTGTCTCTGTTTTCTTCCCTGGGGCTTTTGGCCCTTACCCCCACCCTTAGTTTGCAGGCCACTAGAGCCTCGCCTCGCTCCTGGTTCAAGCGCACACAGTGGCGCGGCGCGGAGGCCTGGATGCTCCCCCCCGCCCCTCTGCTTGGGCTGCCCCTGTTACCTGCGGGGCTTGACTGCCTCCAACCTGCCCAACCCATTTCAGCGTTTTCCCCGATAGAGCCCTCATTTCGGCCTCCATCCTTTCCGTCTGAACTATTACGCTCCCTGGGGGGGAGGCGTTTTCCTTCCCACTGGGGACTGTTTGCCTCAGTTGCTCGTCTTTTTGGTAGTTCAGGCCTGTTTTTTTTCCTGGATTTTCTTGTGTATTTCCACTGTAAAGCGTCTTTGTGACAGTTTCTCTGTAAAAACTAATTGCTACATAAACAAAACTGAATTGAACTGAATTTAATTGGATTGGTAATGTGGGAATTATTGTTTTTGGATTATCCGAGATTCAATTAAGCTCCCATAGTGCCAATTATGTTATTAAACAAATGAAAAAGAAATTAATTCATGGCTTATAACTTTGAGCGGTGTTTCATTAGATGAACTGTGGTATCTGTAGATCCTTTCTCTGGAGTTAATTAGACAATTAATTCAACTGACATGAATTGGAAAACGAAGGCTGGACCAAGCTGTAAATTTGACCAGCTGAGACTCATGAAAGGCTTTTATTCGCACTCTTTGGGGCAACAGAGCTCAGGAGGAAAGAGCGGTTGTCTGCCAGTCGGAGGATTGCCGGTTCGAGCCCCGCCCTGGGCGTGTCCCTGAGCAAGACACCTAACTCCTAAATGCTCTGGTGAATGAGAGGCATCAACTGTAAACCGCTTTGGATAAAAGCGCTGTATAAATGCAGTCCATTTACCATTTACCATTACCACTCTGTGGTGATCTCACCTTCAGGAAGGGACACGACCTTCACTTTTTGTTGCTCTCTCAGAAGTCTTGTTTACTGTCCACACTGAGTTGTGCGGGGAGCGGTCGTCTTGTTTCCGCTGCGTCGGCGGACTCCTTGGCTCACGAATTAACAGGGATGCGACCGTACATAAATCACGCCAGCCTGTGGTATTTTCCCTTTAACTGAAAACAAAACAATATACATGACATTTTTATTACTTGGATGAATAATAATAAACATTTTCGTGTTGACTACACTGTTTTTGAACTATGTCCCTCAACCAGTTCTTTGCGTGCATTAATGACTATCAGTGAGGGAGGAAGAGGCGTGTGTTCTTGTAACGGTGTGCCATCCTTTGGCAGATTATTGGCTTATTAATATATTGTTCCGCATGCTGTGATTTAATTAAGCTTCCATTGTGGTAGCCATTTTTATAAAGAATTTTTGAAAATAATTAATTCCTGATGGGTGATTTTGAATGAATAGAATAAATAGGGTATTTTAAATACAGAAAAGCGGGATATCAGGAAGACATTGTCATACTAAGTATAATCTAGCTGTATTCATTCAGGCTTAAACTGACTAAAGGATCTTTGTCTCAAACAAAAGCGCTTCATTAAGGAGTTCTGCGCAAGCTTCACAGGTTTTCTTTTTCAGATTTCTTGTGGGCTGTCCAAAGAGTTTGTTGAGAACAGCTGTCTTATTCTGCTGTCCGAGAACGGCAATCCCAGAGAACTGACCCTCTCTTATTCCATTAATGCTCTGTGCTTCACCCTAAGGTGAACATCCAGATTACTCCATGACCATTATGCCCCTTCCTTAACCACGCAACAAGGCATTATGGCCTTCTTCTTCCGCACTTCCTGTGATTGAGTTTGAGCTGAGGACCAATCAGCCACAGCCAACTGGCCTCTCATGTGAGCGATGGGGAGTGAGCTGTGGGGTGAGCTGTGTGAGAGTCAAGGTGTGAGTGATCTTCAGAATGGCGGGGGAAAATGTGTGAGAGATGGAGTGTGAGTGGTCATCAGGAATGGCAGGGTGAATTGTGTGAGAGATGGGGTGTGAACGGTTCTCAGAACCGCGGTGGGGGGGGGGGGGGGGGTCAAGCCAGCTGCTCGCTGTAATCCTCTGTCTTTTTTAACGCCCATGCTCTCATTGGGACTTACACTTCCAGAAATATTTGTTCACCCCACCCTTACTGCGATGTTATAAATGACCCTGTAGGACAATAACATTGCGTACTTGTTGGGAAATGACCTAAACTGACCTCTGTTCCTGTAGTTTGGCAGGTTACTACTTAGCTTTGGAAATGGTTCAGGGGTAAGATGTGTATTGCAGTCTGTAGGGCTGCAGACTGTCAAGCCCCATACAAAATCCCCTGTCGTGATTCCTTCTCTGTCAGTCAACCTCTCTACTTTCTACCTGGCTGTATAAAGCAAAAAACAATAACTAAAGACCGTTACAGCGCCTCTTACCCCCTTACCCTTGTACTTCCAGCCATCCAACCATTTTTTAAAACTGCTTCATCTGGGCTGGAGCCAGTCCCAGCACACAGTGGACGAGCGGCAGGAATACACCCTGGACAGGTCGCCAGTTCATGACAGGGCCCACTCACCATTCACTCACACACTCATACCTACGGGCAAATTTAGAGCGTCCAGTTAGCCTACCGCGTGTTTTTGGACTGCGGATGGAAACCAGAGTACCTCTGGGGAAACGGACGCAGAAACAAGGGGAGAACGTGAAACCTCCACACAGAGAGGTCCTCGTCGGTATGCAAACTCGGTACCTCCTTGCTGTGAAGTGACGGCGCTGTTCACTGCACCAGCGAGCCACCCAGAAAGTACTTGTTTGTAAACGCAGTTCACATACGTGTTCATACAGCACCGCATAAACACACAAGGAAACCAAATCCTGTGCGGTGCATCCAACTGGATCTGAATAAAGCATTAGGCACAGAGACAGCCCCATGCCGCTTTCTTACCCATATCAAAGGTTATGACTAGCTGATTTTCAATTATTTACACCCTGCTGGCACAAAGACAGCTTCACTCTGCTTCATTCCGAAGTTATGACTAGCTAATTTTTAATCATTTACGCTCCGTTGGCACAAAAGACAGCTCCACTTTACTTTATTCCAGATATCAAAAGTTACAGGCAGTTAATTTTTAATCATTTACACTCTCTTGCCTAGACTTAACAAATAAATCAAAATACTACGTACAACGCAGAGCAAAGGTGAACAGTGCGCGTGAGCTGTGCCGTGGGATTGCCTTACTTTCTGTGGTCTGAAGCCCACGATGTGCTGTGCAAGCCCGCACACTGGAGAGGAACGCTGTGGGCCTCTGGCATACACATTTTCACCGACTGCCCCACGGTGTGAATTATGAAAGCTCAGGCGGCCGTGAAGCAAAGCTGACCCTTAGCGGAGCAGACGCACAAGCTGCTCTGCCTCCTGCTCGCGTCTGGAAAGATGTTATTTCTCCACGCAGGGTAAACGTTCTGACTTAACATTACCTCGTTATGCGCCAATTAAAGTGATTTAGGGGTTTCAGGGTGGCCCTGCCTTCCAATGAGCCGTTTGCATAATGAAATCTCATATTGTGCGCGTAGGGGGGCGGGGGGGGGGGGGGGGGGGGTGTGGGGTGGGGGTGTCTGTGCTGGTGTGTGGTTGTGTGCGTGTCTGTGTGTGTGTGTGTGTGCGCGTGTGTGTCTGTGTTTGTGTGCGCGTGTGTGTCTGTGTTTGTGTGTATGTGTGTGTCTGTGTTTGTGTGTGTGTGTGTCTGAGGTTGTGTGTGGTTGTGTGTGTGTGTGTGTATATGTGTCTTTGTTTGTGTGTGGGCGTGTGAGTGTCTGTGTGTGTGCGTGCAGTGGGAGAGTGTATTGAGCTCTCAGTTCCCTAGATTTCTGATGGGGTGGGTGAGGGGGCCAAAGTACTGTAGATTTATGCCAGGTTTGCCAGTGCCGGCAGGTGATACGGTGCAGTCTGGCTGGCAGCAGTGCAGCCAACAGAGAAACTAGAAGCTGGGCTTACACGAGAAGCTTTGCTAAAGCTCCACATGCCCATGCACGGGAGAGCGATTCCACCTCCATTTCTACTGCTGATCTCTCCTAATTATTATTCTTGCGAGAGACAAGGGCGGAGGGAAAGTAAAACTATAGAATATCGATAAATATCTCTCTCGTCCGCCCTGTACAATGATGGGGATGGGCGGAACACTGACAATGAGGAGGAGGATGATGTAATGCAGATACCATAGAGGAAAAACAGCAGAGGCTGATAATTGTGTATGTGGGGTGTGTGGACGGAAGGATGGGGACCCCTGCCTTGGAGAATTAGGGGCCACTTTATCAGCTCTGTCTGTGATCCAAGTGGGGGCCTGTTTTGTGTGGGATTAAATGTGCAGATCATTAACCTTTTGAAAATAAGGTTTTTTCTAAATCCTAAATCAGTGTTCTAGAACTCCACTGCAGTAACTGGTAGTGAGTGTTACATCAGCATTAGAACGTTCAGTTAAGAACATTCTAATCACATATTTGTGATGTCATTTCTCGTTTTCCCCAAATATGTGAATACGGCTCAAATGGAGTTTCAAACCCCAGGGGATTCGTGTCATGCTTTACTGTAACTTTTCACGGAGCAATTGTCCCATAATGCTGTGCTCCAGATGTGAGTTAGATGCATTCGTGTTTTTGGGCCTGGTTGGTTACAGCTTTGAAGAACTGTATATGAAATTGTATGTTAATGCCATGCACCCAAAATTGTGAATAATAATGAATCAATAAGATGGGCCTTCTGTAGTCTACACTTTGAGGTCAACCTGGGATTTCAAACATTTAAGCAGTCAACCACAATGTTTAAAATAAATTGTGAATGTTGAAGATCTATGCTCCAAAACAATATATTTATTAAGTAAATTAACCTTATTTAGTTCAGGTAGGATGTAAAATTTGAGCAGTTAATGTATGCATAAAAAATTTCACCATGATATCAAACTTTCAACAACAACAAAAAAAAACTTTAAAAACGAACAAAGATTTTTTGAGCCAGAACATCCAAGACAAGTTCAAATCTGATGTTTCATTGATGTGTATTGATTTGCTCAGTATGTCCACGTAATTTCTAAACCTCAGCCATAAAAATCTGAGGGAATGCACAACGAGTGGTGTTTTCGGAAGGACTGCAAAATGAATCCAGCATCCGAGAAGGCCGACACAACCAAGGAGCTCTCATTATTAATGACGCTAGGTCCTAGGTACAGCCAATTTTCTCTTCATTAAGTCATTAGGCCTCTTTATGTGGCTTCTGTCTCATTTTCATTCATCATCCCTGTTATTTACTTTACATTTTTCCCGCTTTACTTTCACAGTCTCTTCAGGTGGTAAGATGAAAAAAAAACACAGGGCCAAATTGCTCAAAATAATTTAGGAAACTTTGGTCACCATTTTTTTTTTTTTGCTAGTTTTCATGACTTGTCGACAGTGTTTTGCATGAGCGGGTAACTTGGCATTTCTTTACGTTGAAAACTTGTTTTTGTTGAGATTTGCTTCACAGCACTGGCCCTCTCAGGGCTTTCATTTTAAAGTTTAAATAGTTTGTGCTGACTGATACAATTACAATCCACTTTACCCTTTGTTCTAATTTTTTGATGAACCATGTTAATTTCTCACTGTGTGTTTGGAGGCTGGTGGTGAAAACCTGCCCACAAACCTTCCTTCAGTCACTAATCGCTCGGTGCAGTAAAATGTCCAGTGTTAATTCAGCTCTAACACAGTACATATGAGTCCAGTTGGGACCATATGCGCTCTGTGAGAGTTGATTTAACACTGAACATTTTTACTGTGTGGGGGATGAAAGTGATTCAATTTAGCCATTTTTGGGCACAAGGTAAGATCACCCTCAAGATGCCAGTACACTACAGGGCGACCTAACATCAGGGAAACAATAGAGGTGCCAACTTAATTCAAGCAACGATTCTAAAGTGTTCCTTATCTGAGGGGCACACGACTTCGGGCCTGGTTTTTGTCCCAACCAATTTCCTTTGTTTTAGTTTTCTGACAGCCCTGTAAACTACGCCGGTTCTCTCCTGCACTTCAGCACAGTGAAATCTTCAGGATGCACGTGCAGTCCGCGCCTGTAGCAGGTGCGCGTACAAGTGTCAGACCAAGACACGATCGCGCAAATTAAATAATTAAGCGCAGAAGTTGCCACGAAATCCTGAAACGGATTTGGCCCTTGTCGTGCACACCTCATCTGAAGGCCTGTGTGGTGTCAGGAGGTGTTACGTCCCCTGCCTCTGCTTGCCTGGGTAGTGCAGGTGGAGGTAGTTGCTTAATTACCTAATTGCCTGATTGCCTCCACTTGCCTGTGGCCCAATATAAGCCCAGTAGTATGAGGCAGGGGAGATTTTCTTTTGGGGCTTTTGTGTTTGTGTAGAGATGCTTTCTTTGGGATCTTCTTTAAGGTTTCTTTTATGGTGTGCTTTGTGGTCTTGGGTTTGTAGTTTTTGTGAAAATTATTTTGTTTGAACTTTGTGGGTTTTCCTTTGTTTTTAGCTTGTGACCAGTTTGTTACTTATTCTAATAAATGTCTGGGTTTTTGTTTTTAAATCAGTTTTTGGATTGTTTTTGGGTACATTGGACTCGGTTGTTGTGGCCCTTCGAGCCGGTCGTAACAGGAGGGTTTAGGTGAGGAGCAGAGAGGACTGTTCCTTCTCTGTCGGGGGGTCCTGCCAGGAGGCTTTCAGCACCACGGACAGCGATGGCCTCGCTTACCGCCACAGCCACGGTTGCTCGATGTCACGCGGGGTCCCCAGTAGGCCTGTTTCCACAGTTTTATGTGCCTCTTCGGAGAAATTCTTCCAATGAAGGCCTACACAAAAAAAAACATGGTTCTTTTCACTTTCCACATGCCTCATCGACTGCCAGACATCTGTCCTCCCGGTCTCTGTGGGTTCATCTTTTCCTCAATCCGGATTTCATAATTTTTGTTTCTTGCGCCCTAGAAAAGGCAAAAGAAAAAAAAGGAAAAAAAGTCCAAAAGTAATTCCACTCATCAGAGTTTTTCTGCCTCGCTGCCTGGCGTCTCGAACCTACGCTGGCCCCCCGGCGGCTAGAAATGATTGTTTTCTGGATGGCGGTCCTCATTTCGTAACTAGAAAATAATTAACTGCCGACGCCTTTATTAAAAAATACCCACCGCCTGCAAATGAACAAAACAGCACTTAAATAAAGATACTGCCTGTCCTTTATTTACTGTGAAGTGCCTTCGATGTGTCTCGCAAACAAAGTTTGTCTCCTCAGCTGAGCATAACAGCCATCAAAAGAGTGCTTTAACCCAGATAGAAAGACTTTGTTTTAAGAGAGCTTTTTAGGCTTTCAAACTTCTCTCGTGTGACATTTCAGCAAATACCTTCCGAGCCTGTTGTGTCAATGTTTACGTCAAATTCCAATTTCAAGGGACTTACAGCCCAAGCTCAAAAGTGCATTGTGGTCAAGGTCAGGATGAAGTATTTTCAGGACACGTCCAGATGCAAATCTAGCAGGATGAAAATCAGAGTACTCAATGCACCCCTTCTGGAAACTTCATCTATCCATCCATCCATCCATCCATTTTCTAACCGCTTAGTCCAGAAACAGACTCGCGGTGGCAAAAGAGCAAGCAGAGCAGCACAGACGTCCCTCTCCCCAGCAACCTCCGCCAACTCATCCCAGTGGATCCCAAGGCGATCCCAGGCTAGCCTGTGGATATAATCCCACCAGCGTGTCCTAGGTCTGCCCCTAGGACTCGTCCCCAGTGGCAATGCCCGGAAAACCTCTAGAAGGAGGCACCCAGGAGGCATCCACTGAAGTCCTCCCAGACAGCTGAGCTCCTCTCCCTATTCTGGAAATGTACAGAAAGGAAAATTTATGTCACTCACATTTTTTCACTCATTTAAAAAAAAATCTTCAATAGTCTCATGACATATTGCTCTTTGTATTTTGAGATTTATTAGCTGAGCATGTCTGACATTTCCAGGGGAGAATGCTGAAGGAGGCAGAACATCTGTGATGTTAATGAGCTGAGTCGCAGCAAAGTTTGGAACAGTACCTCATACTCAGATAACCAGCGTAATTCAAAGTGATAACCCTCACCCCCCTCCCCTTCCTAAGAACATTTCTAAAATGTATTGTTTAAGCTTTCATATACGATTTTGATGACAGCTCAAAGGAACCAAATTAACGGGTCTCGCAATGTTTTATTAAAAAGTGCTTTGCAACATCTCTGGTTTTGTCACTGTGGAATCATTGAGACCAGCTGAATCTGTTTGAATCAGTTCACTCTGTATTTCCGGTAGTCTAGGACTAAAACTCTCAAACTCTCCATTTAAAAATGTCCAGAGGTGGGTAACCCGGCTTCAAAGAGTAAAAAGACTGACCATGTATTTGCTCCACCACCATGCACTAAACCAGCTGACTCTAATTAGCATAACTCTTCACCATGATAGGAGAACTAATTATTATAATCAGCTGGTTTAGTGCATGGTGGTGGAGCAAATACATGGTCAGTCTTTTTACTCTTTGAAGCCGGGTTACCCACCTCTGAAAATGTATCACAGCATTGTAACACAGGTAAGGTTAAGTATTTGTTGTTTAATTCAAAGGGAACCTCAACGGTGGGGGAATAAAATAATCAGAATAAGGCCAGTATGGTAAAATTGGAAAAATCTTTCATTTGGCTATTTTTTCAATATTGTGTACTTATTTTGATGTTCGTGTTCTAAAAATATACAGTGTACACTATGGGCAGTTTAATTGAAATGCATGTCCATCAGGCTTGTTGAAAATCAATTTTTATGGCTGACTGTTGTTTACTGTATCCAGGGAATGCCTATTCAAGGATTATTTATTTACATGAATGTATCT
Source organism: Anguilla pacifica (assembly GCA_039654925.1). Classification (NCBI taxonomy): domain Eukaryota; kingdom Metazoa; phylum Chordata; class Actinopteri; order Anguilliformes; family Anguillidae; genus Anguilla; species Anguilla pacifica. The sequence continues at coordinate 65,930,949 of CM077285.1, read as the reverse complement.
GCATTCAACTGAGTAGCCTTTAGAAAATGTTTTCTAGTGTTGTTAAATTGCACAGCCCCACAATCCCAAGGCCCCACGGCCCCACGGCCCCAAGGCCCCACACCCCACAGCCCCTTCGCTCCTCCTTTTTGAAGAGGAAGAGGCCCTGCTGGCTTCTTAGGATGAGGCAGGGTACACCAGGTTCCTTTTTTGGGGGGGAGGGGGGGGCAGTGATGGAGACAGTGATGTACGAACTCTTGGTCTTTCTGAGCCTCGGTGTGAGAATCGTGCCCCTTTAGTCTTGAGCGATTGACCCGGTGGGGGAAGACATGGCAGGATGCCTTTGTGCTGTGTACAAAGGGCTCTCTTTGATGTGCCAGGCAACGATGGTTGAGGTGGGGGTGGGGGGGGGGGGGGGGGGGCGGAGGGGGTTGCAGGTAGGGCAGTACATCTTCCACACCACCATCCCATTGAAGTCTCTTTCTTCTGATCTTCATTTTAGTGGAGCACGGAGAGCACGTTTTGATGGACTCCTTGCATTCTTGCCTCTTTGACGGGACGGGAAGAGAGACTTCAAAAGCGCGGGGCGCCGTCGTGGCGCGGCGGCTGGATGAAAGGCCGCGGCCGCTCAGGACGCCCCGCACAGGCTCAGAGGATCCTGGGCCAGGTACGAACCCGCCGCCTGCCCGCTGCTCCCTCAAAACACGCATCGTCTGCTAAGCATACTGCACGCTGCTCAGTATCCCATGGGCAGTCTGCTAAAAATAAATATCCTTCGTGCAATTCTCCAGCCGTAATGTGGAAGTGTTGTGTGACGTTCCGTCCTTGCGGCCATGCTCACGTGTTGTTGTTGTTGTTGTTGAAGGAGAGCATCCTCAAAGCCTCACCTCCTTTTTGATGTGAAGCCGAACATCATATTTAGGGGATGAAAATGGTTGTTTACTGCCTGAAACCTATGCTCCTGAATGCATACAGCGAAACTCCCCCCAAAAAAAGTATA
>CM077285.1:65922470-65924970 GCA_039654925.1 Anguilla pacifica | reverse complement strand
GGTCACTGCTGTGGTGTGAGTGAGCAGATTAAAGCATGTAGACAGCCCAGTTTGCTTCTCTCTAAACACGGCCATTTCCTTTTGTAAATGCCTGTCGATCACAGTCCTTGCCGTAACTTACATGCATGTAAAGCTCATTTTTAATGTTATTTTTGTGTCTGTTGGGGTGTAATAGCAGTGTTGCGAGCATTCTTGGAAGCCCAGATCTCTTAGAAACCTTGCAAATGCCCTGGGTAATTCTCAGTGTTAAATCAACCGTGTCAACTATTACACTAGTAATGGTTAACGTGGCGTTAATTGATAACAGAGTAAAATGAACTCTCAATAGAGTTACTGTTCAGTCTGAGTCCTACACGAACCAAACGTACTCCAGTATATCCAGGACATAGTTGCCTGCACTGATCTATCAACTGACTTCACTCACTTGGATGTCTAAGGCGCTGATCTTGTACTCTCCTTCAAGTATTAGGACAGGATGTCAGTCTGGAGCAAGTGTCAGTTTGTTCATTAGTTTGTTAACAATGTCCAAGCAGAAAAGACACATGTGGGCTGAATGATGACTGAGGGGGGTTGGGGTTGGGGTTGGGGTTGGGGGGGGGGGGGGGGGGGGTTGGTTTAGGAAAGGAGATGGGTCGGGGAATTATGATATGCTCCCGTCAGTTCTCAGTGTCATGGGGGGTGAGGGTGAGGGTGGGGGTAAGGTTTGGGAGGCCTAGGGGGGGATGCAATTCTCCCCGAATCCAGTAGAGCGGCGCCATAATCTCAGCCGATAAATACCCAGCTGTAGGCATAAGGGACGTGACAGGGTAGAGTGTGATGTGTAACAGAGGCGGAGAGTTTAGGGGTCAGAAAGTAAAAGTCCTGCCACTGCGCTTCTTCCACCCCTGAACTCCAGCCTGCCGATTTCACTCATTAGTTCTACCTCCTGGCTGAAGAATTGCTGCAACTAACAAATCCATGAGGTTGGAACAAAACCCTGGGGAGGACTTTTTTTTCCAGCCTTTGTACTTCTGGATACAGATACAAAGTCGGAGCCAATTTAGCATTTGACTTTTATATCTCAGCCATAAACTGTAAATGTTGCAGTTCTAATTGTCTACGGGTTCATGCATTGACTGTCTGATATTTATAATGTATGAAAAGTGAATATTTTAAATTAAATTGGAGCCAGAGGTGCTGTATATGCTAGAAAAGTCCTATACGGTCAGGATTATACTTTTTTTATTTCTTTGTACTTCACTGTTTGGATGATGGATTTCCCTCGCCATATACAGAAGAAAAGCATTGTTTTTTTTCTCAAAGGAAGAAAAATAATTGAGCACACTGTATTATTGCAGAAAACTACCTAAAAAAACGTGCAACAGCCCAAGTGAATAGACTCTATTTTCTATTTTGTGTTTATGCTCTTCTGAGTAATAAGTCATTTCTGTTTGTTTTTTCTTTTGCGTGCATTTCCACACATCTGCTGTATAACCCCTCTGGGTATCTTAAGTCTGAATGCCATGGATAAACTGCAAATTAATTTCTGCAGTGTTCACAGTGCAACGGTGGTATTTTTCTCACTTTAGATACAGAATATGGTTTTTATTTTTATTTTTTGAGCATTTGTTCTGTATAACTGTTCAGCTGGTCTTTTAGCGCTGAACAAATTTCTGAAATTAAATCTCTCTAACAAAACGAGGAGGTGAGGACTGAGCTCATCACTGCATCTACTCTCAGCCTAACCCACCCAGAGCCCTCCTGCCAGGAGACAGACGGAGGGGCCAAGCTGGGTTTAATGATGGCTGGAGGGGGGGGGGGGGGGGCAGGGTTAGAGAAGGAGTAGCGGTGGGGCAGTATGATACGCTCCTGTCAGTTCTCAGTGTCATGAGGGGTGGGGGCAGGGGCGGTGGCAAGGTTTGGGAGGCCTAGGGGGGGAGTGCAATTCTCCCCTAATCCAGTAGAGCGGCGCCCTAATCTCAGCCGATAAACACCGATGAAGCTCCTGCGCTGCCACGGGCGATCTGCGGCCGGCAGGAAGTGGTCATGCATCACCAGGCGCAGTGCGCTTCCTGTCTCATGCGGTCAGGGCAGGGTTCGGCAGCTGGGTCACGCCTAATGCCTCAGAGAGGATGATTAAGGTGGCCCCTGGGGGCCCCCCGGGGGCCCCTGGACGGCTCCTGTGGCGTCAGCCCTTTCTTTATTTCGCGCAGATTTGATTCTCAGCCGAACGGGCTCAGACTCTGCGGCATAAAGGTGAGGAGAGGTGTTTCGGAAGCAGTTAGACCTGGATGAAGTACATATTTTAAAATGCTTTTTTCTCCCCCGTCTTTTCACGCCTGTAGAAAGCACACCTGCTCACTGAGGTCACCGAGAACTTTCAACCGAATGTCACTAACCAAGCGTGTGCAATCATATAAAGCAAGAATTTTCCGCTCTGGGTGATACGTATAGACGAATATACTGAATATAGACCAAAAAATGGCACTGATTTGCTGGCGGTGTGCTGGTGTAATTTAAA
>CM077285.1:65852470-65919970 GCA_039654925.1 Anguilla pacifica | reverse complement strand
GGGGGCAGGGGGTCTGCCGTGCCTCATTCCCACTCCCTTTCATCTGAAGGTTATGTTATGTTACGTTATGCTATGTTATGTTACGTTATGTTACGTTATGTTATGTTATGCTATGTTATGTTACGTTACGTTATGTTATGTTATGTTATGTTATGTTATGTTATGTTATGTTACGTTATGTTACGTTATGTTATGTTATGTTATGTTATGTTATGAAGCGCTTGACTCTTCTCCGTCTCCATAACGACAGCCCCCTGAAGCTTCTGTAAACCACACCCCTTTTTCTCCCTCTTGTCTCTCCACGTAATTATTTTCCACGTGCTCCTCTTCCCTCTTCCTCTCTTTTTCTTTCCTCTCTCCATTTTCTTCTCTGCATCTCACTGTAATTGTCTCTTTCCCTTCCTCTCTTTTTCTATTTCTTCTGTCTCACTCTTCTCTTTCCATTTCTGTTCCTCTTACTCTCGCTCATTCTCTCAGCCTTTATTCCTGTCTCTCGTTATGTTGAGACAGTCAGATCTCAGCATCTCCTTTCTATCTCCCTTTCTCAAGCCCCAACCTGCCCTAAACAGGTTCATTCTGACCTCCCCCACTCCTGCCACCCCGACCCCCGCCCCCTCACACCCCCCGACAAAGTACGATGAGTTGACAGGGTTCTGGAACTTTGTTGTCTGTCCCGCTGGTTCTTTTCTGATAGCAGGATTCGGCTGCTGCCAGGCTGTGAAACAGGGCCTTATCTCTCCCTCCAGGCTCCAATCAGCGATTCTCCACACCAGGTGGCTGCATCAGTGTCACATCACTGCTCCCTGTTCAGAATGTTCAGCCACAGCCAGAGCCCTGAGAGGAGAGGGAGGAGGAGACGGCAGATTGGCGGTGGCGAGAGTGTAGGATCCGTCTTCAAACACCTTTACACACCCACACACACACACACACATGCACTCACACGCAAACACACACCCACACACACACTCACACACACACACACACACATGCAGTCACACGCAAACACACACCCACACACACACTCACACACACACACACACACACCCACGCACACATACGCACTACACATATTCGCACACACAAACACACACACACGCACACTCACACACATGCACTCACGCACACCCACACAAATTCACACAAACACTCACACACACACAAGCACACAAATTCACCCACATAAACACACACACACATACGCACACACAAACACACACAAATACACACCCAGATATACACACACACACACACACACACACACATACACACACAGACACACACACACTCACAGTATGTTTACACACTGTCACATACAGTAATATACACAAACACATGCCCATGCACACTTGCACGTACATATGCAGGGATATAAGCTCCTCTGCCTGATGTTATTACTTACAGTCGTATTACAACAATGATTATAATCTTCAGCAATACTGCAACTATTGAAAAGGATAGTTTTGGTTTTGATATGCATTGAAAATCTCCTTGCCTGTGAAACCTTGGAAATGGAATCTCTAAATTGCACTGAATCGGTTTTGGCACAGACAAACACCTCACCTTCCATCCATAGAAAACATGTGGTAGCTTTTTCCAGTGATAAAGCAGGGATGGCTCTTCTGTTGAAGATGGCTTTCTCTGTCTGTGTGTATGGACTGCATGTTCAAATCCCTAGTTTTGTGTTTTGAACTCGTATAATCCCTGTCCAACATCCAATGAAAATCTGCACAAATCTTATCTGTTCTTAACTTTTCTTATCGTTTCTAACCCCCCCAAGAAGAGAAATGCCTAGTTTTTCCATCAGCGAGGAAAGCATTTAATGAAAAGGAAAAATGCTGAATATATTAAACTCAGACTTACAAACTGTCTGAAAGGGAACAGTACATCATACACTGACACACAGAGATAAGGAATAAGCAGTTAGAAAAGTGTTATCCATATGACTTCGTGTTATCTACAGTGTTATCCATATCCCCGCAGAACATGATGGCAATCCCCCACAATGTTTATAATCACAACCCCCCCAGTCCATGATCGCAGTCTCCCCCCACCCTGCAGGTTCGCCATCACAATCCCCCCCCACCGAGAGTCCGCGATCACAGTTTGCGGTCACTCTTAGGACTGCGATCACACCTTCCCCCCAGGACTGCGATCACAACCCCCTCCCCCCCTCCCACCCCCCCACAGTCCGTGATTCCCCCAGTCCGTGATCGCAAACTCCCCCGCCCCTGATCTGCAATAACAAACCCCCCCCCACCCCCCCACCCGCAGGTCCGCGATCACAGTTTGTGATCACCCCTAGGACTGCGATCACAATCAATCTTCCCCCCACAGTCCCCGATCACGATCCCCCCCCCCCCCCCCCCCGCCCCAAACACTCCCCTCACAGACGCCCGGTGGAAGCCGGACCGTTCGGCTCACCGTGCGGCGGCTGCGCGGTCATTTCAGACGCAGGTCACGCACCTGCAAACCTGCGACCCACTGCTCCCGGCTCGGGAGAAGAGAAAAGCGTTGAAGGCGCTCAGACGGAGAGCCGGGAGGGGGCTGAAGGCTCTGGGCCCTCTCGCAGCTTTCATTTAGGCTCCGCTTCTCTGACACTCCGTCCGCGGACTGAGCGATCTAATGGCCCCGCGAGGGCCCGAAGGCTCCGGTTAGCGCACAGGTACAGCTCAATCTCAGGGCCGCGGGAGATGGATGTCACACTTCCACATCCTCTCAGTGGAGAGTCTCTACAGTATTACACTGCTCACTGCACAGGGAAAGAACTGTGACTCTCCTCTACAGTGTTACACTGCTCACTACACAGGGAAATAACTGTGACTCTCTTCTACAGTATTACACTGCTCACTACACAGGGAAAGAACTGTGACTCTCTTCTATAGTATTACACTGCTCACTACACAGGGAAATAACTGTGACTCTCTTCTACAGTATTACACTGCTCACTACACAGGGAAATAACTGTGACTCTCTTCTACAGTATTACATACCTGCTCATTGCACAGGGAAAGAACTGTGACTCTCCTCTACAGTGTTACATACCTGCTCATTGCACAGGGAAATAACTGTGACTCTCCTCTACAGTGTTACACTGCTCACTACACAGGGAAATAACTGTGACTCTCTTCTACAGTATTACACTGCTCACTACACAGGGAAAGAACTGTGACTCTCTTCTATAGTATTACACTGCTCACTACACAGGGAAATAACTGTGACTCTCTTCTATAGTATTACACTGATCACTGCACAGGGAAATAACTGTGACTCTCTTCTACAGCATAACACTGTTCACTGCACAAGGAAAGAACTGTGACTCTCCTCTACAGTGTTACATACCTGCTCACTACACAGGGAAATAACTGTGACTCTCTTCTACAGTATTACACTGCTCACTACACAGGGAAAGAACTGTGACTCTCTTCTATAGTATTACACTGCTCACTACACAGGGAAATAACTGTGACTCTCTTCTACAGTATTACACTGCTCACTACACAGGGAAATAACTGTGACTCTCCTCTACAGTGTTACATACCTGCTCACTGCACAGGGAAATAACTGTGACTCTCTTCTATAGTATTACACTGCTCACTACACAGGGAAAGAACTGTGACTCTCTTCTACAGTGTTACCCACTCACTGCACAGGGAAATAACTGTGACTCTTTTCTACAGTGTTACCCACCTACTGCACAGGGAAATAACTGTGACTCTCTTCTACAGTGTTAGATGGGCTACTGATATTAATTGAAAAAACATAGGGACATTGCTGTATAATGTTTCTTAAAGTGGAAAAAATACACCTTATGAGCAGACTGAATCTGGCTATTTTGTCATATTCCTTACATACACATAATTTAGAGTGAAATCCGTTTCAGCTCTGCAATGAGATTTTAGATGCAGACTCTGTTATAATAGTACATTTGCCACACAGGGCACAAAATAATCGATTTGTGATTGCTGAGGCAAAAAAAAATTAAGGCGATTACTACTTTTTTCTCCCATTTTGTGAACTGCTTTTCATCAGAGCAAAACTGAAGCAAAATTGATCTGTAATTATCAATGTCTCCATAACCTACAATATGGATCATTCTTAAGCCAGAGTGTAATTTTACTGAGTGACAGATTCACCCCAGGTATGATTACACAAATGTAAATAGAAGCGACAATTTAATTACATTGCACAAGCTTATGGTCAGGCTGCAATGTGAATTCAATACATCAATATTCAACATGGATATATATATGAGAATTGAATATATTAATAATAGAAGTCCGTGTGGCAATCTCAGATGTAATGAATTCTTAATGCTTACAGTGGAAAGAACCCAATGTTTCTAATCAGAGATGAGTACGTAAGCAGACATCCCCGGGGACCACCCATAGAAATCCAATCGTAGAATTCAATAACGCGTTAATTAGTCATATGTTTTCTCACATATTTTTCTTTAAGAAAAAATGAACCAAATTCAATATCACGTTTCCTTCACCTTGGGATGTCCGTATATTTCCTAGATACTGCTTTTGACTTTAATTTAAACCCGAACACGTATGTCTCCTCGCAACACATTGTAAAATATTAGCAGTTATTAGTGTAAGGCCATGGGTAAGTGCTTTGTCTCTGCCGTGTTTCTGCAGCATGAAAAAATCTCCGGAAACAGCCAGCGGACACAAAGATTCGGCCTTTAACTTGTTTATTCCTTGGAAAAATACGGAAAAGCTATTACTCCAACTCGCAACATAGCACTCATTATCTATCGCTCTTAAAACTGTCTGGAAAGCTATCTTCCCTCCAACAGAAATATCTGAATCACTACTCTCCCTGCAGGTGAAATGAAATTCACTGTGCCAAAAAAAATGCTAATACTGATGCAATTCGCTGTGCTAATTCAAATGCTAATTCTCTGAACAGGACAGGACGGTACTGGTCAGACTGCACACTGTAAACTCCACTGTACCATCGGTGTAAAGCACTTGGAGGCTCTTCCTTGCCTTATTCCTTCTCAAGGCGATTAAAAGATCTCACTAGATCAACACCCTCAGATAACATTGTGTCCTTTCTTGTTTGTACAAGAGCTTCCTTGTAAAAAAAAATTGAGGTTTTGGAACTGACGGGAGTGGTTCCTATGCTGGGATTTGACTGTTATTTATTTCTTTGGGTCAACTTTGAGAAATATAGTAGTGTGTTGTCTTTGAGAAATGAAACACATCTCTTCTACAGTAGTGCCTGCTCACTGCACGGTGGAATGAGTGTGATCCTCCACTGCGATATTACCTCCCTGCTGAAAATTCCATCTTAAACCGGTCTCAGCTGATCAAGCTGGTTTAGGCCGTGATTTTGACACTTTTAGCTGGTCATCCAGCTGTTCACCATGCCCAGCCCATATAATCAGTTGGTCCACCAACTTTGATCTCCAGCTTACTCTACCAGCTTAACCAGCTTTGACAAACTTTACCTGGCTGGAGGCCAGCTTAGACCAGCCACAGACCAGCTCTGACCAGCTAGAAGTATCGAAAACAAAGCTTACACCATCTTAAACCAGCTTAGAATCCCAGCTGGTCTTGCCTTTTTAGCAGGGCTGCTTACTGCACAAGGAAATAAGTGGGACTCTATGACAGTATAGTACAATAAACAAAACAGATTTTATTTTCCATTTACCGACGAGCATTATGATTTTATCATTTGGGAGGTTTTTGAGCACAGAGGCAGACGAGAATGGCTTTCAAAAAAGGATATAAAATGGAGATAGAATGCCTTTGCACGACACTAATGACGCATGATATTTTTATGGTGGTGGAGAGCAGGGCTGGATGTGAGATGTCTGCGATAGGTTCTGAGTGTAAACGGGGTCGGCTGTCTCTCTGGAAACTGCCCTGAGGTTCTGGCGGTTCACTTCACGGATTTTATAGGCTAACAGTTGATGATGGAGATAGTCAGCCTCATTAAACGTAAGACTGACTTAATATAATAGACCTCAAGGTGCAAATTATATTGAATTATTGCCTATTGAACTACACTGACGACCTCTCTAAAAATTACTAAAGCTAGTATTTGTTATTTTAGCTGGGGTTTTTATTCTAGAAAGTAGGCCTTTTCAAACAATGCAGAAAATAAAAAATAAAACCAGATTTTTCTGTACTGCTTGACCGTGGTGACAAATTGTGCAGGAATTCTTCAGGGTCTTGTCTGCTTGTTTTGGTTACAGTTTACCATAGAGCCTGAAGCTCTGCTGCTTCACATCCATCAGTCTTTATTAAACATTGCAGCAGAGATGCGTAACCAAGGATGACATCACGCTGACGGATGGTCTTTTCATGCAAAGCGCTTTTCATAAATATTCATAAACTGTAAAAGAGCATCAGAACTTCATATCACCGAACGAGAACCTCCTGTAGCGAAGGTAGAGAGAAGATGTAAGGGGCATGTGGCTACAGAATCTGTGCTGTTTTCATGTCTTTACATGTGAGAACCCCCTGTACAGAGTGAGCCTGAACCTTCTTTCAGTCCTCTGATTGGTTCGGCTAGGCACGGGTCACATGATGATGACCCCAGCCTATCAGGGGTCGCCCAGTACTCCATACATTCCAGTGGCCTTTTTTCCAGGAGCTCATTAGCCAATTGGCATGAAATAGGCGCCGCTGGAGATGGCTAAGAGGCTAATTAACAGGCTTCGGAGAATGTGTAGCGGTCACAGCCAATTAAAGCTGCCCCCAGCAGTGGCAACCATGGTCAGGTTCCCTTCATGGGAGCAGGGCCAGGAGCATGGGACTATAATTATAACAGCACTGTCTGTCCATCATTTATGTGTGTGTGTGTATGTGTATGCGTATATCAGTTATATAGTTACGCGATAACTGCATATATACAGTTACGTGAAATGGTGCAGCAGCGTGCTTTTATATACAGGTGGCAGCACTTCCTGATTATCAGCTAAACGTGCGCTCTTCATTAGCAGAACCTGGACCTAATCACCTTCTTAATTGCTTAATGTATGTGGAAGCAATAAGGGTGCACTTGCCTTCCATCACATGGCTTCTGCGTGCTACTTTCGGGTGAATAAATAACTAGATACTGTACGTAAAACCTGTTATGTGTTATTCATCACATCAGGTTATATTTATGTTTATCTATGTTGTTAGGACTTGAGGAGGTCTAGATTAGAGTTAGTCATGTCCTCAAGATGTGCACTTTTTCACATCGCGTTATATCTGTGTTCACAAATGCTTCTAAATTAGCTAAGAAATGTTACGTTTTGCGGAACTCGCTGGGTTTTTAAGTTAAAAATACCCACCCGTCCCAGAGAACCAAGCCTCTCTCCAGGTTTGAGGCCAACGGGGAGGTCACAAGGCCACGGAGCACAGAGCATCGGATCTCCCATCCTCGACCTGCCCGTGTTTTCCCCTGCTCAGATTTCCGTTGTAATGGCACCTGTAGCTGTTTCCCTTGTGTCGGGTTGCACAGCTCTTCCCTTGTTAGTTTTTCTATTATTGTATTATTGGTTAATTAGTTTGTCATTAGTCTCACCTGTCCTCTGTATTTAAGTTCGCTGTGTTTGCTCTCTCTTTGCTTGGTTTTTGTTGCCTTCTTGTGAATCCTCAGCCTTCTTTCTTCCTCCTGCATTTTCTTATTCCTCGGTTATGTTCTCCTGTGTTTGGTCTTGTGTGTTACCTGAGTTATTGATTTTCTTTTTTGGTTTTTTTTTTTTTCCCCCCAAGTGTTAGTATTTCATGTTCCTGTTTCATATTTTGTTATAGTGTTCTTGTTTGCTTATTCCCCATCTTGTGTCGGTCTCTGCACTCGGGTCCACCCCACTCCCACACACGGTCTGACGCACATACGCTATATGACTAAAAGTATTTGGGCACCCCTTGGTCTGGGGCTGTTTTTCATGGTTTGGGCTTGGCACCTTAGTTCAGTGGTTCTCAAACTCTGTCCTGGGGGACTACTGTGTATGCTGGTTTTCATTCCAACCTCAACTGCAATCCCAGAATTTTTTACAAGCAACCAGTTACCTTAGCTTTAGTTTTCTGACGGCTCGAAAAACTACGCTGGTTTACTTGAGCGGAGTAAGATATTTAGAATACACATACAGTCCGCGGCTGCTTCCACAGATGTCTGATCAAGATATGATTGAGCTGGTTAAATAATTAAGGAGGTTGACACAGATTCCAAAAACAGGTGCATCCCTGTCCTAGATCACTGCCAACGCAGCCAGCAAACAAGTAACCATGGGAACAGTAATAAACAGATGGGCATGGTAGTTGCTTGAGATAAATCTCTACAGTACATCCAGTCTTATCTAGAAAGGGGCGGGTGCAGGTTTTTGTTTCAGCTCTGCACTAAGACACCTGATTCTACTTATGAAGGTCTTGATTGAAGACCATGATTAGTTAAATAGCTAAATCAGGAGTTTTAGGGCTGGGATAGAACAAAACCTTGCACCCACATCAGTCCTTTTCGGATAAGATTGTGCAGCTCTGCTCAACATGGACTTATGATCACTTCCCCCCCCCACTCTCTCCTCCCCTTTCTCCCTCTCCCCGGAAATGAAAAAGCCTTTATTTTGTTTGCATGAATGAATTTGATTTGCTATCAACAACCAGCCAGGTCTGATTGTCTGTCAATCACGCGCTCTCCATTACGCTCCTCAAACAAATCACGCGCTGTTCTTCTTCTGCTGTTTGCTCGGCTTTATGCTACTTCAAACAACGTCGTTAAAAAGAAATGGACGTGACTTTATTTTTAATACCGCAACGCAACCGTTTCGCCCGTAAAGTTGTGCGTGACGCCTCTCCTGTCCTGTTTGCTGTTCCGTCTCCTCGGCCCCCGCGGAGGTCGGTGAGGGTAGCGCAGGTGGTCATGAGTGCGATCTCAAACACGGGCGCCCGCGTATCCAGCGCGCGGCGGATGATGAGCCGCGTGATAAATCGCCTGCCGAACGGAGAAAAACAAACAAAATGAAGAGAGAGAGAGAGAGAGAGAGAGAGAGAGAGAGAGAGAGAGAGAGAGAAAAAATCCACCCGCCTGCTTGTTGTCATTCCTCTGGAGGTCATCCGGGCCCTGCATAGGCTGCGGTCTGGGCTGCGGTCTGGGCCGCGATTGGTTTCGATTTCTGCCTGAAGGATTCAACTGTTTGGCGACCGTGTCTCGTCTTTCGTCTTCTCTCTGTCACTTTTCTTTCTTTCTTTTTTGACGACGACCTGCCTCAAACTTGCTTCCGGTCAAAGTCTGCCCGCTTGGTATGTTCGCACACATCACACACACTGCTGGCGTGTGTGCCTGAGTGAATGCGCTACCTGTATGGCATGCGTGTGTGCGTGCAGGCATGCGTGCATGCACGTGTACATTGCATGTGCTGAATCTGTGGCGTGTGCGCGCGCATGCGTGTTTGGGTATGTGCCGACATGCATGCACACATTTGGGAGAGTAAGCTCAATCTGTGTTATTTAGATGGGCAAAGGGGCAGATACAATTTGATATGGAATGATATTATATGATATCTTCCATTTGCTTGTGTGAGCTGGCCTTGGCGGATATAAACCTCTGGGAAATTTTCTATGCACATCTGCTCACTACATCATTTCAGCTGCAGTCATAAGCTATACTGTACCAATTTAAATTTGGTCCATCTCCAGAATGCGATATTAAACCCAACTCAATGTGGTCAGTAGTGATCCTATGGCAAATTGGAAGGCATAGAGGGGTTCCTGGTTTCCTGGTGAAACTTCCAATCTGCTCATCTGACCATTCCCGTCCAGTTTAACTGGCTGAACAGACGCATCTCCCGCTCAGCTGATGTGTGGAGAGCACCGGGGCATAAAATGGCTGCCATAGATCACCCAGGCGGGTGCTGCCCGACGGTTGAAGATGAGATGCAATCTCTTCCCTCTAGTTTAAAATACTTTTGGGACCCATAACTAAAGGAAATGGATTCAGTCACAATGTTGAGGACGACAAGGATGCTTATGATTGTTTTTGTAGCAGCAGTCGGCCTATCAGCAACGTTTTCCGCTTTCCGTTGACGTCTAAACCGAAGTTGTTAATGTCACTGCCGTTGTTTTTGATGTTGTCCTAGTTAATGGCAGAGATGTTAATTTTCCAGAGGATCTTTCCTTGAATAAAAAAAATTGAGTTTGATGAATGATCCTGAATTATCTTCTCCGTACATTAGCACAGACTATTGGCCTTTCTCCGCTGGAACAAAAACAAGCAGCAATTTTAACAACTACCCGACGAAGACTCATTTTGAAAAATTACATTCAAGCCTGAATTTCCCAGCGAGTCATTATGCGTGTGTTCTATTTTTTTAATTTTTACATTTTTTGACAGTAAACTGCCCGTCGGTGCCACTGCATTACTGACACCTAGTGTCCAATATATGCAACTACGCCTCTCATCAAAGTTTCTCCTTCAGCCTCCTTCCTGAGAAATCAAGCAAACGAGGCCTGAATGATTTAGAGTTCCAGTCCTGCGGTAATGCCCCATAAAGAGCGCGATCTCATAATGTTAAAGCCATAACATTCAGGTTACAATATCCGTGTATTCGAATTCGTCCATTTGCATTTTCCAAGACTGCCCTAAATGAGCCGGGCCGCTCACCGGGAATTTATCCGCTCGGTAGGCGCTCTCAACCGGCGGCAAATTTGGATACACAACCATGCATCATAGTCTTTTACGACTGAGTGTTTTAGAGGCGGTACGCGATAAGTGCCCTGCGTGAGATTTGAACAGGGGCCTTGACCCTGGATTTGAACCTGCAAGCCCAGTTCTTGTCACCCCTAATGGCCTTCCTCATTAATCCACCCATTCCGTTGTGTTCAAATGGCCTGATAATGGCCGAGCAAAGGCATTAGCACTGCGATTATGAGAAGGCTTTTTGTTTTTTGTGTCGGACCCATGAGCAGACAGAAATTTTGCCAGCACTTTAATCTGATTGGTTCCCCGCTGCACTGCATTGATCTATGCTCCTGTTCGGTATGTGCAATATTGAATGCTATTAGTTGTTTTGCTATGCCTGGCCACTGCTTGTGTCCATTGACCAAGTTCATAAAACAGTGGTATTGGTCTGAGACTCTTTATTGAGCTGATATTTATTTGTTATTTTATTTATTCTACAGGGGCAAATAATATTAATAGCATTTCTGTAAATGTGCCAGAGTTAGCCAGTGAAGCTAATTTTCATCGAAAGTCCCTGGTCTATATATATGTCCTTAGACTGTGGGGGGGGGGAAGCAGGAGTACCAGGAGGAAACCCACGGGAACACTGGGAGAACACGCAAACTCCCCAGAGAGGATGCGCGTCGGTCGGGTCTTCAACCTGGAACCTGCTTCATGTGAGGCTAGGCTTGTCTGTCTGTTTAATCAAGACCTCAGAGAGGCTTTTCGTGTACAGACAATATTAATGTTGACGATGATACAACTGCCCGTTGGTGTTCTGCTGCGCAACAGTGTTCAGGCTCACTTCCTTTTCAGTTCGGTCAATTTAGGACATTATTTCAAATTCAATTGCTGTCCAGCTTGATGGAGTCTTTCTCATCTGGGAGAATGTATTATTCATTACAATCAGGCTTGGTGGTTTTAATAACCAAAAATATCTGATAGAAATAAAACAGATAATGAATGAATTTATCATCCCCCATGGAAATTCCGATGAAAATTGCAACGTTGGCAAGGTAGTCAGGCTGGGTTTTTTTCTTTTTTTTAGTGTTTTTTATAATTATCATTTATATTACAAAGCCGAATCAGAAGTGCTCTGTTCCACCTATACACCTCAAAAAGAGCATGGCTATTCAGATTTTCCATTTTTAGGAAGGAGGTCTCTGTTTGCAATTGAACCACCCCCACACCCCACACCCCACTAGTTACCTCCATACTTCTGAACCAGGAGGAGGCAATTCTTCCTGAAGCTACAGTCACCTGCTTTCTTGTATGAATATATCTATGGGGTAAGAATGCATTGTATATGTGTTGCTTCATGTGTGTTGTGTGTTGGTCTCTTGCTTTTAATTTGTCTTTGAGCCACTTATGACCAAGGTCATGTAGAGACATTGTGTGTGCTACGCTAATAAATAAAAAAAACCTGTCACCCGAAACTCGGGATACAGTCAGGCTGGACCAAGGCTCTGTAGGGGGACGTCCCCCGGCGTCCTGTTTCAAAGCCCTGTAGACTTTTTATTGGCATTATAAGGCGTACACTGTGGTTACCATGGCATCAGAAGACCTGTGGATGTGAGTTGGAGGGTTTGCTGCGAGCATTACTTTCATGTCTTAATTGCTTGTCTTATTTAAAGGCTGATGATCCGTTTACTAACTGGGGGTGTCCTAACTACAAGAGGGGATTGTCTTTTCAGAAATAAGGACGAACGAACAAGAGGAATCACAACTCTTTGTTGCTTAATAGCTGCAGCATGCACGTACGCACAGACTGCACATTATTGATAATTACTGTCATCTTTACTAGCTAGACCGTGAAATGTGTTACCTTATTTGACTGTAAAATTAAATTTGGGCAAAATGACGTTGCTTTTAACAATGCAGTAATTTCACATTGCAGAAGAAACTCTTCCAATCCACCTGGACCTTGGAGCCTAGAAGAACTGGAATAAAACAAGAACAGCTTCCGCTTCAGCACGCACCAATACCAGTCTTTCACTCCAGAATATTCGGTGTTTCCTCTGCAGAGGCAGAGCCACTGCTGAATTTCTGGCACTGCTGATATAAGTTTGTTTTTTTTAAAGCTACGCTCAGAGGCAAACGGGTCCATCGGCTCAGAATAACTTGAATTACTTGTTTGAAACAAACACGTAAAGCTGTGGCCTGTATTATCTTGCAAAACATTTTTTTTTCTTGACACTACAGCTGAGGTGCAGATTAGCTGTAGTAGTAAAAAAATCAAAAATGCGTGCGTGTGAGTGTGCGCGTGTGAGTGTGTGCATGTGTGTAAGCATGAACACGTGTGTGTGTGTGAGCATGCGCATGTGTATGAGCATGCACGTATGTGTGAGCATGAGCATGTGTGTGTGTGTGAGTATGCATGTGTGTGTGCGAGCATGTGTGAGCATGTGTATGTGTGAGCATGCACGTGTGCGCGTGAGCATGTGTGAGCATACATGCATGTGTGTGTGTGTGAGCATGCACGTATGCTTGTGAGCATGTGTGAGCATGCACGTGTGTGCGTGAGCATGTGTGACCATGCATGCATGTGTGCGTGAGCATGTGTGAGCATGCATGTGTGCGTAAGCATGCACGTGTGTGCGTGAGCATGTATGAGCATGCATGCATGTGTGTGCGTGAGCATGTGTAAGCATGCATGCACGTGTGTGCATGAGCATGCACGTGTGTGCATGAGCATGCATGCGTGTGCATGAGCATGTGTGAGCATGCATGCACGTGTGTGCGTGAGCATGCATGCATGTGCGTGAGCATGCACGTGTGTGCGTGAGCATGTGTGAGCATGCATGCGTGTGCGTGAGCATGGGTGAGCATGCATGCATATGTGTGTGTGAGCACCACAACACCACCCCCCCCCCACATCAATTGATCTTCCGGACTGTGGAATAGTGAAATAAATCTCTGCTTAGAGCCCTCAAAGGCTCAGGAGCAGCCCTGTTGTTCAACAACTGATTTCACATAAAATAGAAAATAGAAAAAGCGAAGACAGACGTACATATTGAATGCAAGCTGTTAGGATTTATTCTGTTTTTTTTAAAATCCAGCCTTCACTTTTCCGCTTGTGCACTGGAATATCTGATGCCACACATTTCCACTTTA
Source organism: Anguilla pacifica (assembly GCA_039654925.1). NCBI lineage: Eukaryota > Metazoa > Chordata > Actinopteri > Anguilliformes > Anguillidae > Anguilla > Anguilla pacifica. The sequence goes on along the minus strand of CM077285.1, from coordinate 65,906,197 downwards.
AGTCACACAAAACTGAACAGAAAACTCAAACTAGGCCAAAAGGAAAGAAGAGGACAAGGGATAAAGAGAAGGCAATTTCAGCAGGGCTGTGGAAATAAAACAGCAATGAACAGACATGGTCACAAAAACTCACACACACACACACACACACAATTTTCAGATGCTGATTTTTGTATCAGTCTGCAGAGACGGTAGGAGAGTTCTGCATTAAGTTAGCTTAATGGAGAGGTAACGGGGGCAGATTTGGAGTAACAGGACTCTCAGTACGGGGACAGAGTTGTAAAGGGGGCAGGTTTGGGGTAACAGGACTCTCAGTACGGGGACAGAGTTGTAAAGGGGGCAGGTTTGGGGTAACAGGACTCTCAGTACGGGGACAGAGTGGTAAAGGGGGCAGGTTTGGGGTAACAGGGCCCTCAGTACCCGGACAGGGAGAGCACGGTGGGGTAGCGTGCGCGGTGGGTCATGCACTTCTGCACGTCGATCATCAGGCTGTGCATCTTGCAGCTGACCTCCTTCTCCAGGGCCATGCGCGTCCGCTCCAGGTCCTCCAGAGACCGCCGCGCCTCCGACAGCTTCTCCTGCAGCGCCTCCATCGTGCAGGAGATCTCCCCCACCTCACTCACCAGCCTGAGAGGGGAGACACACACACACACAGGGACACATGCACACACACACACACACACACACACACAGGGACACAGACACAAGGACACAGACACAAACTGCACTGAAAAAACCCATCTCAGCTCATCCACAGTCTGCATGCTCTGTCATTTACCAGCCTAAATCAATCAACTTATTGATTTATTTTAATTGATAGTTATACTACAGCAAATGCACACCCATCCCAAAAGACTTAAGTGATAAAGCTTGCAATCAGCAGACTTATTTCCTCTGTGGTTCTTCTCAAGGAGACTGAGCTGTGAGGTAGCCATGCATACTAAGCGGGTAAGTAAGATCTGATTTCAGCTCAATCTCCCCCTGCTGAAGAGCTTGGATCTTCAGGGTCCAAAAAATGCAAATAGTACCCTTTCAAAAAAGATTACAGGCTTTACAGCCGGCCAAGACCCTATTTTGAGTTAATGTATGGCAAAAACAATAACAATCACCGCGCTCAGCTTCACTTGGTTCGGTGCACTGAAACCAGTAAAACAAGCTCTAGTTTTAAAAATGAGACGGTTCACTCTCAAAAGAATTGATTTTCCAAGCCATAAAAGTTCATCATACACTGTTTTTATTTTTTTGCTAATGCAGAGTACTGTGCAAGTCTTGTACTCTGCATTTGCAAAAATAAAAATAAAAAAACAATATAAGGTGAGCTTTAATGGCTTGGAAAATCAATAATATTGAGTGTGAACCATTTTTTCAAAACCCCTATTTTAGCATTATTTTGGACAACACATTTAGCACATTTCACAAGTTTTTGAAAATAATTTCAGGCGGTTTAACCCACTGTACAGTGAAAGAGAACAACAAACAGAAATTTTGTATGAATAAAATGCTTTTAAAAAAAAAGATTTTTACATCGAACCCCATTTTTCTCAGTACGTCCATAATGTAATGACTGGTCCTGGACGATGTAAACTTGGGACTTGGGTGCGGGGGGGTTGGGGGGTTGGGGGGGGGGCACACTGACCTGAGGTGGGGTCCGTCGCGGCACAGCTCCACGTTGGGCCGCTGGGCGCGGCTGTACAGGCGCGACTCGGCCACCCGCATGGGGGCCTCCTTGTCGTGCAGGGCCTGCCGCAGAGCCCTGATGTTGCGCTCCTGGGCCCCCGTCTCCTCCAGGATCTGACGGGGCGGTGGGGGGGTGGGGGGGAGCACACTTTCAGGAAGGGACGCCACGGCGAACAATTCTAAAACTCAGTCAATGAACCTTTCGACCTCCAGGCCTTGTAGAAGAGTGTTTAAACACAAGCGCGTGGACAGACCGCTTTCAATTCCGCACTGAAACCTGCTTCATTTCGTGAAATGCGAAAATGCGTCCAGTTCTAGAACACTGACTTCGAATTTTGAAAAAAAAGATGCTTTTATTTATGAATTTTTTTTACTGCTGTTCCCATGACCTGCAGGCAGTTCAGGGCAGCGCGGCCGTCCGTGGCTTTCAAACCTCTTTGTGTAACGCAGCCTTTTTCAGCAGGGTGCTAAAAGCCCAGAAACCTGTGGCACAGGGGCGCTACATTCTCAGAGCTCGTTCCCCCCTTAAATAGAGAGCATGCTGGTAAGAAAACCGCAGGTACGCTTTAGACACTAATCTCGGCGATGTTACACACAGCAGCAACGGCGGATTTCACAGAAGCAGGTGTGTGATCGCTGAGAAGGGGAGCGTGCTTTGGGAAAGCTCGGTTAGAGCCGGCGCCTGGTCTGAACTGCAACCGTTCGACGGCTAATTTGTTTTTGTTTTTGTTTTTTTAAAGTGTTTTGTGTTACTGGTCGATCCGATCGCAGCCAGGACAGGAAGCGATGAGCTCGACCTCTTCCCCCCGGCTACTGCCGAGCCGTCAGCAGCTGCGTGCAGCTGGATCGAAGGCTGCAGAGAGGCAGGGCGGAGAACGGGCCGGGCTGGGTTTGGGCCGCGCCCTGGCCGCACTTACATAGTTGGTCCTGCGTAGACCTGGGTGGGCCGGCACTGCCTAGGTGGGCGTTCACAATTGGGTTTGGTGGGGGATACTATCTAGGAGGCCGTGGTGCAGCCTGCCCCCCCATGCCTACGCCAATGCCATGGACTAGAGGGGGGGTCTAGCACTGCATGAGGCCCTGACGTGTAATCCTGTGTGGCATGGCGGGGGGGTGGGGGGTGTGGCGTGGTGTGGCGGGGGGGTGGCATGGCATGGCGTGGCGCGGCGTGGCGGGGGGGTGGGGGGGGGGGTCGCGAGGGCGTGCCCACCTGCGCCAGCTGCAGCTCCAGCAGGGCCTTGGCCTCGTTGAGCTCCTGGCAGCGGCGGGCGAAGGCGTTGTCGACGGCGGCGCACTGGGCGCGCAGGTCCTCCGCCGTGTCCCGCAGCACGGCGTCCGCCAGCTGCCTGAGCTCCAGCGACGCCCGCTCCTCCCGCTCCGCCAGCGACAGGTTGTCCTGAGAGAACCTCGTCCACGACTCCCTGCTCGACACACTGGGGAGGGAGAGGGAGGGAGCGGGGAGAGAGGGAGGGAGAGGGGGGAGAGAGAGAGGGGGAGAGGGGAGAGAGAGAGGGAGAGAGGGGGAGGCATGGGGGAGAGAGAGAGGGGGAGAGGGAGGAGAGAGAGAGAGGGGGGAGTGAGAGGAATGGGGGAGAGGGGGAGTGTGAGAGAGAGAGGGGGAGAGGGGGAGAGAGGGGCAAAGAGAGAGCGGGAGAGAGAGAGAGGGGGGCGAGAGGGGGAAAGAGGGAGGGAGAGGGGGAGGGAGAAAGGGAGAGAGAGAGGGAGGAATGGGGGGAGAGGGAGATGGGGAGGGAGAAAGGGAGGGAGAGAGCATGAAAGAGGGAGAGGGGTGTGTTCAATAAGGGCAATGGGGTGCTCACAGCGCAGCTAGCTTTGAGGCTATGAAAGGGTTATGGGTAAGGCTGCGCTTGCAGCAGTGAGGCATCTGTATAATCAGGAAGTTAGCAAGCGGCTAAGCCTGCTTACACCTGCTGTGGGTGACAAAGGGGGCGTACTTGGCCTCTTCTACGACAAGGCAGACAGGTATAAATACAGATTCAGACTGTGGGCCACTTCGCTGCAGTCTGGAGCGAATGAATATCAACCCCCGCTTTTTAAGAGCACAGACAAATTCCTCCCCGGCAATTTACGGAGCAATTCGCAAGGCGGCAATCTAGGAAGGTTTTTCTTTTTCAAAAGCGTTTTATTTTACCCCCGACTTCCGTAATGAGCTTCCTTTAAGTGAAAGGTGCATTGGAGTACTTCCCAGAGCACAGCGTACCGCAACGCATAATGTAATATATAGCATGCCCATTAAAAACATTTACCACAGCCCCCGGACACACAAGGAAAAAAAAACCCCTACTGTATGCAGATCATATGATTCTGGTCCCGCGGTTCTGCGGGAGCAATACCAGCAAGCCAGTGCCCTGGCGGCGAAAGTTAATGAGCACAATTATGAAATTAAAATCAGAGCCAGATGTCAGGGATTCACATTCACAACTGCGCCAGAGAGCGAGACCTCTGAACACGGCGTCACACTCCCTGCTGAAATACCGGCAAAAACACACTGATGACACACACGTGCATAAGCTCCGCAGACCCAACAAAGCATCCAGGCCAGATTTAAGACCGAACATTCATTAATACCCAAAAGAGGGTGGCTAAATTCTTCATTTAAAACGCACGCCCCTGCCATTACCCCGTGGCCAGCAAAAGCCTTTCCTCGTGTCATTTTACCCTCTTAGGGGGCCGCATACGAAATAAGATTGACTTTGCGGTATAAAGTTAATAACCAAATAAACAAAACAAAATGAAAGCACAGTCCCTTCAGTCAGCCATCCCTGTGTCCTTATGTCACCCTATCGCTGAAATGCATTACAAAACAGGGGTGGGACAGCCGTAGTGTCATCCTACCAGTTTAAGAAGCGCACCTTACCTTACATGATTGCTAATTATTCACACAATGTGGACAATTGATACGCGTTGCTAACAACCAATAGAACAATACTACTGACTGTTGGCCATACTTTCCCTTTGGGTATCCAGAAAGTAATTTCCACGATTCACCTTGTTCTGCTGTTCTACTGGCTGTTATGAACACACTCTGCAAATGGTGGAGTGCCTCTCTGTTTTTTTTTATTATTTTTGTTGCGTTTTTTTTTTTTTGCAAGGTGATGTCATGTCTCCAGCTCTTATTTTATAATGCCTGGTTGAGAACCTGGGTGGAAATTCAACCTCTGTCCCAGCCTGGCTTTAAGCCGGTCCAGCCGGTTTGAAGCTGGCTTGGAGACGGTCAACAAGATACCTGAGATAGCAACCATGATGGAAAAAACAATTTCCAGCTTGCTCCAGCGAACAGGTATCACCAAATTCCACCAGGGGGCAGTTTCCACCTGGGGCAGCCTCGGAAAGCGACATCAAGATGGCATCCACGAGGAGCTGTACACACGAAGGAGGCCCCAGGAAGACCCTACACAGTGGAATGTTACCGCTATGATGTCATAAGTGCACTGCAGGTGCTTCTGCATTGAGTCAGAATAGAATAGAATAAAACAGAATAGAAAAGAATAGAATAGAAACTCTATTGCCGGGACAGTATGGAAATTTGCAATCGACTTCACAGCAAAAAGAAGCTAAACAAAAATGAGTCAACAGGCAGACAAGAAGAAAAACATCAGGAGCGTTCCACATTCGGGAACTTAATAAAAACTGTGTTAACAAAGTGCCAAGAAAAAAATAAATACACAAGGTGTCGTGCATTCTGTATGCTAACTGAAAAAACAAAAACAATCGAAAATCTGGCCCAGTGACACCATCAACACTCTTAGGGGCTGATTGGCACATCTTCTGCTTCATGCTTGTGATTTCCTCAATGATTACACGCACATACATCAGCATATATCAGCTTTTGTAAAAGCATGTGTGCTCCCAACATATCATTAGGATAATTTGGCAAGAACAAGCACTGGTTTGATGGCAAACTACAGCTGCTGCTCACAGGGAAAAGAATGTTGGCTTCAGGGGTGGTGACAGGCAGCAACGCAAAGCAGCCAGACATACTGTAAGCTGAGAACTGAAATAAGGACGTCCAAGTGAATTCACTGACAAAAACAAAATAAAAAAATAAAAACTGGAGGAGAATTTCACAGCCAATGACCCCAGCGTGTTTTGCAACGTGTTTAAAGAGTGCATCTCATACCTGTCACGAAATAAGTCAAAATAAGCAGCTTCAATGATTATGAACCCCTAACCTTAACCTTAACATTTGAACACCTAGCCCTCACATTCTCCATCAATAGAGCCTCTCCGGTCCGCTTACCAGCCAATCAGCGTTCTTTGTCGGGGGAACAACGTTCAGTCTGGGAGCTTTCACAGTTTTCACACCTACCACAGCGAGTTCCATAAAGAAGTAAAAAGGGTTCCCCTATGCAGACAAGCCAAATAACCTTTCTTTTTTTCTGACAGCAAGGACGTACAGGGTAAACCAACAACTCCTCAATCAGTTCAGCACAGCCATAAAAGAGAGCATCACAACATCTTCAATCATCATACGGTCCAGAAGTGCAAGCAAAGCCTCACAAATGAAAGCAGATTATTTCCATGGCAGCTAAAATAACACAGTCTGACCTCCCTGCCCTGGACTCTATCAACGGAGAGCGCATCGCCGAACGGGCGAGGAGAATCACATCGGACGCCTCCCACGCAGCTCACCGCCTTCAAACTCCTGGCCGTGGGGCAGGTTGAGTAAATCACTGAGGGGGGGGAGCAGGGCTGGCCGTTTTAACAGTCCCTCCCAAACCCCCCCCCCCGCCAGGGTTATCAAGGCTCTGAACTACCGCTCACCAGCTGCTCCATAAGCCCCTCCTGCCTCTGCACCCGTCACTGTAACTGTGCGCACTTTGACTCTGCATGTCACTTCTGTCTTTCGTACGGTGTGTTACCGAGTTTGAAGGTATGAGTGTGTGAGCGAATGGTGCCTGGGCCCGGAGATGGACTGTGGGACCTGACCAGGGTGTATTCCAGCCTCTCACCCACTGAATGCTGGGATGGACTCCCACAACCACCCGCCCCTTCCTCCTCCCCCCCCCCCCACCCCCCAATACCCTGACCAGGAATAAGCCATTTAAGAAAATTTATGGATGGGTGGATGGACAGACTATTGTTTGTTGTTGTTGCTATCGTCACTGTGGCTGTTCACATTACACGGTGCTGTTGGGTGAGCTCCCACAAAAAAATCTGCACTGGAAACAAAGACTGCCGACCTGGCTGTGCGGCAAGAAAAGCATCTGCTGCCTTGCGGCGTGTGTCTTGCACCTGGACCGCAAGATTTCCAAAAAAAAAGTGCTTCTAGCGCGCGGCTCGCTGCGGTCCAAACCGCTCCCGCGTCTTCGTTATTACCACGCCTGCGTCTCCTCTGCGTCCTCGAGCGATCGCCTCGGCGACGATCGGGCGGGCCGGGGAGGCAGAGCGAGAGCGAGAGCCGAAAGGTGAAACTGAGCGAGGCGGACGGGGCGTGGGAGGGGGGCGCGGGGTGCGCGTATCGAACCCGGCCCCGGCCGGCGCGGCGCCCGCTGCGAGCGCCGCCCGGTGACTGACAGGTGTGCTGATACGATCGCTCAGCCCTCCAGCACCCCGCCGGAGGAAGTTCGGCAGATAAGCCGGGAGACGGGGGCGGGGGTTGGGGTTGGGGTTGGGGCGGGGGCGGGGGCGGGCATGGGGGGGTGTACACGGCCCTCCGGGCGGCTGCCCACAGAACCGTGTGCGTTTTTAAGTGAAAATCCTTTGAAGGACAAGGCCGAAGCAGATCAGGGACGCGGGAGGAATGTTCTCCCAGAATCTCCCAAAGGCACACAGGGAAACACACACACCGGCATCGTGACTACATTCCGCACAAATATTACGATAAGGCGTCTTCTCATTTTGCTTTCCTACCTGCATAATGACTGAGACCACTGTCATTAGGGGCTACTAGATGTGAATCTGTGAAAGAACTAAGTGAGAAGCATGAAAAAGAGCATGGAAAGCCAAAAAAAACAATGAGTGGAGATAATGAGAAAGCTTCGTCTTTCGTTTTAAGACAAGTTTACAATTTTGAGCATAATTTTGGTTTTGCTCGTCTTATATTAAACTAGTACTCTGCCGCCCTCTAGTGTCAAAAGAAAATGTTTGCCAGCTGACCAATATTTCAGTCCTGTGACTGAAATATAAAATAAAACAGCAATATAGAAGAATAAAAGGCAATATTAAAATCCAAAGAATAAAACAAAGAGGAACTTAGCAAAAAAATTTAGTAAAAGTAAAACAAACAAAATAAAATAATAGGAAATGATAAAACATTAGCATTAAGACCAAACAATTAAAAGGAAAAAGTACAGCATCTAGCTATCAGTCATTACAGAAGGCGGTTTTAGGCTAGTTTAAAAAGTAGAGACTGTATCAGCAGACATAATATTGTATGGAAGGCTGTTCCAGAGCATAGGGGCCATTACAGCAGAGGCTCGATCACCTCGATTTTAATCTAGACTGTAGAACAGCCAAAAGCCCAAGCCTGGCAGATCTGAGAGGCCTCGGGGGACAATAAGGAATTAAAAGTTCACAAATATAATTGGACGCCAAACCAGGTAAGGCCTTGTAAGTAATTAATAAAAAATTTTAACTGATTCCGAAAGCAACAAGGCAACCAGTGGAGAGAAGCCAGAATTGGAGCAGTATGGGGAAAAAACGTTTACTGGTCAATAGCCTAGCGGCAGAAGAATGCTGCCGCTAGGCTCCTAGCTAGCACTAAAGGACATGTTCACAGCCACCTTATTTCAGCTGCTTTACACTGGTCGCCAGTAAGACACAGAATTGATTTTAAGAATTTAGCTGATCATTTTTAAAGCACGACATGGTTTAGCCCATATTTATGCTGCAGGGTATATTTATATCTCATAAAAAACACGTTTTCAACGTACAAAAATGCCAAGTTACTCAAAAGTATTGATATCAAAATGACGCCAAGTTACGGTACTACAAACAATATAGGCTATCATGCCTCTCCGAAATTAAATAAGATGTATTCCAAAGCAATGCTACCCAATATTTCCTCAGTTCTTTCAAGTCACTTGGCCCTGTGTTTTGTAATCTTACCATTTTACAATGTCATGCAAACTTTGTGTAAGATCAAAGAGTCAAATATTTCGAATTGCCTCATGGAACACATTGAAATTCATGTACAAAACTGCTGCTGAGTAACTACAGGAAGCATATTTCTCCAGAAAACGTGTATACTTGCTTCTGAACTGAATTAGAGTACATGTACAAGTTATTGTATATGTGCTACGTACAATAAATACTGCATGTAAAATACATATTGTACATACATACATAGAGAACTTCTTTATCCCCATGGGGACATTTCCCTCGCAGCATGTTATATTCTCATTTACGAACACACACTTATACCAAGACACATACTATCATTCACGCAACAGAAAGGCTGGGCAGTGAAATACATACCAATACAAATTGGACAGATACACGCCTATTCAATCAATCTTGACTGTGAGAGAGCCATCCACACATATGTTTGGCCTGTCCATGTAGTGCATGCTTATACACACAGGGCCAAGTGACTTGAAAGAACTGAGGAAATATTGGGTTGCATTGCTTTGGAATACATCTTATTTAATTTCGTTGAGGCGAGATAGCCTATATTGTTTGTAGTACCGTAACTTGGCGTCATTTTGATATCAATACTTTTGAGTAACTTGGCATTTTTGTACGTTGAAAACGTGTTTTTTATGAGATATCATTTCTTTTTGCAAAGCGTTTTATTATGACAGTGAGAAATGTGAAGTGACCCTGTAAGAAACGGTTGTGGATTATGGCTATCCTTGTGCGAATTTGTACAGTCTGATGAGCGTGTACCGTTTAGCAGTTTCGGTGTGCTATATATGTAAAACAGTAGCTGAAAGGGTGCGGTGGCGTAAATGTAAACGCATCAGAACCGCAGGTGAAATATGGCTAGTGTATGTACTCACGGATCCATCCATCCAACAAGCCTTGATTGAGAAAAGAATCAGCAAGCCCGTAGAATTAGAGCTGCCTAGGTTGCAACTTGTGTACCCTGCTGTCCTGCTCCGTTGTCTGTTCTTTCGTGGAGATGCACTTTTAGTGTTTGTAAGGTTTATAAGGTATTTTGATAGGCTTATCTGCAGGTGGGAATCCTGTTCGCTGTTTTGCTAAGCTAGAACCGGAAAACTTGATAGTTGAGAATAGGAGCAGACGCATATGTCCCAGTAGGCTTTGCATATGAGAAAATAACTAGTGTGAGAGAAATTAGGATGAAATGATGAAATTGCGTAGTTTAAACAATATGTTTTTAGCAGAATGGGCATGTAGGTGAACGTTGACATGATCACAGACTATAGTGCGGAGTAAATAAAGTGACCATGAGCGAGCTTAGTTTCCTTATGGAATGGTATATATAGTCGGTATAAAGCATTGGCTGTGAAAGTGGTGGGTTAGGTAACGTGTGAAATCTATTGCACTACTGTGCTTTTCTCATATTCAGTACTCGTAGTTATACTTATGAGTGATTCATGGTTTTAAATGTAATGTTTTAATGGGGAGTTGCAGAACGTACATACGTAGTAATTTTTTGTATGTGGCTAGATAAAGAACAGGGCGAGGTAACATGAATGTAGAAACGTGGCGTTTGCTGATAAGAAGGTTTTGTACGGTAGCCAAGTGAAAAAATATAGTTAGTAGAAATGGCACAGTGGTGAACTGGTGTAACTTTTTAATAAAAGGGATACATTTGCCGTCATGAAATGCATATGAGTGGCCGTGAGTGAGTTTTGGTAAAGCAAATATAAAAGCGTAAGAAAATGTTAGTGTAAAAGAGGAAATTATCTGCCTGAGGGCGAGACGGGATTCGATCCTGCAACGGGAGGTTTACCAGTCTGTAACTTTATTAGTGCAGCACCATGACATAGCTCTGCAATGCGTGAAATATCATTAGAAAAAGAATCAGCAAGCCCGTAGAATTAGAGCTGCCTAGGTTGCAACTTGTGTACCCTGCTGTCCTGCTCCGTTGTCTGTTATTTCGTGGAGATGCACTTTTAGTGTTTGTAAGGTTTATAAGGTATTTTGATAGGCTTATCTGCAGGTGGGAATCCTGTTCGCTGTTTTGCTAAGCTAGAACCGGAAAACTTGATAGTGGAGAATAGGAGCAGACGCATATGTCCCAGTAGGCTTTGCATATGAGAAAATAACTACAGTGTGAGAGAAATTAGGATGAAATGATGAAATTGCGTAGTTTAAACAATATGTTTTTAGCGGAATGGGCATGTAGGTGAAGGTTAACATGATCACAGACTATAGTGCGGAGTAAATAAAGTGACCATGAGCGAGCTTAGTTTCCTTATGGAATGGTATATATAGTCGGTATAAAGCATTGGCTGTGAAAGTGGTGAGTTAGGTAACGTGTGAAATCTATTGCACTACTGTGCTTTTCTCATATTCAGTCCTCGTAGTTATACTTATGAGTGATTCATGGTTTTAAATATAATGTTTTAATGGGGAGTTGCAGAACGTACATACGTAGTAATTGTTTGTATGTGGCTAGATAAAGAACAGGGCGAGGTAACATGAATGTAGAAACGTGGCGTTTGCTGATAAGAAGGTTTTGTACGGTAGCCAAGTGAAAAAATATAGTTAGTAGAAATGGCACAGTGGTGAACTGGTGTAACTTTTTAATAAAAGGGATACATTTGCCGCCATGAAATGCATATGAGTGGCCGTGAGTGAGTTTTGGTAAAGCAAATATAAAAGCGTAAGAAAATGTTAGTGTAAAAGAGGAAATTATCTGCCTGAGGGCGAGGCGGGATTCGATCCTTCAACCGGAGGTTTACCAGTCTGTAGCTTTGTTAGTGCAGCACCATGACATAGCTCTGCAATGCGTGAAATATCATTATCAAACCTGTCCGTGGTTTTAAACAAGAACACAGGCCAGTAAGCACAGAAGAGCTCCCGTTGGATCCATATGGCTTTGCAATATTGTAGCCGGTTAATAACTGAACGTGCAGACGGTACGTCATAATGCAGTGTATACGTTCGGTGAAAGGCTGGTAGATATGGTGCAAAAGCAATAACTGAGAAGTAGTAGACAATTATTAATGAGGGTAAAAGCAGGTTAAAGAAACACGTCATTAGCTGGGCTTGAACCTACCACCGCATGTTCCCAAGTGTGTAACCATACCCACTAGGCCACATGCTGATTAGCTGTTTAAACTGGAAATGTTTCAGAATGAAAAGGTATGAGTATTTTGCGTGTGTATGCAAGTTTTTGATTGGGTCGTGAGGGTGAGGATTTGGCTGGTGTCGGTAAAATGTCCAATGGGGAGACATGTTGTTAGTGGGATAGGCGGCAGGGAAAATAAGAATCAGAAGAAGAAGAAGAAGAAGAAAGAGAAGAAGAAGGAGAAAATGCAAATTCCCCTTAGTTTGGAGCTTTATTGTGTGGACATGTGAAGTTGTTTATGAAATCTGTCTGTTGAAATGGGGTCAGAATGTACAGAATTTAATGTTTTTAAGGGCTGAGTGTCTGTGGCTGTTGTGGTTATTTCTGTGGGGAACCCTGAAAAGTGCCAAACTCTCGGTGCTGTATAGGTATGGGGCATGCCCCCGCCAAGGCATGCCCCCAATTATTAGGTAGAGGCCGGTCTTCATTGGTTACAGACCCAGAGCTGGCCGCTGGCATAAACAGACACTATGTAGGCGTGCATTGCCAAAACCATCCCCCGGCCACACAATTCTAATTATTCTCTCTTTTTGTTTTTGAAAAACTTTGGGGCCAGAACAATGTTCTTGTTTAGGGCAACCGAAACCCAAGTCTCGACTCACCCAATGAGCAGCTATTGGCAACAGGCACAGGTTGACCCAGGGAAACCTTCCTAGCTGACCCAAGGAGGATAGTTTCTGCTAGCGTGGAGGACAAACCTGCACTTTACCACAAAAACATTTTTAAATGTTATTTTTGGGAAGCACACATCTCCCACTTCCTGATGTAAAATGAATCTGAAACGCACGTTCCTACAGAATATTTCACATCCCCTATCAGCACAGGTCCACAGGGAGCCACTGCAAGACAACCACAACTGCGGTTTCCCGCCAAAAAGGCAGTGGGATGGGCAGGTATGCACTCACAATACATAAAGAGAGAAGAGAGAAGGGAGGGAGAGACCGACAGAGTGAGAGAGAGAGAGATGAGGGAAAGAGAGAAGGATAGAGAGAGAGAGAATGAGAGAGAGAGAGAGAGGGAGAGAATGAGAGAGAGAGAGAGAGGGAGAGAGAGAGGGGGGAGAGAATGAGAGAGAGAGAGAGAGAGGGAGAGAGAGGGAGAGGGAGAGAGAGAGAGAGAGCTGGGCCTCACTGGTCCTGTAATTTAGCAGAGTTGGGATGGTTCTGGATGTCCATGCTCCTGTTGCTGTAGCGACCACACTGGACGTCCATGCTGTAGGCCTGGAACTTGTCAGACCAGTCAAGCTCCAGTGTCTGCTTTGCCTCCCTGTTGGCCCTGAGAGAAGGGGATGAGGGGTGGGGGGGTGAGGTGGATCCACCAGTTCAAGGGTTTTTTTATTTTATTAGAAATGGTCTGTTGTTTTCAAACACCCCCCCCCCCCTTCCTGATCTGCATATTCACTAGTGATGCTTTTTTTCAAGTGCTTCACTGTTTAAATTATTGTAAAGAGACAGATCTGATCTGTAAGTATAACAACTAGTAAAGAATGTCATCAGACAAACTGATTCCCCTTGGGACTGTCATATGATCTTCTGTAGATTACTGTAAGCTCCATAAATCTGGTTTCAAAACATTGTTTCATGTGGTTTGAATGAAACAGAATGAAATTTCCCCTTTTTTCTCACCTTATTTGATTGATGGCTTCGTTTAAAGTTTTTTTCAGAAGCGCCTGGATGCTCCTGATCAGCTCCACTTCCTTCATTTAAAAAAGCATACTGTCATTTTATGACAGTCATTTCGTATAGGTATCATTCATTCAATAGGTAGCATTCAGCTACTCTATTCACACCAAATTAGTCTGGCTATTAACTTATGATCAAGTTAGATAGTGGCCTGACCTAATGTGTCAAGAAACTTAACAATTAATGGCCCTATATATAAACCATCTAGCTATGTGTTTCTGTCTGATTAAATATATCTAAATGGCAACTCACTGTATAATAAAGTCAATATAATGTAGTAATAGCCTATGGGGACCTAAAGTAGAAATAAGGGATTCACTTTAAGTAGCTGGTCCTCCACTTCGTCTTTGACCAAGTCAGGTCCGAGTCGGCGCTCCCGGCAGGTCAGGTTGTCAGTAGCAATGGCGTAAGGGATCTCAGTGGCTTCCAGCGCCTTCTCCAGCCGGCGCTTTTGCCCCAGTAGCATCTCGGTTTCCCTGGTTAGCTCTTCGATGTGCCGCTGCAGTTCCGACTGCCAGAAGTTAATTTCCTGAAGTCTTTCTCCGAGGTACCGCGTTCCCTCCGCTTGGGACCGAAGCGTCCTCGTCTCGGTCTCCTTGTGAAGACTTTTGGACTCATATCTGATCCTCTCCGCGTTGTCCCGATCGCCTGCCGCCTGGGCGAGAGTGGAGTTGTTTTTGGCATCCCACTCATCCGGTGTATACTTAGCGGACCGGTACCCCGCCGTGGCCAAACCGGAGGACGGGAACATGTTCTCTTTGATAATCGAGTCTGGTGATCTCGGAGGCACATCCTGGGATACAGCCCTGGTGTCGACAAATGGTCTTGACACTAAAACTTCAGCTGACATATTATCACGAATAAAAAGCTATTTCAAAAGGGAAAAAACTGTGGATGTGACAGACAGACCAAAGGCATTTGCACTGGGATGTTTTGTTTATCAATGTGTTTGCTTTGCGTTGCCAAGGAACCCCGTTTCCATGGACGCGTGACACCTGCGCCGGAGAGGACGCAATGTGTCTATAATGGTCAGATTATGTCAGTTGAACAATGCGGAGGACAGCGTTTACAGTACAGCGCAAAGATGCAATAGTAGTATGTTTGTTTCACGAAAGGGAAACTTTATTCTGTCAGTTTCAGTTTAGAATCTAAAAAATACATCAGCGACTCATTCGATTCTAACGACCCCAGCCTTCCTTTAAACATAGCCTACCGGTCTTTTTAACACCTTCTCAAGTCAGCAACTGTGTGAGCTCCCAATAGAAAAAGAATCTGATCGGACTGGCTGCACGTACATTTTTTATACACAGTAAAATGTCCATTCCATTGTTATTTCGTACTCTGTTAGGGTTGATTGGACACCGAACATGTGTGTGCGGTTACATTCGGGTTTTATGCGGTGTATTACACTTTTTCAGTTGTGTCATGCAATGCGGATGCTAACAATTAATTACTTTCATGGTCACATACAGTAGACTGAATTTCGTAAAACAATTATTCTTCAAAAATCAGAGAAGGCCATTTTTGGCTAGGAGACATTCGCAGAACATATCTGTTGTAAAAAAATGCCATTGAAAATGAAAACATTAAAGGCTGGGGCAGAAAAAGTGGAAACATTGTCGTGTTCCAATGGTGAAGAGTTGTGGTGGTTTCATAATGCAGTACGAGTTCGATCTTCCTTCAGAGACAAGGCCAATGTCAGCTGGCACTGACCCATCATTTTTACCATGTTAAATTATTTCTTGTCCGCATGGGGCCGGAGTGTCTTTCTGCAGAATTTCACAGGTAAACTGCGAAACAGCACATGCTGACCGTTTTGGCCACCCCGTTGTTGGTTAAACTCATATATCATTGGTTTGCCCTGGTTCTTGGATTTCGTGCTCATGTCCTGTAAGTAGGCCTGTTTAATGAGCTGTCAAAAAGTAAGTTCAGTTTTAAGAGGGTCTCTTAAAAATGTGAAATAATTGATCTCGAACACTATACAAAACGTTGTTTAAAACAAACATCAGTCTTTTAAAAGACAAACCAGTGACTAGGAAAATTCTAATGGTATTCATATTTTTGAAACGGCACTATTATGTCATCTACGCTGTTGTAGGCCAATGCAATTTTAAAATTAATTCATTCTGTGCATTTAGTCTGAGAGTTTTGAAAACCAAATACAAAATTAAAACGGCTAACTTCACAGTATTGCCCACATCTGCCCGGACTTCATAAATCGCCGGCGTGTGTTATCTCTATCCCTGAAAGCATATGGCTGGGTATGTTGTACCTTATACGTCAAATAACATCTGGAAGTAATTCACATTAAGCCTAATCTGAGGTCATAAAAACCTAGTTGTACCGGCGGGGATCAATACCGATTTAGACGCGCCAGATGCGCGAGCAATGCGCGTCTCCAGTTTCAACGTCAGAGGAAACGACATGCCTAGCAATTTCCTAACGGTTGCTTAAGGATAGTTGGTAAATTTTATGAGTCCATTAAAAAAATTCCTGGCTCAGTTTTACAAAGGGTTATTTATTCATAACCCTTTGTGTAAGGATTGTCCTCTAAAGAATTAGTTCTCATGGGGTCTGTCATGTGTTCATCTGAGAATGACTGTTAGTTCCACAATCCTGGTTTCAAAACATATTTTCATGTGGTCTGAATGAGACAGAAATTTCTCTTTTTCTGACCTTATCTGAACTTTGAGTCAAACTGTAAACTTCCCTTTTCTTCACCAAGGGGTCATTTATTTATTTATTGATTGGGGTGGGGCAGCTGCAGCTTGTTATGGACTGATTCGTCCATTTAATTAACCTTAATATGAATTTTTGTCATTTAATGAAATACCTTAATGATCGATTTTCGCAATGTCATGCAGTGGCTTGCCTGGTTCAAAGTTGCAGAACGAAGGAAATCCGCCTTTTGTCATTGGCCAATGAGCTGAGCAGAGATTGCAGTTGTCTCCTCGTTCACTGAACGGATGAGGAGCGGAACATCCTTATAGCAGCGGGCATATTGCCCCGCAAAGATGTGGTGTCCAATCAGAGACAAGAATGAGAACAGCAGTGACCCTGCCCTTTGAGCGCATGTGTGCCTAGGGAGAATGTGTTTGACTTGTGCCTCCCTCGGCTATTGACGGAGAAACTAATGACTCCCTTTATCTGCCATGGCTGTGTGCTAGGGGTGTGACGGTACACAGAAGTCACGGCTCGGTTCACAGCACAGTTTGGTGTAGCCTACAACGAGAAAAAAGCAACAAAAAAGCCCAAATGCAAAAGGCTAGGTTTCTTTTAATTTATTTTGAACAGACAGTAGTGCAAGTTACATTTTGTTCCACCTAGTGTCCTATAGTCCCCCCTGAGGTAGTTGGTAGGCCTACAGCCTGTAGTGTATTAAGCAGTAAAATGTAAAATGCGAACATATACTTTCGCATAGGTCATATTTTTATGTAGGGCTGATAAAAAACAAAAGGCAATAGGTCACAATCGGCTACAAAACTGAAAACCATCTCTTATGTTATGAAAATACTACAAAATAAATAATAATAATGAGTGTTTCAATTACTTAAGCCAAGGGCTGATGCAAAATAAAAGGCAATACAGAACTGAATAACATCTCCTGGTGTGAAAATACAAAATAAATACAATATAATAAAACATAAGATAAAATAAACCCTGTGCCTTTAGGAGCAATGTATCACATTTGTGATTAACTTGTGATTACTGTAACTGAATGGAACGTTGTAACGAGGCTCGAGCACTTTTAATAAATACTTGAAGCTGGTGTCCTCTACCACTGCATATGGGCGCTAGCCGATTACATGTAAATGCAAATTGCTTCGGTAATATTTTGGCCCTGTCTGCTTTCGCATCTAGGCTGTTTAAAAGCAGCAGGGATAAGTAGTTGTACTCCTGCTTTTTTTTCCCTAGCTCCTGTGATTGGCACATCTGGTTGATGCCGTCGAATATACGTTAACATGTTTGATGTGTTTCCGCACACATACCCTACAACTGTCGAACAACGCCGACACACCGTCCTCGTCCGATCCACCACTCGCTCTCCGTTGCTGTCGTAGTTCACTGGGAACCCGAAATGTTCCCACACAGCTGATTTGAAAGAAGCAGGCGGGTCTTCTAGCTCCTGTATGTCATTTGCACTCGCCATAGTGTGACTGACTCAGCCAGAGTCAGTCACACTATGGCCACTTAACCCAATAATGGAGCCCCAGTTTATTTCTCCTGGTTCCTAAAGCTCGAGCTAAGCTTAGCGTGGCATGTTGCTAACGGCTTACAGCTTAAGGTTTCCGGGTGGAACTTGTGTTTGTAAAATTTTGTTCCGCATTACGTTCATCAATCTTCGCACATAGGCTACCGTGTATTCTTCGTACGACTGCATGCACTGAACCGTGACGGTTCGGGACGAATACGCATACCGTTACATCCCTACTGTGTGCACAGATATATACCAACCCACAAAATACACATACAAACACACACACCTACACACACATGCATGCACACATACACACACACACACATGCATGCACACCTACATACACACATGCATGAACACACATGCACATGGATGCACACATACAAACACACACACACACACACTTGCACGCACACATACACACACGCAAACATACACACACATGCATGTACAAACACACACGCACATACACATGCACACACACATACAAACATATACATGCAAACACACACACACGCACATACATAAGCTCAGGGACATTGTTCAGCATTCTGTCTTTTCAAACTGAAGATACTTGGCGAACCTTCCAAGGGTTTGTACTATTGTCCAAACAGACTTTGTTGGCATACAATGTAAATTTATTATTGGTTTTGTAACCTGGAATGTCAGATTTTCTTATGCAAAACAGCCTTGATCAAATTGGACTACCCGGTGCTTTCAAACATAATCTTAAGGTACACAGTGTCTGGCCAGTATAAATCAACAATTCCTAGAGAAGTTTGGGGATAGCCTTAAGTAGGTCTATCATCCGTGACAGACTTCACCTGTGTCAAAAATAAATAAATAATATTCCAGTGAAGACTTTTTTTAATGCAGTAACCGGTAATCCTGTATTCATGTTTGGAGCTAGATCAGGGCCTAAGGTTTTGACAATTTGAATCAAGGAAATGTAACTGAACAGGAAAAAGTTTAAATAGAAGCACAACTTGAAACTGAAAAAAAGGAAAAAAATATATACATGAATATTTGGAGAATTCAATCGCAGTGTCACCAGCAAAAATCCTTTTTTTACATTTTGAAAAAAGCAAACAAACAAGACAAACCAGAAATTTCTGTGCATATGTGAATAATGAACTACATTTGGATATGAAATAAAGCTTCTTAGTTGAGCTGCCAGCTAAAGGCTTAACAGTTAATTCAAAAAACTCTGAATTAACGAGCAAATTTGTTAATTCACAGAAAATTTTGCGAATTTTCTGTGCAAACAAACTCTTAAAGAAGTGAATAAATCCTTACTATCTGCGCGGGGGTGTGTGGGTGTGTTTGGGGGGGGGGGGTGTGGGTGGAATTTAAAATGCAACAGGAATTGGCCAATAACACAGTGACAAGGCATATCAGAATGTAGAAAATGAATCGGCACACAGCCAAGGGTAATGTGGTTGAGAAAGTGACCGGATAAGTGTGTGTGCACGTGCGTGCCTGCATGTGTGTGTGGATCCATGCCTTGGTGTGAGTGTGTTTTACTTTTATGCTGTAAAACTGAACAGGCAAAGATCAATATAACCGGGGCATAAAACTTTCAAAGATGCATATCTTGTAGTAACTCACAGTAGAGTGCTCTTAAGTCTTTGATTTTGTCATTGAATTGGCCTCCTCTCTATAACAGAGGACATCTCCAGATACAACAAATTAGTCTGCACTAATAAGACTCATTTATTACAGAATTGCTTTTCCTGAACTCCACTGTGACAAACTGCTCATTAATCTGTTAACTTTGTTAAGTCTTGCAGATTTCCAAAGCAGTTAAAATGAACTGATGATAATGTATGACAGAATTTTAACTGAACAAACAAAAAACAACTTTTATTTTCAGACACTCACACACACACACACACACAAACTCACACAAGCACACACGCACACACACATGCGCATGTACATACACACGCACGCACACAAGCTCACACACGCACACACATACAAAAACCTGCACACGGCATGTTTCATATCTAATGCACCACTGTCTCCTTATTTTCAAACAACAGAACCAGTCCAGAAAAAAGCATTGCAAAACTGCATTAGCATCGACACACCCTTCGAAAGGCCAGCTCTTGCGCAAATGCACTGGCCCTGTTGACATTTCCCAGCATAGCATCAGATTGGAATTGCCGGTGAGGTCACAAGCTGGAACCTCCAATTCGATTAGCTCCTCCCTCACTTCCTCTCCGCCACTCCCAGTAGCTGGTCTTCAGAGTGTGTGACAGTACTGCTCTGATTCTCCTGTGACTGGCAGCATCTCTTCAGCTCCTCAGCTTTGTGAATCTACAGGACCAGGACAGGACCAGAACAAGGACCAGGTAGTAGCTGTGTTTCTGGATGGGAAGGAGGTGTGTGTGTCTGTGTGTGTATGTGGGGGTGGGGTTCAGGCACATTTCTCCAGTTTGTGCCTGAGACGGTGTAAAAAAAAAAAAATCTTTAAAAGCAGAAACTCTGGGGATGAATAATTTAAAAAATATATTTTTTTATCAAGCTTAAACTGTACCCCATGTTGTGTTTATGATGATAAACATGTATGTCAGGAGACCTCATTACATTTCTGGCTTTTAGAAGACACTGCCGCACAGAGCAGCTTACAGTTTTACCATTTTTACTCAGTTCACCTACCTTTACATCTTATCCATTCACACAGCTCAACATAAACGGACGCAATTCAGGCTAAGTACCTCCCAATGGGTACGGCTTTGGCTTACCGGTGGTTCCGATAACTACGTTTACTCGCGGTAAACCCAGAGACTGTAAACCCCACTCAGAGACCCCACTCCTCCAACAGACCCTGTGCGATATGTTCAATCACGTGATCGTCGGGAAATACGAACGCGTACAGGCAATGAGCATGCAGCTCATAGACATATGTCTATGTTTCAGCTCCCACTTTCAGATTACGTAATGAACCGTCAGGCTCATTTAACTGTCTGAAGTTCTTGAGTTCCACATGTCCGTTTGTGAATGAAACGTGGTCAGCTTCGTGACTGTTCCTTGGGTTTTGTGATATAAATAATTCATCACTCAGTCGGCGAAGAGCCTCAAACCCGAAGTAGCTACTGCCATACCACCGATTTCGAATTCTTTTTAGCAACGAGTTGCACAGATCTTCTACCTCTGCCGCGTCTTCTTCTTTTTCTTCTTCTTTGGTGTTTTATGGCAGTTGACATCCTTTGTAGTGGCATTACCGCTTCCTTCTGGATTTAATCAGTTATTGCTGTCTGGTTCTCTGTCTTATATCCTTTTACTTAGACCAGTTCAAAAAATCTAATTATCTCCTTCTCTCCCTCCACCGTGTCCCCACCGCTGACAGTGTTAATTTTTTTTCGTGAAATGACTTGCGAACGATCGGTCAGCAAGCGTCACCCAGCAAGTGAACACCACAAACGGCGATGGAGTACCAGTTACTGGCTCATTAACTTACTGTGGCGAAAACCTACGGTGATAACTTGCTCGGTTAGCAGCAGGTCTACTAGACAGTTATATGAAAATTAGCCTTGCCAAAAATCACCAGTAAGTACACATCTCTGATTGATTGATCATCTGTGTAGTCGATGTTCTTCCCCTGTGGTTCATATTGCTAATGCGTGAGCTAACCACGGATAGCCTACCTAGCTCACTGGCAAGCTATGCTAGCGAAGCATATTCGTTTTGCTGAGAAATATAAATTGAAGATAACTGAACATAATTTTATTATTAATGTCATACATATAACGTGATTACATGACACAGTACAGTCACGGATGGAAATTAAACTCCGTAAACATTTGATAATAAGTTTTAAAACATAACGGCAGACAGTCAGCTACCCTCGAGTCCGCTTAACTATGGTTTCGCCTCCAAATCGACAACATGGCCGCGCCCGCCATTGAGCTTCAAAACGTGTTTTAGAGACCCACGGAGAGTCAATGGGTGACGTCACAGTAGCTTTATCCATATTTTTTAGTCTCTGGTCCCCACATTCAAGCAGATCTGTAATCCTTGCCTCCACTCCTAGTCTCTGTAACCCTGTAAACATTACCCTTTTTTCTTGATCATACTTCCTGCATACAATCAGGACATGCTCCGCTGTTTCTGACTCCTGGCACTGATCACAATAGCCAGTTGGATGTTTTCCTATAATAAAGAGTGTGCTATTCAAGTTGCTGTGACCAATTCTTAATCTACTCATGATTACTTGTTCTCTTCTATCGACTGTTTCTTGACGATCACGTTAGTGACGATAATCCGTTTTTGTTGATAATCGTGCCAACCCTAGTTACTGGCCCAGTACCCAATCCGGGCATTAGTCTTCTCTGCCGCCCCGTCTACACTGCACTACCACTCACTCTTCATACAGATATCACCACGGTGACTAATCAAGTCTTATGGGCTTCTTCGGTAAACAGATTTTAGGTTTGCATAACGTCGTCCCGTTGCTATTGCTATTAATTACCCACTTTTTAGTATCCAACGTGACAAAAGCTCTTAAAAGTAATTAACCCCCATTGTCATCTGCATTGAGGAAATGGGCGGCCTCCCCCGATATCAGCGTGTACAAATGCCTGGGGAAATTAAGATAACGATTCTGTGTGAGTCACAAGATAAA
Source organism: Anguilla pacifica (assembly GCA_039654925.1). NCBI lineage: Eukaryota > Metazoa > Chordata > Actinopteri > Anguilliformes > Anguillidae > Anguilla > Anguilla pacifica. The sequence continues at coordinate 65,883,782 of CM077285.1, read as the reverse complement.
CATGTTTACCTAGATAATCTACTTTTTTAAAGAACGCATATATTTTGATGAGGTATGTAATTTCTAAGCATGAGAGCTGGAGGTAGAAAACCTGTTGGTTCTGTGTGGCTGTGAACTTCAATTTCACTTCTGATTGGCAGATTACTTAACAGATGGACTGCTGATTGGTTAAAATGTAAACTGAGGTGTGAAATTAGTAACATGTCATAGAATACCAAGACCTCTTGAATTTAGCAGTATAAGAACTTTGTTGCGTTCAGGATGAATAACAATAAAAAATTCAAATCTTAACTAAATTAAATTGGCCTAACATTTAATAGGATTTGTTCACTTTTGTTCTGTATGTGTTGTATAAGCACTAAAAATTATTATTTTTATTGAAAAAATGAGTATTTCACAAAATTACATTGCCTAAGATAATGTAGGCCAGCACAAGACCCTGTGCTTATTAAATTGCATCCATGCTCAAGGGGAGCCTTATTTGTTTTATAATGGAATTGCATGACGTGAAGCTGCCATCATTTCTATAATGTGAAGAGTTCCCCAGGAAAAAGCATAAAGACATTAGCAGAGGATACTGCTGCTTTTGTCAGATACGGCATGTGGCTTTCCATGCAGCTTTGAATGGCCGCCTTGCAAATTCATGACCAGGATATTTAAAGAGTTTTTTTTTTACACTGCTGTCCTGTTTTCTCTGGAGAACAAGCAACAGTAAAACGTTATCTCAGTTATTATTCTTCATAAATCAGCAATTGTGTGTGCGCATCTGGGTGTGTCTGTGTTTGTGTGCATGTGTTTGTGTGTGTATGCGTGTGCTCCCATGCGTGTGTGAGTGTGTGTGTGTGTGTGTGGCGGGGGGGTTGCGCATACGCAGGTGAACACATGAGATTTATGAGTTCCTGTTTCATTACCAGGAATTTGTGGAGTATCTCTGAGTTGAAGCTTCTCTAGAGAAGGAAAAAAAATTCAACTGCAGGCAGGCAGAGCCGGGAATTTGACCACAGACGAGCCAGTCCACATTTCCTCCATTTCTCACTCACACATTCCAAACAACATAGTTACAGTATGTTTCACAGTCTTTCTCGCTCTCTCTCCCTCTTTCTCTTCCCACTTAGCCTGCCAAAAATTCCAACTATTCTCTCTCTCTCTCTCTCTCTCTCTCTCTCTCTCTCTCTCTCCCTCCCTCCCCCGCCCCCTCTCTCTCCCCTCCCTCTCTCTGATATTATTTCGGAGCCCGGCCCCCTCCTCTTTCCGTCTCGCTCACAGCAGTTCCTCTGTCCTCCGCTGCCTGGTTCCGCTGGCCCAAGAGCACTTGGACAGCGTCGCCGGGGGCCAATCTGGTCTCTGTTCCACATGGGGTCTGGCTCCGCCTGTCTGTTTCAGCCCAGGGACAAGGCCTGGCTTTTGTTAGTCGTCAAACAGTGGGGAGGCGAGGGTGTTCGAATATCCATCTTCAATACACCGAAACCACCTTGAGAATTCTGTAAATGGGGCCTCTTTGCTGGTACACAAACTTCCCCTTGTGAAGGAGTCTGCTATCTCTAATCTGTCTGTAATCTGGGACAGATTAAATTACAGTGCATTCATTTCACTGACACTATATTCCAGAGAAGAATGGAGCTTTCGTCTGATTAACATGAGCAATAGTGGCTGACCTGGCCAACAACATCTCCATGCACATAAGTATACATGCTGAATCACTAAAGCACTTGTGTAAATTAGCTATGCTTACCAAGAGCAAACAACAAGTACAAAGTACAAATTATGAGTACATCACTGATTACATTTATAACAAGCCTGAAGAAGAGAAATATAAAACCATAAAAGTAGTTTAAAAAATAATTTAAAAAAAATAAGGAAATAATATAAACTGAATTTTTATTATAAAAGATAGGAGCGTTCATTGGAAGTTCACATTGGAAGATGGTCCACAGTTCTATTGTCCGCTTTATCTGGTCCAGCGACAGCCCACATGATCAGCCTGCATACAGAAATGAATGACAGTCCGTGGGCGGCCCAGTTCTGGTTGCCAGATTCTGACCATTTTTTGGACCATGACTTTAAATTAATGGCCCAAAGAAATGGCCTGGATCAGAGACCGTGATTCAGTTCCTTTTGCGGGCCAAAAGGGCGTCATGTGGACCATCGCTGGGTCGTGACCGCTGTGTGTAGTTTGTTCCACCACCGGGGGCAACCTTGGCAGAACTTCGGATCAGAAACTTGGCAGCAGCACAGAAAATGGGTTTTTTTATGATGTGGGAATATTGGAGTAGCCTGTCTGGCACGTAGGTGCCATAAACCCCCCCCCCAACACACACACCTTCTCCACTGTTTATGGGGCTGGGACCGGCTGTATACCCCCCACCCCCAGAGAGTACCCAGCAGCCATTGACAGGTGGTTGTTTGTGCTTCTTACAGTGACATGGAAAAGGCGCAAGGACCACCAGATGATTTTGCCCCACCATACCCAGGGCCCCCCGCCAACACCTACGGAGGCATGGCTGCACCCCCCCAGCCTGATGTCCCGGCCCCCCCATATGCCCCTCCCCAGCCTGGCCTCTACCAGGGAGGTGAGTAACACCCCTTCACACCCCTGGGGGGGGGGGGGGGGGGGGTATGTGCCTGGCGCTCCCATGCATACCAAGTGCACTCGTGATTACTGTCTTAAACTACGGCCACTTGAGACGGCTAGAGCAGATAAAGGCTGAACCTTTAGCCATTTGAAGGGAATGTTTTTTTCCAGAATTCCAAGTCAGCGTTCTAGAACTCCATGGCTTTCAGTCGCCAGTAATGATTGTTGCATCAGAATTGGAATTCTCAGTTAAGAACATTCTATTCACATGTTTGTGATCTTACAACTCACCTGGCAGGAACTCTCACCTCTTCCCTCTGTCCCCCCCTCCCCTTCCTTAAAACTCACCCTGTCTCTCCTGATACAAGGTCCTGTCCCTGGAGCTACACCCCAGTATGCCAATGTACAGGCTGGACCCCAGCAAGTGGGTGAGTTCCATCCCATTCCTCCAGCCTCAGCTCACACACACACACACACAATCCTCAATCCTCCCAATGTGTTTTACATAACCTGCTAAGCAACTGTGGTCATTTACGCAACACTGGTGCAGAGGTCAGAACTTCTCTATATCATGCTGCAAATACTCTTTAAATGAAATTACTTTCCCTTTACATATATTATTATGTGATATATATGTTCATATTATATATAAATGAACATCTTTACCTTCTAAGGGACAGCGAACGAGCATTAGGTAAGCATTAGCCGAATAGCTACATCTGGCATTGTACTTTGGTATAATTGCTGATATGCATATTGCTTTGCATTGTCCCTTTTAACTATCATACATTAATTAAGTAAATCAATGCTCTAAATTTAAAATCCTTTAGTGCCCTTATACACAAAACAATCAAAGCAAAACACCAAGTCGTCAAATAAAGACACAATCATGGCTGAACAGAACAGATAAATGATCCTGCTTACACTACCTCTGTAAGCATATCGCACCGGATTAACCTTTGTATCTGGCTGGGCGCTGAACCATAATTATCAAGATCTTTAGTCAGCACCCCACCCCCAAAGACACTAACTTGTTCCCATGACATCAGTTTTCCAACAATACAAAACATGATTCAATTGGATATTTTGTAACTAAACACTGTCTCTCCATCGCAGTTGCTGACTCTCTCTCAGTCTGTTTAAGTTTGAGGGTCTGATAAGAGGCAGACTTCTGTGAACTGCCCTACACCCTTAACCTTTTGTGTGTAAGCATTTCTCCCCCACCCTCAATACAAAAAGCCTGCACTGGTGGAGCTAGTGTCACCGGTCTTGGCTAATGTCTCAGAGAAAAGCAGAAAGACCTGCTTCTGACTGTGAGTCAAAGATGCTAAATCAAGTGTCAGCCTTTCATTATTGCACTCAACTTCTGAGTCATGCATTTCTAGGAATCCTTTCACCCTTTTGTGTTCGTGACCTCCTCTGGAATCAGGCCTTGGTCACATGTGTATCTGAAGTATTCTCGAAGGCATTCGAATGTCTTTTCTTATGAGCAAATATATTGAATAGCGGCGTGGAGCCCTGTCCGAGGGTCAGGCGATATCGGCTCCATCTTCATTTCCGACTGCGAAACGCGTTAATTTTTATGTCTATTAAAACCTTTTTTGTAACAAAAGACGACTCGATTTTTGAAATCTTTTTTTTTGTGCCATTTTTCTCCCATTTTCTCCCCAATTTAGTCGTTATACCAATTCCCCGTGTGTATCACTGTCCTGGTCGATGCGCTATCCTCCTGTTGGTCTGGGGAGGGTGTAGACTACCACATGCCTCCTCCGATACATGTGGAGTCACCAGCCGCTTCTTTTCACCTGACAGCGAGGAGGTTCACTGGGAGAGTGTAACGCGCGCGGAGGTTCACGCTATCTCCCCCAGATCCCCTCCCTGCTGAACAGGCGCCTCGACCAACCAGTAGGAGTCGCTAATGCAACTATCAGGGCTCAAACCCTCACCAGCTTCCCACCCGCGAACACAGCCAATTGTGTTCGTAGGAACGTCTGACCAAACCGAAAGTACCTCTGGCGGGGATTGAACCCGGGTCTCTGCGGTGGTAGGCGAGATTTTTAAAATCTTAATTTCCGCTTGTGTACCTTAGCAGTAATGCAACGTAGCACCAGAGTTGCTGTTGCTGCTGCTTCCAACCATTTGATGAGAAAATGTCTGCCGCACATGTGTATGTCAAAAGTGACCTGAACCGTTTTCTCAGAATTAAAAGCCAAACGCGGTGTTACATATAGGCCTTAAACAAACTGCTCCCGAGTACAATACCTCAGCCCCATAAAATGATATTGATCTGAAAAGGCAATCGAGGTTTTTGCTAATGAAAATCTCTACTTGTACAGGCTATGGAATGACACAGATGGAAAGTATTGCGAGCTTGTCTGTGTGTGTGTGTGTGTGTGTGTGTGTCTGTGTGTGTGTGCTAGTGTGTGAGTGTGTGTGTGTGTGTGTGCTAGTGTGTGTGTGTGTGTGTGTGGAAGGAAACACACCCAAAATAGGTGTTTGTGTTTATGTCGGGGAGCTTGTGCATGAGGAACTTGTTCTTGGTAACGGTGTAGGTATGAGGAAATGTAACTGAAGGCGTGTGTTTTGTGTGTATGTGTGTGTGTATGCGTGTTTGCGTGCATTTGTGTATGTGTATGCGTGTGTGTATGTGTGTGTGTGTGTGTGTGTGTGTGTGTGTGTGCGTGTGTGTGTGCGTGCATTTGCGCGTCTGTGTGTATGTATGCATGGGTGTGTGTACGTGCACGTGCGTGTGTGTGTATGTGTGTGCGTGTGTGTATGTGTGTGTGTGTGTGTGTGCATTTGCGCGTCTGTGTGTTTGCGTGCATTTGTGTATGTGTATGCGTGTGTGTATGTGTGTGTGTGTGTGTGTGTGTGTGTGTGCGTGTGTGCATGTGTGTGTGTACGTGCGCGTGCGTGTATGTGTGTGTGTGTGTGCGTGTGTGTGTTTGAGTTTCCACGGCTCTGTGTTTGCACAGTAAGAACACAGCAGTACTTCCTGCTCTCTCTCCCTGCCTCTCTGCAGTGACCCAGGTGGTGATGGTGCCGCAACTGTCGGACGTCCCGGGCCAGACGCATTGCCCCCACTGCCAGCAGACGGTGATCACCCAGACCCAGCACACCTCGGGCCTGCTCACCTGGGTCATATGTGGCTCCCTGGGGATATTAATGTGAGTCCCCCGCGGGCCACCGTAACCATGGCAGCCGCATCCGGCCCCTTCGGGTTAACGCGATTAATGCGCCGATTGGGAAGAGACAGCGAGGGGGAGGAAACACAAAGTGCAGACAAAAAAAAAAAAAGCATCACAGCCTGTATTCATAAAGCATCTGAGAGAAGGGAACGCTGATCTCCATTGTTTCATTCTGTTTTATTTTTCTTTTTGTTTGTGTATATCTCACGTTTTATTATGAGAAGCCCTTTGTATTGCCTTCGATTGTATGAAAAGTGCTATATGAATGAAGTTTGATTGATTGATTGATTGACTATGGACGTAAAGGCAAAACTGATCCTAGATCAGCACTCTTACTCTTTATGAATACAGAGTCACTTCAGCAGTCTTGTCCTCCTGTGACCGCAGTGCCACTATAAGACTCTGTACCCCGAGTCTTCCTCGGGCGCAGGAGTCCCCAAACGTTCTAATCTCCATCCTTCCTAAAATGGCCACCCTCTGGCCAATGTTCTGCAAATCAGTAGAATGGTTACAAGCCAAGACGTCCCTGCAGGCTGCAATAAAGTGGCTATTTAACATTCAAGAAGGTCTGAGACAGAACATAACCGACCAAGCATCTAGATTACCCAAGCATTTAGTCCTACGTAGATAAGTAATGATTTACAGTGGTTATAACTTTACATGGGTCATGTAAATGACATATTGTTATTATTTTCTGTTAATAATCTAAAACATGTAGTTTATGAAATACAGAACCATAAAAAATATACTTAAAAGGGACCTTTAATGAGACTGCTGTGCTGAAGAACCCAGTCTGGGAATCCAAATGCCTACCCTGGCATATTGTCATTCGCCCTGCTTCCTCCAGACCACTAAGGGGTGCTCTACTCCACTTTCATTCTGCAGGTGCTGGCCGTGCTGCCTCATCCCCTTCTGCGTGGACTCGTGCAAGGACGTGGAGCACCGCTGCCCCAACTGCCAAAACCTTGTGCACATCTACAAGCGCATGTGAGCCTCTGGATGGGTTGGGGGTGGTTGGGCGGGGGTCATTTGGGGACAGACTGTCTGGACCACAGTGAGCCAGGGGAGTAGGCTTCATGGAACACCACCAGCCACTACAGGAGCCTTGTATATACTTTGTTTTTCTATTACCGTTGTATATGTATTAATTAAATAAAGGATTATACTATCAGATGACTGATAAATCTTCATTCTTTTGGTAATGGTTGTGCGTCTTAACTGCGTTAAAATAGTTCAGATGAACATACTACAGCTTGGTTTTTAGTTTTAGTTTTTAGAGGAAAAATGTCTCTTTAGGACACCTTCTGAAACACACCAGACAAACTACTGTAAGCTGAAAATACATTATATTGGTTCATTCAAATAATACATAATTTAGGCTGCCATCTAATGGCAGTTAGTTAGTTAGTTCACTACTTTCCTGTAGATATGAAAAAAGTGGCCAGAGGAGGGGAAGAATGCTGGGAGACAGGTGGTTAAGTGGTTGGAGGGGTGAAAAAGCACCCCAAAAGTTCCCTGTCGCTTCTGTCCCCGATTCCTGGTGAAAACATGAAAGCAGACTTTTACCACCATGGAGAGCCACAGATTTTTAGACAGGAAAGAAACATACTGTACATACCATAAACTGTTTCCACAAAACCAGGGCCGAATATTTATTAAAAAGTCCTTAAAACATTGAACGTTAGCACCGTTCCTGCAGAATTCCGGACAATTTTAAAAGGAAAGTAAGTTCTTCTTTCTTTACATTTTATTTTGGTCTCAAATATGTTTTTGTGTAAATTTCTGAAGTATCAAAAGAGTATTTTCAAATTTGGCCCACATTTAAATATGCAAATGATTTAAAGAATATATTTGACCATAGGGACACACACACACACACACGTGCGCGTGCACACACGTACACACACACACACACACACACACACACACAGATCTAGACAGGGATGTACAACAATTAGAGCTGTAAAAAATTAATTGGGTCCATAAAATCAATGAGCCATTAAGTACCAAACAGCACAAGGGACTGGGTGGCGATGAGGACACAGCAAGCTGGCCCATTCTCAGGAGACACCAGGCCTGTGGTGTCTAAATAGAATGTGACATTTTTCCATTCAACATTAAATGGCACAAGTCTGGTTTGGCCCCTTTAACTGGAACACAATCTGTTCTGCTTATAGCCAATAAAATGCCAATAAAATCAAAGGGTGCTGAGAGTTGTTAGATACTCTGAACAAGCACAAAAGCAGGGTTTCAGCTTATGTAACCCTGCCTATTCCTCTTGGTTTTGACTTCTTATGTTATTTATTTTTATTTTTTTTATAAAGCGCCCTGGGATGTACGCATGAAGAGCGCTATATAAGAGCTTATTGTATTGTATTATTGTATTGTATGTGTTTGATCGGCTATGATCCGATTACTTCTAAATGAAGACCTAGATGCTGTACTAGGTCTGTCCACTAGGTGTCACTCCACACTAACTGAAATGAAGACATTTTGCCAGGGAATTGATTTGACAGTATCAACTCAAGGAAGTTACAGAATCTCCTCTCGAGGCATCTGACATTGAAATACATTTGTTTCTAATCAGTTTTGGGATTGCCAGAAGATTCAAATAAGTGAAGAAAAGTTTTTATTGTTGTTTTTCTGTTCAGAAAACGCAGGGGACCTTGAGTGCGATATCTCTTGACGATTTCCGACAGATATCTCTAGACTAACATGCACCGATGAAGAGATCCGCGTAAATGCATTGCAGACGTTTCTAAACGAGAGCAGTCAGATTGGGAGATACCGTTAAACGCATTATGGGTGCCCAGAATAGAGGCACAGCTTTTAATCACAGTCTGGCAGCCCCATGGATGTTGTGGTATCTCCACACAAAAGTAGGGTTTGCGGTAAAAGGAAATGTTTTCCAGCCACCAACCGCCCACCTGGTAAGTAGAAACTGTAAGAGTAGACAGATGTAAACCAATCAGCATGGCGTGGATCAGCAACCAATAGTATTATAACTGCACCATAAGGGCACCCCATATAAGGGATAATATGGGAGAATTCCAAAAACACCACAGTAGTACTAGTAGTAGCCACAGCAGCAGCAGCAGTAGTAGTAGCAGGAGCAGGAGCAATAGTAATAGTAGCAGCAGTAGTAGTAGTAGTAGCAGTAGTAATTGTAGTAGTAGTAGTAGCAGCAGGAGAAGTAGTAGTAGTAGCAGAAGTTGTAGTAGTAACAGTAGTAGTAGTAGTAGTAGCAGCAGTAGTAGTAGTAACAGTAGTAGTAGTACTAGTAGTAGTAATGGTAGTAGTTGTAATTGTAGTAGCAGCAGTAGAAGTTATAATTGTAGTAGTAGCAGTAGTACACGGTAAAATGTCCAATGTTAATTTACCTACAACAGAGTAGCCTACATATGAGCTCTATAGAGACCATATGTGTTCCGTAAGAATGGATTCAACACTGAGCATTTTGCTGGGTAGCAAGTGTAACTGTAGCAGTAGTAGGGGCAGTTGTAGTAACATTAGTATGGGGGGTAGCAGTAGGAGTAGAGTTGTACTGGCATTAGTAGTTGCAGAGATTGTGAATATGCCTCAGCTCTTTTGGCAGGAATAGCTGCAATCGTTGGGTCAAATTGTTGCCTGGAGTCAATAACAGTAATGATCCATCCGGTCAATACTTCCATTATGGCAGAAACGGTGAAAGGCCAGGGGAGCTGGCAGGTACTGTAGGCCGTTGTGTCACAGGCAGGCTCACAGGAAACGCATCACTGATGCCGCCATTCACCAATAACAAACAAGGGGGACAGACCCTCACCAGTGGGGGCCAACCCGGTGACCTCGTGCTGGACCAAGCTGCCCAACTACAGGACAGGCAAGGGGGAGTATGGTCAGCCCCAAAAACTAGACACATGCTGCTCAAATGGGCACTTTGAACTTCCGCTCCATTGCTGGGTGAGGGTCAGTTGGTCTTAGAGTGTTGGGGGTTGGGGGGCGGGGAGGCAGCGGGGTGGGAGGGACAGTGTGCGGTTGTTTTGATAGAGTGAGGATAGAGATTGATAAGGTGGGACTATCTGAAGTTTTTCCTGTTCCTCTGGTCTTGCCTACACCAATGGGTCTGTCTCTTGTTCACTGGAAGGCATTTTTAGCAACCTGCGGGCGAACAAACAGGAGGTACGGCATTCCGCGGTGCGTTCCTGTGACTATGCAAAAAGCAGCTTTTCATGAGCGGAGGCCCGCCACTACATGCGTCGCCTTCGACAAAACTGCCGAGGGAGTCACAGCCCAGAGTTTTTATTTTCAGGTGCCGCATTTCCTAATTTCACCTGCCGATCTCAAGACATCCCTGAAAGTGTAAAGTTACAGACAAGCCCTCCTCGGTCTCAGTCTTGCTATCTTTGCGATCCTGCTTCCTTTTGACACAGTTCTGGATCCTTCCTAGCCTCTCTAATCTAGTCTGAGATGAGACAAGATGAGCTGAGCGGCCTGTTCTTGTCATTACACACGTTTTGATTCTTACATTTTCCAGGGCCCAGTTTGGTCCCGTGTTGCATTGTCCTGAGCAGCCCTTACAGGAATGAAATATACTGCTGAAAGATATTAAAATGTATTATGATGGTCAAAAAAAAAAATACTGCCACCACATTTAAAATATATGTTTTAAATATATTGCCGGAAAAAATATATAACATGTTTACAATATATTAAAGGATGTTCCATACACACAATATTGTGACATTTAAAAAGATGAATTGATAAATTGGCTGTTTGAAAAAATAATTGATTTCCACAGTTTAGTCACATTTAGCTCTGGTCTTTCTTTGCCGTTGTCTTGCCCGTGCTTTTGATCATCCTTTGATTGTTCTGCGCCTGCCGGGCCCGATATCCGTCTGATCCCTGCTCTTCCTCACCACTCCGACGAAGATCTCCGCATCTGAAGTGCGTCTACGTGGTCTGGTTCAATTATAAACCGCTCGGAACCCAGGGGAGTATGAATTATATCGCATTACGATATTACGACATATTCCCTTTCCTGTGAGGAGCGCACAGTCACAGCTGTGCCTGGTGTTCAGGCCTGCTGCGGCAGGGAAGGCCTCTAATTCCTGTTTGTTCTTGTTCTTTGTTATGAGTTTTATGAATACTCATATGAGCGGTATACGAATGTGGGGCCCGCTGGACCCCCCCATAGTAACGTAGCACAGGCCTAGCGCAATGAAATTTGGGACTAGGGCTGTTGGTCCCCTAAAAAAGACACAGCACAGCCTGAGTGCTATGACGGCTGCTGCTCGTCTCCCCCCTCCGCCGTTTTCCACAGGCTTGCTGATAACAGTCAACAGGAGACCTGGGCATCTTTAATTGCATCAGCTCCAGTTCTGGCCTTTGAAGTCAGGTTGCTAAGAGAATTTAGCCTGCAGTACCTCCGGTGGGCAATAGGGGGATGCTTGCCACATCCGTCACTGCTGCAGCGGTTTCCCCAGGGTGAAAATTAAACTAATGGAATGCTTTGGTCAATAGAGTTGTCATTTCCATAATAATAAATATGTAAGTATTCTTAGAAAGTATATTACTTGAATCAAGTCCTAGTTTATCTAGTTTGTCATCATGAAAAAAAAAAAATATTATTATTGCCCAGCAACTCTGATGGTGGATTAAGATTACTCTTAGAGTTTTACGACCGTAACAGCATTTTGATAGAATTTTTTAATATGAAGAAAGAGAGTTCGTGAGAGAAAAAGAAAGAGAAAGAAAGAAAGAGAGAGAGAGAGAGAGAGAGAGAGAGAGAGAGAGAGAGAGAGGTGGAGAGAGGCACAGTATAACTTCAAAGCAACATGAGAAATGGCAGCCGCAGAGACAGAAACAGAACTAACACAGTCTGTGTGTTTCTGTGCCGGACATATTGTGAGAACAGCATGACCTTCCAGGGGTTTAAAATAAAAGAAAAGATATAACAAGGCAGGGAGTAAAAAAAAGAGGGGGTGGGGGAAGAGTGAGAGCTGGAGACAGAGAAAGAGAGAGACTTAGAATTGGAATTTTAGGGGGTTTGGCGGTTTGCAATTTCGTGTCACAATAAATTACCGGGCTGTGACTTCGCGGTAACTGCTCGCGCGACTCTGCCCCTGCAGGCCGCGTGAGTACCATAGAAACAAAGTGCCGGCCTGGGGCGGCGGTGCCTACGTGCCACTGCACCGCTGATCCCGGCCCTCGGGGGCCCCCGTCCCCCGCCCCCCGAGCTGCTGCCTCCCTCACCACTCAGAGAAGAAGGGAGAGAGAGAGAGAGAGAGAGAGAGAGACTTCTGACATCCTTTAATGAGCCATGTCACCTACAAACAACCAAGTCTGCCCATGACACATACAAATAAATAAATAGATGCCCCCCCCACAACATACGCCACCCCCTACACTCATAGCCAACACACACCTGAATCACTCTCATTACAAAGAGATGAAGAGAGAGACAGAGGGAAAGGGAGAGAGACTGAGAGAATAATTTTATTTTCCCATCAAAAGAAGAAAAATGTGCAATTCAGCCTTCCATAACCTGAGGGACAGTGAGTGACCACCCACCCCGTATAAACATGCACATATTTATTGATTTTATTGCTGTTGCTGTTATTGTTATAAATTATTACATTTATCATTATTATTTTAATATTACTATTCTTTTACATATTTGTTTATATGTATGCTTTGGCAATATTATTTACATTTGTATTTCATGCCAATGAAGCAACTTGAATTGACCTGAGAGAGAGAGAGCGAGAGAGAGAGAGAGAGAGAGAGAGCGAGAGAGAGAGAGCGAGAGAGAGAGAGAGAGAGAGAGAGAGAGAGAGAGACAGCGCCCAGCAGGCAGTGTTATACTGGCGGCCCCTCCATCATCACAGCTGTCACACTGGCAGCTTTTTGCAAATGGGTGCTAACAGCAGCCCGCTAGCAAGCGGTCAAGACCAGGATCCGCCTGTCAGAGGACGGCCTGCCGCTAACGGGCTGCCGCTAACGGGCTGCTGCGGCCCTGACCCACAGAAACGCGGGGGCCTAACAGCCGCTGCCAAGGGTAGTCCAACAGGTGCTGGCTGGGAGAGAGGGAGAGAGAGAGAGAGAGAGAGAGAGAGAGAGAGAGAGAGAGGGAGAGAGAGAGAGAGAGAGAGAGAGAGAGAGAGAGAGAGAGAGGGAGAGAGAGAGAGAGAGAGGGAGAGGGTGATATCAGGTTTTTTGGGCTTTGAGTGCTGGAGGGGTTTTTATGGTCTTTTTAACTGAACACAGTGCAGACAGAAGAGCATGGATCAGCACCACCCAGATCACAAAGCATCTCCTCTTCTTTTCCCTCTCCCTCTCTTTTTATCACTTTCTGTGTCTCTCGTTCATCGAGAAAAAGAGAGAGAGAGAGAGAGGAAGAGAGCGAGAGACGTGTGCTGGTAATGTGTAGTGAGAACGGAGGGCTGCAGACTGAGCCCAGCGTTCAGGATCACATGGGGAGGGGGGAGGGGAGAAGCGTGCAGAGCTATTGCAGTGATTGGTTGAGAGTTTGATTGATGGGCTGTCTGCGGAGCCTCATTTGTCTTCCTCAGTTTGAAAAAAGTAATTATAACCAAGAAAATAAAATCTGTCCGTGATTGCCCCGGGGGACGACTGGGGGAGCGGTGGGAGTCGTTTTCCAGGAAGAGGGCTGAGGGTGTGATCCTCTCTCTCTCTCTCAGTCCCTCTCCCTCGCTCTCTCTCTCTCTTTCTCTCCCCCCTGAATCCACAGGCTGCCCAGACTCACTAATCCCCAAGGATGGACAGGATGACTAGCAGTTCAGTCACATGTGGTCTCCTAATGCAACTCAACTCAGGTTTAAAAAAAAAAAAAATGGCAATAAGAGGACCAAATAAGAGGTTTCTTTCTCCATTCCAGTTCATTCACCTACCCCCTGCACCCAAAAGAAAGACATGTTGTGTCTTCTGTTTCCCTTTCCTCTTGTTTTTTATTTTAATTTATTATTATTATTATTATTATTATTATTATTATTATTCTTTTCAAAGAGAGGCACAAGGACTTCCTGTTTGGAGTGGCCATTCAGAGGAAGCCCCCCTGGAGGACATGAAAGGCATTGCGCGGGATCAGCCGTTCCCAAATTAGGCCCTCTCGGCATGAAGCGGCCACCCCGTCGGCATGGCGACCTTTACGCTGGTCCTTTAATGGCCACAGCTGGGGGGGCAGGGCCCCATCACAGGCTGCCCAACAACTCCAACCCGTCAAAATGCCGGGCCCTCGCCCCCCGCCCCCCCGCCCCCCCCGCACAGCTCCCACGGTAACCCTTTCATCCACAGGGAGAACAGAGCGATGACCCTGCCCCCCCCGAGACGTGCACATGCGCACACCGCGGCGAGATGATGTCATCACACGCAGGCATGTAGGCGTGTATATGTCAGGCCCCGCGTCACACGGTCCACGGTCCAGCCCACGCGTTTTCCAAAGGCCCTCGCCATCCTACACCTCCACCGCCATTTCTGCCCCTTCTGTTCTGCTGTTCTTTCCTGTTTTTGTCCATCTTCGTTTGTTTGACACACTCACTGATTAATGTCGTCTCTCACGCATCCCTACGACCACACACACACACACACACACACACACACAAACACACACACACACACACACACACATATACCCACACACAAATATACACACACACACACACTCACATACCCACATCCACATCGGGCAGCTCTGAGGCCAATGCCCGACTGCGGTGGGTGACTCTTTACACATGGCTGGCTCTGTGGGTGACCACAACAGCACTCCCAAAGTTTGGGGTTGACAGACTGCTTTAGCCAAGTCTCAAAAATTGGCTTTGTGTCTGTCAAACAGCTACTGCCAGGCCGCCAGCTAAAAAAAAAATAATAATACATTTCAGATAATTTTTTTCCTTTTTTTCCCTTTTTGCTAATAACCACCATCAGTTAAACAACTGCCAGCCAGTCTGCCATTCTGAAGCACTCAGATCCTCAGCGGGTTCAGCGGGTTCTCCAGCGCAAGGAAATTGTTTTTTAGCTTTCTTATTTATAATTAACAGGTAGAACTTTTGATTTAACTCTGGCTGTTTGTTTGGGCTGTTCGCTCTGCTAGACACCCTGTCAGATCCTGAGGCACGACCTCAGCAGGCCATGTGTCCTGGGTCCAGGCAGCGTGTGTATTTAGGGGTGTTCAGGGCTGTGATGTGTTCAGTATGCAGGCAGTTTCAAGAACTGTGCAGAACTGAGATGTGCTCAGTTCTCCAGGCGGGGCCAAAGAGTGTTCAGGACCTACGATGTGCTACATGGCACTGGTTTGGGGAGGTTTGGGGAGTGTTCAGGATTTAAACTTTGAGTGTTCCGGCAACTCAGGACTGTGTTAAGAACTGTGATGTATTAAATGTCCAGCCAGGGTTGGGTAGCATTTGAGATCTTGATGTGTTCAAGGTCCACACAGTGTTGGGTAGCGGTCGGAGTTCATGTATAACAGGACTAGGAGTCGATTAGCGCAACTGTGAAGGACTGAAGCCGTGACAGACATCGTCCTTCCCCGTAACCTGTCCTGGCCTCGTCCTTCCCGTAACCTGTCCTGGCCTCGTCCTTCCCCGTAACCTGTCCTGGCCTCGTCCTTCCCCGTAACCTGTCCTGGCCTCATCCTTCCCGTAACCTGTCCTGGCCTCGTCCTTCCCCGTAACCTGTCCTGGCCTCGTCCTTCCCCGTAACCTGTCCTGGCCTCGTCCTTCCCCGTAACCTTTCAGAAATGGCCGCGAGAATTACAGCCTCAGTTGTGTTTTCAATGTTCCCCACAGATTTCTAATGTGTTTTTTTTTATTTTTTATTATTCATTTTGTCCACGTCCCTACGAGGTCATCGGTGGATTTACGGTCAACTCGGCCGCATAATTGAAGCAGCCAATGAATTTGCGCAATAAAGATGTATTTATTGATTGATTGATACCGTCAGCCTGGGCTGGGCAATGGACGCCTTCAGCCGACCTGTCTTGCGGCCTGTGTGAGTGTGAAGGTGTAATTCCGGCAATTGAGATGCACTTTTCAGCAGAAAGTGGTGGTTGGAGAGGAATGGGGGGTGGGGGGGGGGGGGGGTTGGTGATGGGTGTGGGAGTGATTTTGGGTGGTGGTGGGGCAGGAAGGGGGAGGGGGGGGTGCGCTCAAAGATGTAGGGTCGGTCATAAAGGCCTTAGCTTCGTCAGGGTAATAGAACAGTAATATTCCCTCATCAATCACAGCGCTGTCGTTGTGGGCAGGGGAGTAGGTTCCGGCTCAGTGCCAGGGCAGAGGCCTGTGGGAGACTGCCAGTGATTGGGGGGCAGGTTTGGGGGCAGGGGGGTGGGTAGGCACCCCGGTGCTCTCCCTGAGCCCTCCGGTGTCAGATTCAGTGCCTCGTGTTCTGATTAAAACTGCAATTTGTCACCCCAAAATGTTTTTTAGTCTTACTCAGCTTCAATCTCTTTTGAAATATCTCATTTTATGCATTAATGTTTTTTGTTTTTTTTTGGTTGCCTTTAAGCCACGTTCAGGTAGCAGCCTCACAGGAGGGGGGTGTCTACGGTGGGTACTGCAAATCGACTGTCCTGACGCATCATCACGGTCAGTGCAATATTTTAAACATTCAGCGCAATCTTTTAGACATTCACATTTTTTCTTGCATTTAAAGTGTTCATTACAAGAATAAAGCCTTTGTTTTTTGGAAATTATGATCAGGAAAATAACAAAATTTGCTTTTGATGTAAAGCATGCCATTTTATAACAGAAGGGCTGGAGGTTAGAACATAAACTCATTTCTGAGGCCCTGTAACTGCTGATTGGTTAAGCTGTAAATTGCCATTTAGCTTACGTGAGCAAAATGCCCTCCAATCTGCCCCTGGTGGGGGGAGCTGCCTGGGGCATGAAATTCTGACAGCACAAGAACAGCATCCGTACGTTTCCGGGGAAGGCTTTCAGACGCGCACCGCCAATTTAACTTCGCATGGTTGTGTCCGAAACAGCCTCCTAACTACTGCGGACTCAAAATACGTACTGTCTACTAAACATGCTGCATACTGTTCAGCGCGCATTTTTATTACGTCATCCAGTTTGGAAAAAGTATCCTCCACAGTATTTTCCGACAGCACTGCGCATGTGTCGTTGGACGTCCTGCCCTTGACGTAAAAAAGGCCCCGCCCCTTCCACTCTGATTTTAGGGACACAAACACGGCTCCACCTCGTCCTCTCTGTGCGCCCTCCTGAAAAGTATGGTTTCCTTCCTGAGAAGTGTGCTCTCGAAAACACGCTCAGCTAAACCCTGGAAACAGGTGTGTTGTCCACCTGAGGGTTTTAAGTACACTACATTTTGAGAAAGCTTTGCCTACTTAACGGCCTTCTCATCCAGTGTACTCGGCCTCCACACTCAACGGTAGGTAAGTGAGCGGTTTTCAGACAGCGCTTGTGTGACTGTGATTCTGTGGCCTGTGTAATTAGAGGTGTTGGCAGCGGCTGTGCTAGACCGGTTTCTGAGAAGAGGTGTCTGCCAGCTCACCTGGGGGAGTGGGGGGGGGGGGGGGGGGGGGTTACATCACTGTCACGCCTGCCTGTCCCAGGGTCATGACTGCGCTTCCACAGGCGGCTGCGGGATCGAAAACGGCCAGACAGACGTACGCCGGGATGCTTTAACTGCCGTTCGCCGCGCGCTCGGCCAATCCAAGCTCCCGCTGCAGAAGCGAATCGCTCCATTGTCGGCGTGGTTCCGTTTTTTGTTAAAAAAAACAGTGTCGCAGAGTACGGCCGCGTGAGAACAGAGAAAGATGGAATCAGACGGAAAAAAAGGATCGACTCAATGGAGAGAGAGAGTGTGCGGCGTAGGCCCAAGAGAGATACAGGCAGCTCGGCGGCAGCATCGCCCTCCTCAGACGCTCCAGACGTACGTCGCCATCTTCTTCCGTGCTCCTTTAACCTCTTCACCCAAACTTTGACCCGTGACCCCGATCAAAGAACATGGGCGTGTTCCCAATCACACTCTGTCTCTTTATCTCCACTCACGCGGTCGCACCACTAGAATAGGGGTTATCCTAACCGAATACTAACAAAAATAAGAAATCAAGAACGTAATCTCAAGATGAAAACTGTTATGCATGGGCTAAACAATCAGGCTCAGAAGCTCTCGGGCACAGGTGTCAAACTCCAGTGCTGGAGGGCTACAGTGTCTGCTGGTTTCAGGGGTGTTCTTGGCACAAGTGTTTCATTGAATTCATTGATTGGGGAAGAAATCCATGCACCTTGTACTCAAGGCCTTAATTGGCAGCTGATTGAAAGGAAACCACAAAAACAAACAGACACTGTGGCCCCCTTAGGATTCAGTTTGACACCCCTGTTCTGCGAAGACTATAGAAGGATTCAAACTGTTTTTAATGAACAGCAAAAGGGAAGTCACTGTTCTTATAAAACTTCCAGTGGGTAATGTGTCAATGTGGTAAGACAATTTTACTTGTCAAACAGAAAGGTAAGGTAATATTTCCTACCTGAGAGACAGAAACAAGGTTGTAAGTCTCTTTACAGGACTAAAACACTTGTTAAAACAGACTTCCTGCAGTGTAGCATAAACCAGATACCGTGCATAGAATTTCTAAATCAGTGTTTCCCAGTCGTAGGGCACTCCCTGCAATATGTATGAAATTACTGTCAAAAATTGGTTTGTCAATTTTCTAAAGTATGATCCTTCTTGTTCTTGTTCTGATTATTATCCATCCATTACCTACACCTGCTTATCCTGAGCAGGGTCGTGGGGGGTCCTGGAGTCTATCCCAGCGTGCATTGGGAGAAAGGCAGGAATACACCCCGGACAGGCCGCCAATTTATTGCAAATATTATTATTATTATTATTATTATTATTATTATTATTGCTTTTATATAGGGTCTAATAAATGCTGAATGGTTGAGAATCTCTGGGTGGTGGTTTTATGAGTTTGATAATGATTATGATTGTTGTGGTTGTTGCTGCTGTCATTATTACTATCATTGTAATGGATTGAATGGGTACTGCATACTGGGCCAAAATGCATCGAATCTCTAGGTGCATGGAGGTGATAGTAATAATAATAATAATAATAATAATAATAATAATAGCAACAAAAAACTAAAATAATAATAATAATTATAAAAATGAAAATGAAGAGGCAGAGAACAAGGTGAAGAAGAAAAGAAGAATAAGAATGACCATGGGATAGAGGGGGTATATACTGTAGATGTGTATCACTAGGGGATCATGAGGGACAGGCTCTCATTCCCAATGCCTGTGGGACACAGTTCCTCCCTGCGTCCAGCGGTAGGAGGAGAAGGAGAGAGCTGCGCTCGGCGTTGGAGGCAGATGGAGGCGCGTCACCCCAGACAGCCGGAGGACGTGCGTTTCCCCCCGTTTTCCCTCTCTGGGAAAGGCTCTGCGTGCCCTCTCTCAGCGCCACTCTCCTCCTCTCCGTCTCTTCCTCTCTCCTCCTCTATCTCTCTGTCTTACCCACATAATCCACAGAACGCAGAGCACACCTGCTCTCCGCTGGTGAAGCTTCGTGACATCACTCCCTCCCTCCCCCTAATCCAACACAAATGAGAAACAAGCCAATTAACACTTTAAGGTCTGAAGTCTCAGCTAAACACTCTAACGCTGATGTAGCGTTCACTACTGCTAACTGAAAGCAACAAAGTTTTAGAACACAGGCTTAGAATGTTGAAAAAACATTCTAAAAACACCTACTCTCCAAAGGGTAAAATGACTAATGAGTTGTTAAGTTAAATATAAGTTTTTCACATACATACATTTATCCGCAAATTACTGCTGCTATAAGATATTGCAATATGTGTACATTGGCGTGTGATATAATTCTTATTATATTTTCCCAAAACTCCACATATTTACAATATATCAAAAACACAAATCACCCCATATGGCCAGGGCTTCAATTCCTGTCCATGGCCATTCCTCTACTGTGACACCATACCCTCTCTGCTTTGTTTTTTGTTTCTTTTTTTGCTCAATGAACAGCATCAGCAAACTTACACAGCTGATCTACTGTGACCTCTGACCCCTGCTCTTCTCTGTTTAGGCCTGACAGCAGACAGGGCGGAGTCACAGGCCTAGTGTCTCCTCAGACTGGGATTGGCTTGCTGTGTCCTCATCTCCACCTGCCGCCTTCTCCTGTTTGGTACTTTCTTAATGGCTCATTGATCTCAGTGGAACCAATTTATTCAATTCAGCGCTAACTCTAGTACATCACTGTATAGATCTGTGTGTGTGAGAGAGTGTGTCCGTGTGTGAGTGTTTAATTATTTGAGAGAGAACCCTCTTTTTATTTAGTTAGTTCTTTTGCTTCTTCTCATTATTATTATTATTATTATTTCCTACGTATGCATTTGTGTATTTTATTTCTTATGTGCTCAAATGTTTCAGCATTTGTGAAATGGTGAAGGCTATGATTAATATGTTTTAATCTGTCATGACTTTGTGCCTTAAAACAAGAAAATAAACTTCAAGTAACTGCAAATGAATAGTATTTCCTTCTGAGTCTGTGAGCATGAAAGTATTAATTGTATAGCATTTATTCACAGTTACTAACATTTGGTTTTTTTCATCATGCCAGTATTTCTTTTGTTGAGTGCAATGAGCTTAGGTTGCATGTGGCACAAGAAATAGTTCTAAACAAAAATAGTGTACGTGGAAAACAATAATCGGGCAATATACACACGTACATCCTCTGGCATTACATAATTGTGCAAGCTGCTTTAGAGTTAGCTGAAGGGTATTTTCTTGCTTTAGACCACGTGAAAAAACTTGAAAAAGCTCTTATGCCATCCATTATAAAGGCAGTAGACCTACAGGTCTGCACTGTAATAGGTAACTAAAATATCCTTCATTGCCATGGTCTATGGTCTGGGTTTTCAACAGGGGGTCCTTGAAGTTATTGCAGGGGGACCCTGGCCAGGCTTGAGATGTAACGTCTGTATATGGATATTTAAAAAAATTAATAAATAAAAAATAAATAAACCTACATATAAACCCCTTTCATATATAAAAATTATATATAAACCCTTTTAAAAATTTGATTGGGGTCCCCTGGATTCTTTTGAGTCCGGGTTGGGGGGTCCCTGGATCAAACAAGGCTGAAAAACCACCTTGTCTTATAGGATGGCCCATGAGTACTGAATGCAGTTCCACCCTGGCCAATCACAAAAGGGAGGAGGATGTGAGGTCACAGCAGGTTTTACGTGGAAGATACCATTTGCCTTACAGCGCAGGGGAATCCAGCCTGAGCTTTCCTGAGGATGGCAAACCACAGAGGCAGCAGGATAGGTGATCCCACTGGTGTCATTTAGCCTCTTATTATGAAAAAACATTATAATCTAAGTCCTGACTTTGCTTTACTGGAACGAATGCTCCTATACAGAGGGATTTACATTAGATTCACATTACATTACAGCCATTTGGCAGACGCTCTTATTCAGAGTGATAACCAGCGACGGAGAACATCAGTATTACTCTCAGGAATATAAGAACGCAGCGTCACCAAGATGGCACAGAGGCCCATTTACAATCACCAAGTGTAATATAAACCTAAGAAACAACAATATTTTTTTACTGTAACAAGAAGGTATGATGAAAGAGATGAACTAGCCGATTTACAGAGCAAAAATCATCTGAACATGATGCTCTCTAAGGCTGCTGCCTGTCAATAGAGACACACAAGAGGCTTTAGCTCTTGATCTAAGAGACACAATTCAATTTTCTTCCATTGTGAGATATTGCAGGAGTTTTTATGCTCTTCTGGCCACAGGGCCAAAGAAGTAATAGATAATTAGCTAACAACGCGCCAGCTTATCTTTTTTTTATTTGAATTTTTTTAACTCGCGAAGCTCTGCGGCACGCGCACGAATGAGAGCACAAACGCGCGTGCCGAATCGCGTGCCGAATCGCGTGCCGGACCGCGTGCGCGCATCCGGCCCCTCAGAGCGCCGGGGCCGGCGCCAGGCGTCCCCTTCAGCCCCCCTCACAGCCCGCCGCCCATGACTCGTTTTTAAGCCCCTCTTTCTGGCCCTGGCCCTGCTGCCGGGGCTCGCGCCGGGGAGGCTGTCGGCGGGTGATTAGCGGCAGACGCCCAGCAGAAGACGGCCACGCGGCAGCGGAGGCGGCGGTGTCGGGGGGGTGGGGGGTGTTGGGGGGGTGGGGGGGTGGGTGGGGTGGGGTGGGGGGGGGTGGAGGCGATGAATGGGAAACGTGGACAGGTCCACATTAATGCGCTGGACGGAGGGACGGCCAATTTGCATTTCTTTTGTGAGCGCTTGTTCCCGGGGGTGGCGGTGGCAGTGCTGGTGGTCGGGGGGGGCAGCAAACACTGCCAGAGTGATGATGGAAAAGGGAAAAAAACGTCTGAAGAGGGGGAGGGCAGGGCAGGTGAGCTCTTCAGAGGCGTGGAACTCCTTGGAGACAGGAGACATTGCGAGGGCCTCTTTACCGATGGGTGAGCCGTTCATCCCAGGATATTGTTTTCCACTAAGACCTCAGGGGGACAGCTGCTCTTATTAAATGCCACTGGACAGTGAGCGCGAGGTGGGGAGGGGGGGGGGGGCAGGCTCTAATCCTTCTGCCACTGAACTCCGGATTCTGCCTCTTTTTCTCTTTCTTTGTGCATCTCTCCCTCTCTCTCTCTCTTTCGCTCTCACCAACTTCTCTCTCTCTAGCTCTAGCTCTCTGTCTCTCTCTCTCTCTCTCAGGCCCCAACTCCCTCCACTTGATAGACGTCCCCGACTCTGAGTACCTGTCATTCTTTTTCTTATAATCACACTCTTTTGTCACAGGTGTGGGGGGGGGTGGTTCCCCCCCCCCCCTGCTTGTTTATGAGCCTCATAGCACACAAGTCATTTTGGCTCAGGGGAGCCCGCATGTGTCAAATGTTTGTTCGGTGGTGAGGATATGATGCATTTCCAAAACCTCCCATAGCGCAAATGGTGTAATAACTTCCCTCCCCGGAATGGCAAAAATGCGACGGTATAAAAAATACCTAGTGCTCTCCGGTGAAGTAATAGACAGATCCAGTGGCCTGGTGCCACAGCACTGAGAAATAAGCATAACTCCAAAAATGTCTGTATATCATAAATAACGAGTGGGTGGTTCTTATTAATATTTCTTTTAATAATAATGGAGCGAGCCATCTGGTTAAACTATGATATCTGTGGCATAAGCGACTCAGAAAGATTCACAGCCCAGGAACCGGTGTATTACCAGTATTTAATCTAAATTCCAATTGTCTATTATCTTTAACCATAGTGATGAACTTACTCCCATGACACCTGAATCGCTGCATTATGCCTGTTCATGCCTATTGTGTGTGTCACAGTGACTTCAGCTGCAATGAACTCTGTCACCCCTGTCTGCATTGTGTTCAGATTCCCTACGGGAATATTACTTGTCCCTTATTATGCATGATTTTTCAGCAAGGTTGTTAAGGCTAGTTGATTTCAGAGAATATCATTATACCAAATAAACAGACTAATATAGCTGGTTTGGTGATAATTGCCTGATGGCCTATTAATCAGAAGAATTAACCAATAAAAATTAAATTTGTATGCATCAAATAGTATGTTCCAAAAGCAATAAAATTATATCTGCTCCACTGTGGCCTGTGCCTTAACTGCAGCAATAAAGCTGAAGAAAATATTCTGACGTAGATGTGCAAGGTAAAAGGAGTAATTGCTCGAATTTAGCTTACAGCATCCTTGCAATATGTCTGGCGTCCAGACGACGCGTGTCCCGGCTGTCCTGTCCTGGTTTGACTCTCTCTCTCGCTGGGCTCCCGTGCTTCCCCCGCCACCCATCGCTCGTGCTTCCCCCACCCCCCCGCCCCGCTCCTTCGTCGGGATGCGATTCCGCCTCATTTTTACGAGCGCACGTGCGCCGGGCTTCTCCACAGACGCTAATCTGCCTCTAAAAAAAAAAGGAAAAGAAAGACACTCACTGAACTCCGGGAGACTGGGGCGATGCATCTTTACCGCTGAGACTTTCAGTGCTCCTCTGACAGGAAGCGTCAGTTCCAGTGAGTGCACAATAACGGTAAAGTTAACCCCTTTTTCTTTGTTTTGTTTTTTTCTTATTCTTTTAATGTTTCTCATATTTTCGTACCAATTTAGAATTCAATACAATTTAGAATTGCTGTTCTTGCATCTTGACTTAAGACTGTGCCAGATAAACTATATGCAATGAGCACTGCAGTTGAATCACGTACATTACTTTGCACCCTACAGGCCACACGGTGTACGTCCTACAGCTCACGCAGTACTACAGGAGAGCCAGTGACTATTTTATACCATACAGGTCACGCAGTACTACAGGAGAACCAGTGACTATTTCACACCCTACAGGCCAGGGAGTACTACAGGAGAGCCCATAACTATTTTATACCCTACAGGTCACTCAGTACTATAGGAGAGCCAGTGACTATTTTATTCCCTACTGGCAGTGCACTACAGGAGAACTGATTGGAGAGATGTATTTGTAACTGACATTTGTTGTATTTGCTAATGCTTTTTTTTGTTCTAAAAAGGCTCTTTAAGGGATGAGTTGTTGGACAGCTCATCTGGAGTCACGTAAAGACAACAGTGAAGTGCTGAAGACCTGAAGAAGTTAGGTTGGGAAAATGTCGACAGCATCAGAGATTTTGAACTCAGTCACCCAGATATTACCTCAAACTATCTGCGAGAATCAGTTACAGCTGGAGGCACATTAGGACCCTTGTCGCTGCACACACACACATACACGTGTGCACACACGCGGACACGCGCGCGCACACACGCACGCACACACACACACGCACACATGCACACACACGCAGACGCGCGCACACACACACACACACACACACACACACACACACATTACATGTGCATACTCATTCTGACTCCCTCATATTCTCCCTCTCTCCCTCGTTTCTTCCCATATCCATTCCTCAATGTCTCACATCTCATTTCTGCCCTAATACCCAGTGCTTGGCAGCAGTGGTGAATTATGCATGCTCTTGATGAATTCCATTGTCGTTTGCGCGCTGCGAGGGAGGGAGTGCAAGAAAGAAGGAGAGAAACGGAGAGGGAGAGAGAGGAACATGAAAGAAAAGAAAGAAAAATTGGTGTAGGGGGTCTGAGGTATCGGGGAAAGCGCAAGAAAATGTTGGCTGATGGGGGTGTGAGCAAGGGTCAGTGAGGCACTCCATCTCTCTAACTCTCTCTCTCTCTCACACTGTTTCCTTCACTCTCCTTCACTTCACTGAGCCCTTGGCTTCCAGCTAACAGTCAATCACAGCAACACAGACTATCTCCCTGCTCCCAAATCAGCCACAGCAACACAGACCATCTCCCTGCTCCCAAATCAGCCACAGCAGCACAGACCATCTCCCTGCTCCCAAATCAGTCACAGCAACACAGACCATCTCCCTGCTCCCAAATCAGCCACAGCAACACAGACCATCTCCCTGCTCCCAAATCAGCCACAGCAACACAGACCATCTCCCTGCTCCCAAATCAGTCACAGCAACACAGACCATCTCCCTGCTCCCAAATCAGCCACAGCAACACAGACCATCTCCCTGCTCCCAAATCAGCCACAGCAACACAGACCATCTCCCTGCTCCCAAATCAGCCACAGCAGCACAGACCATCTCCCTGCTCCCAAATCAGCCACAGCAACACAGACCATCTCCCTGCTCCCAAATCAGCCACAGCAACACAGACCATCTCCCTGCTCCCAAATCAGCCACAGCAACACAGACCATCTCCCTGCTCCCAAATCAGCCACAGCAGTACAGACCATACCCAGTCCCCAACCAAATCAGCCACAGCAACACAAAACTCTCTGGACACAGCTATAACAACCCAGACCTGTCCATCCAACCTCTGATCTGAATCTGAAACAGAAGCAGTCTTCCCCAAAAAACCCATGAATCAGAAACATTGACTCTGTCTTTTCCATACAGCCCCTGAATCAGAAACAGAAACACAGACCTCTCCACATAACGCCTGAATCAGGAACAGAAACACAGCCCTCTCCACATAACTCCTGAATCAGGAACATAAATACAGACCTCTCCACATAACCCCTGAATTAGGAACATAATCACAGACCTCTCCACGTAACCCCTGAATCAGAAACATTATATTCCCACTGACCCACTTCTGACAATGTAAAATCTGAGAAAATATTGAAGGGACAGGGGCTCAATTTCAAATATAACATTTTTAATTATTTGAAATTTTTTCTCCCTTTTTCTACTTTATTGCCCTCTTTGGAGTGCTGAATTGCAGCTGTAAACCCGTCCCAAGCTTGCAATGTCCTCAGTGAACTGAGAGGGGGGACAAGCTGGCAGCTGTTGCTCAGAAGCAGTGGCACAATCACCCCCCAAAAAAACCTTCACCTCCCTACTGTTCTGGAGAGACAGATCTGTAAGAGGTTCAGCAGTGCCAGTCCATGTGTCAATGAGCTCACTGCATGTGTGTTTCTGATTTTAATGCACAGACACACACACACACACACACACACAAATACACACACACATGCACACACACACGCACGCACACACGCACGCATGCACACACACACACACACGCACGTACACACACACACACACACACACACACACACAGACACATGCACACACACACAGACACACACATAAAAGCTTTGTTCCACTTCGATCACACTGGCACTAGGCAGGCCAATCCATCTTTATTACTGCAGGACACTCACACTGTGAGATTCAGCACCTCTGACAGCTCTCTCTCTCTCTCTCTCTCTCTCTCTCTCTCTCTCTCACACACACACACACACACATCACACACATACATACAGTCATTTACACACATACACACACACACACACACACACACTCACATGCACACACATCACACACATACATACAGTCATTCACACGCATATATAGACACACACACACACACACACACACACACTCAGGAACAAAGACCTCAGAACAATCAGCAGAATGATAGAAACATGACACAGTGCACCTTTCCTGTCAAGGGCCTGTTGCAGATATGGAAGGGCATATCTGTGATAAATCTACACGCCCCCTGCCTGTTCCACGGGCTAAACTGCTAAAGGTAGGCTGGTAAACTTCAAATACTTCAAAGGAACCTTACCATATGGTTGTAATGCTTTGTGTGTGTGTGTGTGTGTGTGTTTGTGTGTGTAATAATAGCATGTTCTTGTTTTGGACAAAAAAAGTAGAAGCCTGAAAACTGACAGCTGTGAGATTACACTCGTTTTTCAGCGCAATATACTTTATGCAATTATCTGGCTTGGCACCCACGCTTCCTCAACACCCATTTTCCAGAGTTTACTTTGTCATGCGGCCAACTTTGTGTCACCTTTTGCCTGCTATGACTTTGTAAGAATACCGTACGATGGATCTGGAGAGTGACAGGACCTTGTGTGACCTGTGGGGGCGCTGTGGGCAAGACAGGTTGTGGCCCACTCACTCTGCTCTCAACTTCAGCAAGCCTCTTCTATCAGGTATGTCACTGACATTTCCACATAAAACATGACCCCCGCTTGTCTTTATTAATATTTGATCTGGGAATGGTGACATTTTGAAATATTCATCTGATCTGTGTTCTCTCGCTCAGGAGGAAGCGCACCACCAGGGTGAAAGAGTCCCTTCAACCCAAGCACCTCCTCACACTCTCTCTCTCTCTCTCTCTCTCTCTCTCTCACTCTCTCTCTCTCTCTCTCTCTCTCTCTCTCTCTCTCTCTCTCTCTCTCTCTCTCTCTCTCTCTTGCTCCCTCCATCCTCCTCAAACACACGCTCACCCACATACACGCTCATGCACACACAAACACACTTGCAATCACACACACACATTTAGACACACACACACACACATACACACTCACACGCTCACACACACACATTTAGGCACTCACCCACATACACGCTCATGCACACACAAACACACTTGCAATCACACACACACATTTAGACACACACACACACACATACACACTCACACGCTCACACACACACATTTAGGCACTCACCCACATACACGCTCATGCACATACAAACTTACACACAATCACACACAAACACATTTAGACACTCACACTCACTCACACACACACACACACATACACACTCACACACGCTCTCACACGCACACACATACACATTTAGACACTCACAAACACAGACACACACACACACACACACAGTCACACTCTCACACACACACACACACACACACACACGCTCACACACACACACACTCACACACACACACTCACACACACACACATGCACACACATGCACACCTGCGTGCTCACACACCTCTGAAATAGGAGGCAATTTCGGGGAATTACACCACTTTGAGAAAAATAATTGCCGACCTTCTCGGGATGTTTGATCAGGGCGCTCTGACAATCGGAGGCTTCGCCCCCTCCAGCCAGCGCCCCAGCCCCCCTCCCACCCCTCATCCCCCCATCCCCCATCCCCTCATCCCCTCATCCCCTCATCCTCTCCCACCCCCATCCCCTCATCCTCTCATCCTCTCATCCTCTCCCACCCCTCATCCCCCTATCCCCCATCCCCTCATCCCCTCATCCCCCCATCCCCCATCCCCTCATCCCCTCATCCCCCCATCCCCCCACCCCCATCCCCTCATCCCCTCCCACTCCTCATCCCCTCATCCCCTCCCACTCCTCATCCCCCATCCCCTCCCACCCTCATCCCCCATCCTCTCATCCTCTCCTACCCTCATCCCCCTATCCCCCATCCCCTCATCCCCCATCCCCTCATCCTCTCATCCTCTCCCACCCCCATCCCCTCATCCTCTCATCCTCTCCCACCCCCATCCCCTCATCCTCTCCCACCCTCATCCCCTCATCCCCTCCCACTCCTCATCCCCTCATCCTCTACCACCCCTCATCCCCCATCCCCTCATCCTCTCCCTCCCTCTCTCTCCTCCCCTGGCTGGCCTGTGCGGGCTGTCGGAGAGGTCGCCGAGCGCGCTCTCCTTCTTAATTAAAGCAGAGGGAGCTGTTAATTGGCGGGCTGATTTCATTAGCGCTCCCCGCTCCCCCCGGATGAGGCCGCCCTGTCTCGGGAGCGCCGGGGGAGTTTCCGGCGGGTGACGCGCTCGCCCTGTGACTCAGAGGACGCCTCCGACCCTCAGACGCGCGCCGGGGCGCTTCAGCTCGCTTTTCACTGCCGCTGCCCGCGCCGCTGAGAGGGGCCATTCCTGGTATCCGGGAACCGTGGAAACCCCTACCTGGTGAGATTAACCCGTTAATGACCTCCGGCCCAGGGAGCGGGGGAAAGCAATACCCTCCCCCCTCACCCCCAGCCCCCCCGCCGCCAATGGGGACCCTAATCACGGAGGGCCACGGGTAGTCAGATGATAGGGATGATGGGGGGGGGAGGGAGACTGGGGCGCACTTCGGCTAATCTTCTACCAGCCCTGACGCCCCAACAGTACCACCCCAGCAGCCCCCAGGGCGTCCAATAGAAGGCCTTTAACCCCAAACTCCTGTCCAATCCTGCACTTCCTGCCCAGCCCATGGCTACAGTACAGAGCACTGAGTTTGGGGATTTCGGGGGGGGGGGGGGGGGGGGTGAGTTTCGGGTGGCTAAATCAAGGAAGGAGAAACAGTGTGGGAAGAAGCAGTGAGTCTGAGAGAGAGAGAGAGAGAGAGAGAAAGTGAGGGGGAGAGGGGAAAGAGAGGGAGAGAGGGAAAAGGAGAGGGAGAAAGAGAAAAAGAGGGAGTGAGGGATGTGTGAGATGGGAGGAGGAATGGGAGATGAGTGTTCTGACTGTCAGCAGAGACCCCCCAGGAGCCAGATTACTAGCATTTCAATTTCCTCCCACTAATTGAGTAAGCAGCCACTCTGACAGCTCAGCCCATAGCTGCCCTACTGTCACACACACACACACACACACACACGCACACACACCACAACACCACACACACACACACACACACACCACACACACACACCACACACACACCAGAACACCACACACACACACACACACCAGAACACCACACACACACACCACACACACACACACACACACACACACCAGAACACCACACACACACACACACACACACACACACACCACAACACCACACACACACACACACACCACAACACCACACACACACACACACACACACCACAACACCACACACACACACACACACACCACAACACCACACACACACACACACACACACACACCACAACACCACACACACACACACACACCACAACACCACACACACACACACCAGAACACCACACACACACACACACACACACACCACAACACCACACACACACACACACACCACAACACCACACACACACACACACACACACACCACACACACAGGCACACGCACACACGCACACACACACACACACCACAACACCACACACACAGACACACGCACACACACACACACACACACCAGAACACCACACACACACACACACACACACACCACAACACCACACACACGAACACACACACACCACAACACCACACGCACACACACACACACACACACACCAGAACACCACACACACACACACACACACCACAACACCACACACACACACACACACACACACACACACCACAACACCACACACACATGAACACACACACACACACACCACAACACCACACGCACACACACACACACACACACACCACAACACCACACACACTCACACACACACACGCACACACCACAACACCACACAAACAGACACACGCACACACGCACACACACACGCATGCACGCACACACATACACATACATACACATGCACACATGAACATGCACACACACAAACACACACACATACATGCACACACATGCACACACACGCATACACACATGCACATGCACATATGCGTATACACACATTTTGTATTTTGGAGAATGGATTTAGTCTGACCGACTAAAACTTTCACAACCCACCAACCCAGATCCCCACCGTGCGAACCTGTCTATTCAGTGCTTAACACACACTGCTCTCAATGTGGGAGACTGCAGAAGAGATTGAAAAAACATTGCAGTGGCATTTATTCATGGATTTTTCTTCTTCTGTCATTTAAAACCTGTGCTTGTTCTGCAGTGCTCTGTTTGAAATATAGATCACTTTGTACAAATAATAAAGATGGATCAAAATCAATAGAATCTTGCATAAATAAAGAATAGAGAGACCGAGAGCAATGTTCTTGGGGGGAAAAAAACATAAATTTATAATGCATTATCGATATTATAATTCTGTCTTATGTGACCACGAGTATTACAGCACCGCAGCACCATCAAAAGAAAGGCCTAATTGTCCATTACCAGGGAACAGTGCATTACCGGCAGACGCTCTTATCCACAGCGATTTACACAACGTTTAGCATTTTACACACAATCCATTTGCACAGCTGGATACACACTGCTGCCATTTATGTAAGGTACAATGGTAGCGTCCCACCCGGGAATCAAACCTGCAACCTTTAGGTTACA
>CM077285.1:65847470-65849970 GCA_039654925.1 Anguilla pacifica | reverse complement strand
GCACACACACGCATGCACACGCACACACACGCATGCACACGCACACACACAGATACATACACACACGCATGCACACGTACACACACGCATGCACACGTACACACACGCATGCACACACGCATGCACACGTACACACACGCATGCGCACGCACACACACAGATACATACACACACGCATGCACACGTACACACACGCATGCACACGCACACACACGCATGCGCACGCACACACACAGATACATACACACACGCATGCACACACGCATGCACACGCACACACACAGATACATACACACACGCATGCACACGTACACACACACATGCACACGCACACACACAGATACATACAGGCACATATACGGTGCAGTCTGTTAGTATTTGGACAGAGGCACCATTTTTTGTAGTTTAGCCTCTCTACTTCACCACATTGGATTTCATCGGGAGATCTTCTTGGTCAGCAGTGTGTTGTGGCATTGGTTCATGCGCAAGAAAGCTAACTGAAGGTTCTAGCTGATTCTGGAATTTGCATTTTGGAGTCTGTTGCTGATATCTCTCGACACGAGGACCAAAGAAGTGTTAATGCCAATAAAGCAGGCCGTCCTGAGGCTGAAAAAACAGAATAGATTTACCAGAGACATAGCTACAAACAAACAAACATCGAGTGTGTCAGAATGATCTGTTTGGTACGTAGTGAAGAAGCAAGAATGCATTGGTGAGCAAATCACTGGTACGCCTGTAGAAATGAACGACCAGACTAGAGTTCACTAGAGGTACATTAAAAAGAACAGTAGCATTCTGGGACAAAGTCTTATGGACACATGACATTAGTATTAACCTGTACCAAAGTCATGGAAAGAGGAAAGTGTAGAGAAAGGAAGAAACCACTCATGATCCAAATCATGGCACCTCATCTGTGAAACATGGTGAAGGTAGTGTTATGGCTAGGGCAAGTATGGCTGCTGCTGGAACTGGCTCACTTGTCTTCATTGATAATGTGACTGTTGATGGCAGCAGCAGGACGAATTCTGAACTGTCCGGTCCGGTCCAACCAAATGCCTCAACATTCATTGGGAGGCGCTTTACCTTGCAGCAGGAGAATGACGCCAAACACACTGCTAAAGCAACCAAGGAATTTTTCTGGGTCAAGAAGTGGAATTTGAATGAATCCAACCGAACAAGTGTTTCATTTGCTGAAGACGCGACCGAAGCCAGAAAGCCCCTGAAAAAAAACAGGAACAAACAGGAACTGAAGATGGCTGCAGTGCAGGCCTGGCAGAGCGTCACCAGGGAAAACACTCAGTGTCTGGTGTAATGTCTGTGGGCTGCAGATTTCAAGCAGTCATCCATTCCAAAAGCATTTACAACCAAGTTATACATTTGACAACAGCATTTAAGATTATGTTAATTTGCCCAACCCCTTTTGCTCCACTGAAATCTGGGGGACTATGTATAAAAAGGGCTACAGTTCCAAACATGGATGTAACCACTCATTGCAATTTAACCTCTTTCAGTGTTTCATTTCCCAACCAATACACTTCAGTACAAAGCCAGAACAACAAAAAAACAACAAAAAAAATGTGTCACTGTCTGAATACCTACAGACTGCACTGTACATATGCATGCATAAATGCATACATATATACACATGCATATATAAATATGCACACATACATACACATATAGGCACAAATATATAAACACACACATATACTCACACTATACGTGTGCACATGCACACACTTGATAACACATAAATACTCAGATATACACATATACATAGACATGCAAAAACCAGAAAATGTACATTTTTACATTTTACTTACAGTATATGTGCACACATACACACACATCCATGCACACACACACACAAACAAACAAACACACAAACACACACACACAGAATCATATACTAGCAAACTTTACACGCACACACAAACCAGCCCACACATATCCAATCCGATACATATCCGATGTAAAAGGTGGGCTCATAAATACATTCACACATTTATACGCGCACACATACACTTACACATTCTTGCACACATACACTTACACACACCCATTCTCACACACACACACCTGCACTCACACATTCTCGCACACACACACCTGCACTCACAAATTCTTGCACACACACACTTGCACTCACACATTTTCACACACATACACTCACACATTCTCGCACACATACACTTACACTCATACATTCTCGCACACACACTTACACTTACACATTCTCACACACATACACTTGCACTTACACATTCTCACACACATACACTTACACACACACGTTATCGCACACATACACTTACACACACACATTCTCGCACACACACTTACACACACACATTCTCGCACACATACACTTGCACTTACACATTCTCGCACACATACACTTACACACACACGTTCTCGCACACACACACTTACACACACACATTCTCGCACACATACACTTACACACACACATTCTCGCACACCTACACTTGCACGCACA
>CM077285.1:65782470-65842470 GCA_039654925.1 Anguilla pacifica | reverse complement strand
TTTGTCTGAGTGTGTGCATGTGTGAAATATACCGTGAAGGACATTAATGA
The DNA here is from genome assembly GCA_039654925.1 of Anguilla pacifica. Classification (NCBI taxonomy): domain Eukaryota; kingdom Metazoa; phylum Chordata; class Actinopteri; order Anguilliformes; family Anguillidae; genus Anguilla; species Anguilla pacifica. The sequence continues at coordinate 65,842,420 of CM077285.1, read as the reverse complement.
AACACACATGAAGCGTGTGGGATGGGAGAAAGACAAGCATAATATTCGTGTGAAAGATGCAGTGCCACTGCATAATGAATGTGAAAGGTGTTGTTGAATATATGCACGGTGCGGCTTAATGTCTGTGAAAGACAAAACACAGAGAACACAGCTGAACTGACTGTGAGAGATACGTGTGAAGTATCCAGCGCCGTATGTGGAACACGCAGCGTTGGATTAACGCAGCGCAGAACGTAACAGAATGACTATCGCTGCACGTGTGGAAAGGAGCGGGCAGGACGGCCGCTAGGGGGCGCGGTCACGATTTAGGGCGTCCGTGGACAGGAGGTACGGGTGTGGGACGTCGTGCCAAGAGTGCTTTCAGACCGTCGCCGGGGACAGAGGCTCGTCCCGGGACGCGTGCGAACGAGAGGCGTCTGGCGGGTTCGTGAGCGCAGCGCGCAGCGTGCGCTAAAACGTAGCGCGCAGGACGCGGGCGAAGACCCGGTGGCGGGAGACCAGCACGCCGCGGGAAAGCCGCGCAGACCGCGTGAGGTTCACTCCCCGGGATGCCTGTCGGCGGGGCGACCGGGCGGACCAACTGCCAAACCGACGCCGGGTCGCTCTGAACGCACCCACGCTTCATTCCCTGGAGTTTTAACCTGTTTAACGCGGAACAGAGCCCTGATTTGCGCTCGGTGTGTCGGGGCGTACGAGGCGAGCGATAGGGGAGTAATTGAGCGGTGTGGTTCTGCCTGCGGCGGTTAAAAATTACACCTCATGAGGCCATTTGCTTCGCTGTGGCCCCGGAGCGATGAATTTAGGAGGTGGGGGGGGGGGTGCGTGTTTAGTCTCTGACCCGCAGCCTTGCCACCAGTCTGGGGCACTGCACGGGATTTTAGCTCTACGCTATGTCCCCTGGGGAGGGACGATGGCATCTCTATTCTCCCTCTCTCTCTCTCTCTCTCTCTCTCTCTCTCTCTCTCTTTCCCCTCCTCCTCTCTCTCATACTCTCTCTCCCCCTCCCTTGAAGGGTGAAGACTCCCCGGGTCTCCCCACTCCCTCTCCCTCCCTCCTTCTCCTCTACCTCCCCCCCTTTTTCCATTTCTGTCACTCCGTCTTCCTTCTCTTTATCTGTGTGTTCTTCCACACACTCGCAAATCACACTCGCAGACTGATTTGGGGTAAATAGACCTGTAGAACCATCATTCCTTTCTGTCAGTCTGGGGTGCAGGGTGGTGAGCTGAATGTCCCCAGGAATGAACAATAGCCTCTCTCACTCTGTTTCTTTTTTCTCTCCCTCTCTTTCGGTCTCGCTCGCTCTCCCTCTTCCTATCTTTCTGTCTCCCCCCCCCTCTCTCTCTCTCTCTCTCTCTCTCTCTTCCTCTCTCTCTCTCTCTCTCTGTGCGACCTGACATCGCAGACATGCTCAAAAAGCCGGGGCAATTTCATAGCACCGGGAGGGAAGTCAAATTAACCCTGAGAGAAAGGGAGGGGGAAAGACGAAGAGGAGGAGGAAGAGGAGGAGGCGGAGGAGGAGGAGGGAGGGGGGCGATTACCAACGCCGAGCCCGTTAAAGTGGTGCGGGTGCGCCGGAGACAGCGACAACCTCTCCGACCCGCACCGGAGCCTTAATCAGTCCGGCTGGCACGCGGAACCCCCCCCCGCCCCCCCCCCCCCCGGTACAGCACCCGCTGGGCTGGAGCAGGGGAACAGCTGTGGCCAGCAGCCATGAAGCAGGACACGCTCACAATTCCTCCTGTCCTTTACAGGGGCGCTGGGGGGGGGGGGGGGGTGGCAGTGAGAGGAGGGGGGGCTGGGGGATCACGTTCAGGAGTAGCTTAAATTTCTAATATCTGGGTGGGTGGGGGAGGGGGGGTGAAAACGGCCGCCTACTGCTAACAGTTTACCACTAACGCCAGCCTACCCCCCCCCCCACCCCCCACCCCAAAACTCTGATTCTTGCCATTTTCCAGACAGCGTGGAAGAGGCAGCTGCACATGTGCGTGTGTGTTTGTTTTTCTGTAGTCACAGAGAAGGTCACCAATACATATTAATTAGTGTTGTGCGAAGGCAGTGGACTGGTGGAGTGACGTTGTCCAACACTTGTGAAGGAGGTGCAATCACACCTATTGATTTGGCAGTGTGGGTTGGGGGTGGGGGGTGGGGGGGGGGGGGTGGGTGGGTTGGAGGTGGGGGTCTCATCGCTGTCAGTGAAGAGGGGGTGTCGGGGGAAATCTTGGGGATTTGAGGGAGGGCTCTGTGCTTTAAAGACTCATCGATTCTTATGGGCTGTCAGGAGGGAAAGATGAGCAGGAGCAGGATCTGGCTCTGGTCTGTGTCTCTGTGAATATCCTGAGGCTGTGCTTGTTATGAGGAGGGGGGCAGGGGTGGTGGGTTTGGGCCTGTTGATCAATGTTGATCTTTCTTTCATCATTTCTTCACCGAGGTAAATTTTGTTTATCGATTTTTATCCCGTTTACTCATTTTGAATGTGCTGTTGTATTCATAAGTTCATCTTGTCACTGCAGCACCCTCCAGCAGATCTAGAGAGAGTTCTAGAGAGACTTCTCAAGAAAGTTCTGATGACCGTTCTACAGGGTGTCCTGGAGAGAGTTCTAGAGAGAGTATTTGACAGAGTTCTGGAGAGTTTTGGAGTGAGTTCCAGAGAGAGTTCTGAAGACAGTTCTAAAGAGAGTTCTGGAGACAGTTCTAGAGAGTTCTGGAGAGAGTTATAGAGAGTTCTGGAGAGAGTTTGTTTGTGTTGTTTGTGACTCTCTGTAAGGCCATCTGAGCTGTACAGTCATTACAGTGGAGAACTAAACTAGTTGTTGATTTGGATAAGGCAGAAGCATGCTTCCCCCGAACACTGCAGTGACACTACAGCCAATTGAACATCACACTTTTAGGGCTTTTAGACACAGTCAGGATTACACATCAGACTTCAGGGTGCTTCAGTACTCGATGAAGTAGTGATTTATACCAGGGATCACCCACAGGCAACGCATTAATTTTTTACTTTTTTTTATTTAAGTTTTTTCCACAGAAGAGCACCCTGTTGTATTTGAAGACTCATTCTATTTCTGCAATGTTCTCTGTCAGCTCAGCACCAGCACACATTTAGTCCAAAGCAAAAACTTTTCACTCTTCAATCAATCAAATTTTATTTATATAGCACTGTTTCCTACAAGTGAATGGAATTCAAAGTGCTTAACTCCAGCTATTGGAATATACTGCAATTTATTGAAATGAAATATATTGCTAATATATACTGGAATACATATGGGTAAATACACTGCAAATACACAGTGCTGCATTAATATATCTATACATACAGTACATATATATATATATATATATATAATGAGCTCCATAATGTTTGGACTAAAGACATATTTTTTCTTGATTTGTACTCCACAATTTTTGATTTGTAATCAAACACACATGTGGGTAAAGTGCACATTCTCAGCATTTATTAAAACACTTTTTATACACAGCCCCCTATTTTATGTTTGGTACATATTAATGTTATGTATCTATGATAGGAGCCATCTTTTGTACTTTGTTGCATATCCTTTGCATGCAATGACTGCTTGAAGTCTGTGAGCCATTGACATCACCAGGAGTATCTTCTCTGATGGTGCTCTGCCCGGCCTGTACTGCAACCATCTTCACTCTAGCTCATTTCAGGACACACTTGCCTTAAGTTTTCTCTTCTGGAGACAGCACAAGTTAACTAATCAGCCCAGGTGCTTAAAGGTGTGTTCCTCTCCGCAGTTCGAGACAGAGACCGCGTAGCACATACTGAGAGAGTTTTTGAGGTTTGTTTTTGTTTCTGTGTATGAAAGATGAAGACAGAAACTGGTACCCGAAAAGTTGGCCAGCGGATTTCAGTGGCGAGCTGAAAAGCAGTCGCAGAGTTTTACTTTCTTTTGTCTTTATTATTTTAGATTGTTGTTTTAGTTTATTGTTGTCACCCGGAACCCAGGAGCTGGGAAGGGTGAAGGTGTTTATTTGATTTTGTGTTGGTGTGGGTGCACGTTCTCTCTTTCTCTTTCTCTCTCTCTCTCTCTCTCTCTCTCTCTCGCTCTCCATGCGGCAAACGAAGGTCCACTCCCAGAACTGCCGCATCTGCCACCCAGGGGTGTGACACCATCATGTGACAAAACTTTTTTGCAGAACTCTGTAGGCTCTTTTAGATACTTCTTAGCAAACCAGGTCATCCTGTTGTTGCGGCTAATGAGTGTAGCCTCTGTATTTCTGCCATCTGAGGACAATAATCACTGACACATCCACACCGGCCTCCTGAAGAGCGTTTCTGATCTGTCGGACAGGCGTTTGGGGGGTTTTCTTCATCATGGTGAGAATTCTTCAGCCATCTTTTTACTTGACCTACCAGGCCCACTGTGATTACTGAGCTCACCAGTGCTCTCTTTCTTCTTAATGATGTTCCGAACAGATGATTTTGGTAAACCTGAGGTTTGCCTTACGTCTCTGATGGGCCTGATTGGCTCTACTCATGAAGTTTCTGCAGTCATCCTGCTCGCACGTGACTGGCCAGAGGCTTTCTGAACTTGAAACACAATCACTTCTTTAATAATGAACAAAGAAAAAAACCCAATTGGTTTAAGTGGGGAAAAAAATCACTGGTCCCTTTGTTGTAGTCAAATAGTTTTCTGCAGCCTTGTCTCTTTCATTATAATTATTGAATTTAAAGGGCATGCTGGCACTCTAAGTATTAATATTTTGTATTAGGTATAATTGAGCTGCAGCTGCTGATGGATGGTGGTTAGTAAATTTGGTGAGCTGGTTAATCAGGAGAAATTGGTTCAGTAGCATTATCAGACAGAAGCCGAGTCCTCTGCTTCCCAGCTTATCGATCACTACCGCTCTCTGGAGTGACCAGGCCACACCTCACTAGTGAATTAATTATTACTTCATCCACAGTAGAATCGTGTGGGTGTGCATGCGCATGTGTTTGTGTGTGTTTGCACATGTTTGGGTCTGTGTGTGTGTATGTGCACATGCTTGTGAGTGCGTGTGTGTTAACACAAGTAGTGTGTGTATGTGCATGTGTGTGTTTGTGTGTGAGTGTGTATGCATGAATGTGTGTGCCTGTACGTGTGAGTCTGTGTCTCTGTGTGTGTGTGTGTACGTGTGAGTGTGTGTGTCAGTGTGCCTGCGTGCGTGTCAGCATGCAGGCGTGAGTTTGTGTGGTTGGGGGCACTGGGGATTATTGACTTGTTGAGTGACTAATTGAGTTGTCAGCAGCACTGCTTTCTGCACTTACATGTCTGTGTGTAGCCGGGTGTGGAACCCCCCAGCACTGCCTCCTGTCACATGCTGTTACACTGCTAATGACTCCAACAGTGTATGGGGGGGGGGGGGGGTAAGAAAGTACTGATAAAAAGTTTTCTCTAATAATGCTTTTTGTGCTGAAAATGACAGCAGCCAAAATTGCTAGCAGTATGAAAACTTTAAACTCTTAATTTCTCAACTCTTAATCTCAGGAAATGCTCTGAGATTAAATCTCCCACAACACAGAACAATGTGTAGTGTTAATTCAACCCTAACAGTGTTAATGCACATGTTAACAGATAACATCTGGTCCCTTATTCCAGAGTGAGACCAAGCGTTATCTGTTAAGAGTTAAATGGACAGTGTTAGAGTTGAATTAACACTGGACATTTTACTGCGTACAGATTTAAAAGGCACGGTCCAATTAACATAAAATACGCTATGCTGACCTGTTTGAAGAGTTCAGTCTGTTTGTTCACCAGCTGTAAATGGCCGCTCTAAATGCATAATTGCCTGCTCTTTGCCATTCTGTTCCTTCTGCTTTTTGTTTAGCGGTTATTTATTTATTTATATATTATAATCATATTTTCCTTTCCTGGTGATTTCTTGCAGAGAAATCGCGGAGCAGCGTTAACAGGGGTAAGCGCCGAGAGAACGCGGGGTAATTGCGGTGTCACGGCTCCGATGCCGGTCGCTTGATTTATTTCGCTCTCACTCCCCGTTTCTCGAGCGTGGAAGCAGCGCGCTCTGCGGTGGTTCTAAATTCAAAGCGTCTTGACGCCGCGCGCGCGGTGTTCCTGCGCTGGATCTCGGCTAGTTCGTCGCGCAACCCACAATTAACGGTCAATGGAACTTGCGTCTTCAAAGAGTCTGACATCAAACGTGTGGGTTTTTATGGTTTTTACTCCAAGGGGAAGCGTTTCTTTGATGACGCCTTTGTAAACTGGCAGTGCGGCGGGAATTGTATGCGGTGTCTATGTTTGCAGGTTAACGTTTGTAATTACAGCAAAAAAAAAAAAAAAAAAAAAGCATTAGGACTCTTTCATTATGATAATTAGTTAATATAATTGATGTTGGGTGGCCCATTGACTGGCTGGCTAACTCGTTGACACACTCATGATAATGCAGTAGCCTAGTGGTTCTCTCACTCTCTCTCTCCCCATCCCTTTCTTTCTCATCATCCCTCTCTCGTTCTGTGTGTCTGAAATTCATTTCAGTGGCTTCGTCGACAGGATAACCTGAGCAGAATTGCCAAAGCATATACAAAGTATGTAAAGTATGAAACATAAAAATGTAACTGTCATATTGACATTTCCATTTCTCTCTCAATCTGTTTCATTTTCAGTTTAGTTCAATTCTCAATCTGATTTAATTTGAATCTCCAGATTGTGTGCCTTGCTGTCTCACACACTATTTCTTTATCTCCCATCTGCAGTCTGGGACCCGCATGCACCCTTCTGATATTCAGGTTACTTACATGAAGACTGATTTACTGGGAAACACAGCCTCTATGTCTCAATTTTGGCCTCAATATCAAAGCGTGCAATGCTTGAAAACAAGCTATTTCGCGTTTGCTGTCAACACCCCGCAGTGTGGCATATCTCTGTTTCACAGGTCAGCTCAGTAGTGTGCGTTTGCATGGGTTTGAGTGTGTGCTGGAGGAAGATGTACATTAATGGTCCTAAATCTATTCATCTCCTCCGCACATTAAAATCTACATCCACTGACACACACACACACACACACACACACACAAACACACACACACACACACTCATGCACGCACACACATGCTCACTCACACACATGCACGTACACACAAACGCACACATACACGCACGCACACACACACACACATACAGACACACACAGACAAAACACATAAAACTGCACACACACACAGAGAAAACACAAAAGTGCACACACACACACACACACACTCAGAAGGTGTGTGTTCACCCCGGTCTCTCTGTCTCCCCTCTGTGCTGTCTGCCTGTGTCGTTTTCAGGACGGTGCTGTTCTGTCCCCTCCCCTGTGGAGATGTCCAGGTCAGAGCTTAACGAGGACGAGGCCAGTGTCCCCAGCACAAAGGCCACGTTTATTTCATCCGAATTCGGCACCGGCGTTAGCACCTGCCCCCAGCCCACAACGGGACCCCCCCCCCCTTATGATCTGAGCAAAGAGGGCGGCGTCCCGTCACGGGCCCGCACGGAGAGGGTGGGCAACATGGGGGGGGCTGTTCGCTGGCTCTGCTGCTGAAAAGGCATAACAGCTGGCAGATCAGGTGAAAAAGGGAAAGGGGGGTATGGCAGGCTTTGGCAGCGGGCCCAGGGGTGCCGTGCTGTGGGCCACCCGAGGCGGGGGGATGTGACCTCGGAAGCTTGCGTCGCCGTGGGAACAGTGGTTTCAACGGCAGGGCTTGGGGAGCGGGCTTTGCCCTGCCAAACTTTCAGTGACGGAGGCTAATGCGCAGTCACAATGCCTCAAAGCACGCATAGATGCACATGCAGATACAAGCGCCGACGCATGCAGACGCACCCTTATGCGCAGACGCATGCAGACGCACCCTTATGCGCAGACGCATGCAGACGCACACTCATGCACAGACACATGCGTAGACGCGTGCATAGACATAGATGCATGCACAGACATACATGCAGGCGCATGCGCAGACACATGCACAGTCACGATTCGTGTAGATGCACACGCAAACGTGCGCTGGCACATGCACAGTCACGATGCACGCAGACTCACACGCAGACACACACGCACATGCAGACGCAGACTCACACTCAGACACACATGCGCAGACGCACACACAGACACACGCACATGCAGACACAGACTCACACTCAGACACACATGCGCAGACACACACGCAGACACACGCACATGCAGACGCCTACGCACACGCAGACACACACGCACATGCAGACGCAGACTCACACGCAGGCACACATGCACAGACGCACACGCAGACACACACGCACATGCAGACGCAGACTCACACTCAGACACACATGCGCAGACGCACACGCAGACACACACGCACATGCAAACGCAGACTCACACGCAGACGCACACGCTGACACACACGCAGACACACGCACATGCAGACGCAGACTCACACGCAGACACACATGCGCAGACGCACACGCAGACACACGCACATGCAGACGCATACGCACACTCAGACACACATGCGCAGACGCACACGCAGACACACACGCACATGCAGACGCAGACTCACACGCAGACACACATGCGCAGACGCACACGCAGACACACACGCACATGCAGACGCAGACTCACACGCAGACACACGCGCGCAGACACACGCACATGCAGACGCATACGCACACGCAGGCGCAGCGAGAGGGAGACGGGCGTATGGAGAAGATGGTGAGGCGGGGGCTAAAGCAGGCGTGTAACGACAGCTCCACTCACGGCCTGAGAGGCAGATCCAGCATTTCTCCCAAAACAGGAACCTAATTTAGAGGTGTGAGGCTCAGCAGCGGGGCAGGACCACCACCCGGGCCAGGCAAGCAGAGCCGCAGTGACAGCACTGAGCATGCAGGCGCGCGCGCGTGTGTGTGTGTGTGAGAGAGAGTGTGTGTCAAGATGTGTGTGTGTGTGTGTGTGTATGTTCGTGCATGTGCATGTGTATGAGAGTGTGTGTGTGTGTGAGTGTGTGTAACTTTGTCTCTCTCCGCTGTACGCTCTGGAACTTTTCGAACCACACGCACACATATGTGAATCTTTGGCGTCGTTGCCTGTGTCACCCTTGTCCCCGTCCCAATCAGGATCAGCGTAACCTGCCCCCCTTGGGCTCTCCCTCTCACCCCGCTAATCAAAAAGTGCTCAGCCCTCTCCTCCCCTCCGCCATTTCCCCTACACCGGAGACCGGGGCTGGCTGAGACATGAGTCACCGCCAGGAGGCCGCTTCGTCATTTGCGAGCTGATTGTCGAGTGTTGTGAAGTGTGATCTTCCCGAGCGCCAAGCCGCTAAATCAATCCATCCCTGTAATTACCGCCAGGATGAGGTGGCCGAGGGGAAGAGGACGACACTTTGTCAAGCTGTGACACCGCGCAGCGCTCTCAAGTACCGCCAGGTCTGTGTCTCGTGTGTCTGTTGACACGGGACAGTACACCCCACCACAATGGTGGGAAGCCCATGTTTTTGTTGGAATGTACAATGAGACAAGTGCAGTCAGGTCTGTGTCTTCTTGGCATGATTTTTGAGACCAGACAGCACTCGTAGCTTGTGACAAGTCTATGTCTTACTGGTATGGTTGCTAAGACAGGACAGTAGTTTCAGGGTGAGGTCAAGTCCACGATTGTTGAGACATGACCATACTCACAAGTGGTGATAAGTCTGGGTCTTGTTGATACATTGGATGAGGCGGGAAAGTACTTGCTAGTCTTTTTCTTGTCAGTGTGTTTGTTGAGGGACTTTTGGCCTTGCAGCTCAGAGTTGCGGTATTTGCACAGCTAGAAGGCTTATTGTTTATTTATTTATTGTTTCCACACAGATTCTCTGGCCTGGTTCTGACTTTGAATTTTAATGCCATTCCTCTGCAGCTGAAGTGTGAAATTCAATCAATAACGCTCAGGTTTCATGGACATTGCCTTGCCATTTTAACATTGGGATGACCTACTTTAGATCTCAAATCACAAAACTAATTTTCAAAGATAAATGAAATTGGGTGAACGCCATTAGCATATTTTCTATTTGATATATCAGATAACCTTTTTGTGATATATGAAAAATAAAACACTTAATTGTTGTCAAGACATGCAAGTCAGAGGTCCCATAGCTTTAACATATGGGGATAGCTACCTATCCATTATCTGTACCCGCTTATCCTGGGCAGGGTCGCGGGAGGTGCTGGAGCCCATCCCAGCGTGTTTTGGGCGTGAGACAGGAGTACACCCTGCCCAATCTGTTGCAGGGCACACACATGGGCAATGCAGGACACACCTATGGGCAATTTAGAGACTTCAGTTACCCTACCTGCATGTCTTTGGACTGTGGGAGGAAACTGGAGTACCCAGAGCATACTCACGTGGACACGGGGAGAACATGCAAACTCCACACAGAAAGACCCAACCCGGGACCTTCTTTCCGTGAGGCAAAAGGGCTACCCGCTGAGCAGTGCAGCCCCACAAGCAGTATCATATACAGTATACAGTATATATTTTATACAATTTGAATCGCATCCAGCGTATCTTCCAGGAATCATCCACATTCAAAATTATTATTGATTTGAGAATCTGTTGAATAAGAATTTGGATCAATTCGGGTTCTCAAGCCAAAATGTGTTATTGACCAAAGCGTACTAATTGGGCTGGAGCTTCATGTCAGCAAGACACAGCGGATGAGGGCACTGTGATCGTCTGTGCCTCAGTCCCCCCCAAAAAAAACGTACCCCACTGCCACTCACACCTGTATAGCGTGTCCCTGTTAGTGATGTGAACCTGGCCTTCAACTGATTCCCCATCCTGCTGCCACTTACACCCCCCCCCCCCCCAAATTCCCTTATTGTTTGGATTCCCAGGTGATATTATAGATAGCAAAGTGATTTCACAGAAAACAGAAAACCGGAGTGGGTTTGGGGGGGGGGGGTGTGTCAGGAGAGAGGGGGGGGGGGGGTTAGGTGGAATGAGAAGGTGAAAATGAAGAAGGGTGGCAGCATTAACGAGAAGGGTTGAAAGATAAGGATAAAGTGAGACAAGAGTAAACTGGGTGCAAAAGAAAAAGAGAGATGGAAAGATGGAGTGATGAGAGAGGAAAGGGTGGGAGTGAGAAACAGCAGAAGAGATGGGAGAAGGGATGTTAGGAGCATTCAGAAGGTGCAGGAGGGCTTACACTGCCAAACAAGAAGGCCAATCTTAAGGAGTATTTTAGACTTAGTTTCAGTCATCTAACATTTCTATTACTTGTTAAATAAGACAAAGTGGAAGCCAATGAGGTGAGACAGTTTTACTCAGTTCAAGGTTTCCCAATGGGGTAAGCCAATTTCACTTGTCATGCAAAAAGTAAATGAAAAACAAGCTATTTTCTACTTGAAAATTGAAAAAAAGAGTGATTTTTAAGCATCATTACAGGACTAAAACACTGCAGGGGGACCCGGGTGGGGGTGGGGGGGGGGGGGGGGGTTGCAGAAAGGAGTCCTGTTGGAGATCTCGGGCCAGAGCTGCAGGGCTGCAGTGAGGATTAGTGTGGGGTTTAATGGACAGGCCGGCTCTTGTGAAGGTTTATGCCGGGCTTAATGGACAGAGCCGCTGGCTCAGAGTTCTGCCAACACACCTGGAGCCAGCAAAGAGAAGGAGAGAAATCGCTGAATGTGTGCCCTGGGATGTGTGTGTGCGTGTGTGTGCATGCGTGTATGCGTGTGTGTGTGTGTGTGTGTGTATGTATGTATGTAGGCATGAGTGAGTACTGCAGATGCGTAGATGCGTTTTGATTGTGCCTGCTCACACACTGCATGTCCGGCCTGACGCTCATGTGTCTTTGGCGATTGCCTGGTAAAAGCGTTTTGGGTGAATGGGCAGTTAGAGCAGAGGCTCCTGGTGAAAACCGTCTGCAGCAGGAGGGATGATACAAGCCTGCTGACTGCAGCACCAACAGCATCTCAGTTTTCCTCACTGTTTTACCCATCCCCCAGCTAATCACTCCCTCTCTCACTCCCCCTCTCTCTCACTCCCTCAGTGACTTTCTCACTCCTCTCACTCCTCTCGCTCCCTCACCTTCTCTCACTCCCTCAGTGACTTTCTCACTTTCTCTCTCCCTCTCTTGCTCCATCTCTCCCTTATTCTTCCTCTCTCACTCCTTCTCTCTATCCCTCCCTCCAGCTCACAGATTCCTATACTCCTTGGACCCTGGCCTGTCAGACTGTGCTTCTGCTCTGTGCCAGAATGTCTAAGATCCAGAGGCTAAGCCCCCCGAGAGAGAGAGACACAGAGAGACAGAGAGAGAGAGAAAGAGAGAGAGAGAAAGAGAGAGAGAGAAAGCGCCCTGGACCACAGCCGGGCCAAGAGAGAGGCCCATATAGCAGGAGGAGGTCATCTCTCCCACCCAAAAAATGTCACTGCACAGCAATGAATGGTGACATTGTTACTCGTAGAACCACTGCCCCGTCGTCCAGACCTCACCTCCAGCTTTAAAACTGATTTTATCTCTTTTGGCTGGGATGATTTCTACAGAGGTCGATATCCATACCATTTGGAAAAATGTCCCGCAATGACCTCTCTTGATGAATTTCCCAGTACAGACAGCACTAAGGCTATGCCAGTTCCCAGAAGCCACTGGGCTCCTCCAAATTTACAAGACTGAGTGCGTTTCACTCGAGAGGCACACTGTTATGAGGACAGGCAAAAGGTGCCTGCTCAGCTCAGACTCAGCAACAGAAGAGTAGAGGGTGATTTAACTGAGGACTTTACATTCATGAAAGTGATTAATGATGTGGGTTTTTCCAGGTTGTGTGCTTTCTTTTTTCTTAAACACTTTATTTATAGAGATTTTTCCATTTATCAGACAAGACATTAACATAAGGTATTATCTCAAGGTACAAATATGTACAGAAAAATAAGGAATACTGGAAGGAAACAAAAAACAAAACCAACAACTACGACTGAAACAAACAGAGTACAAAAAAAGAAAGATAACAAAACACAAAAAATTGTTAGAGCCATAGTTCAGGCTAAGACAGGGTGAGTGACATGTAGTTTAGTCTATGATGTTGGAGACATAGTTCAGGCTAAGACAGGTTGGGTGACATGTATCTTAGCCTATGATGTTAGAGACATAGTTTAGGCTAAGACAGGTTGAGTGACATCTTGCTTAGCCTGTGATGTTAGAGACCTAGTTCAGGCTAATACAGGCGTACCAACATGAAGCTTAGCCCACAATGTTAGAGGTGTAGTTCAGGCTAAGACAGAGTTAGTGACATGTAGCTTAGCCCACAATGTTAGAGACACAGTTCAGGCTAAGACAGAGTTAGTGACATGTAGCCTAGCCCACAATGTTAGAGACATAGTTCAGGCTAAGACAGAGTTAGTGACATGTAGCTTAGCCCACAATGTTAAAGACACAGTTCAGGCTAAGACAGGGTGAGTGACATCTTGCTTAGCCTGTGATGTTAGAGGTATAGTTCAGGCTAAGACAGGGTGAGTGACATGTAGCTTAGCCTGTGATGTCAGAGGCATAGTTCAGGCTAAGACAGAGTTAGTGACGTGTAGCTTAGCCTGTGTTGTTAGACGTATAGTCCAGGCTAAGATAGAGTTAGTGACGTGTAGCTTAGCCCACAATGTTAGAGACATAGTTCAGTCTCAGACAGAGTTAGTGACGTGTAGCTTAGCCCACAATGTTAGAGACATAGTTCAGGCTAAGACACAGTTAGTGACGTGTAGCTTAGCCTGTGATGTTAGCGGTATAGTTCAGGCTAAGACAGAGTTAGTGACGTGTAGCTTAGCCCACAATGTTAGAGACATAGTTCAGTCTAAGACAGAGTTAGTGACGTGTAGCTTAGCCCACAATGTTAGAGACATAGTTCAGGCTAAGACAGAGTTAGTGACGTGTAGCTTAGTCTGCGCTGTTAGAGGCATAGTTCAGGCTAAGACAGAGTTAGTTACGTGTAGCTTAGCCTGTGCTGTTAGAGGTATAGTTCAGGCTAAGACAGAGTTAGTGACGTGTAGCTTAGCCCACAATGTTAGAGACATAGTTCAGTCTAAGACAGAGTTAGTGACGTGTAGCTTAGCCCACAATGTTAGAGACATAGTTCAGGCTAAGACAGAGTTAGTGACGTGTAGCTTAGCCTGTGATGTTAGCGGTATAGTTCAGGCTAAGACAGAGTTAGTTATGTGTAGCTTAGCCTGTGCTGTTAGAGGTATAGTTCAGGCTAAGACAGAGTTAGTGACGTGTAGCTTAGCCCACAATGTTAGAGACATAGTTCAGGCTAAGATAGGGTGAGTGACATGTAGCTTAGCCTGTGATGTTAGCGGTATAGTCCAGGCTAAGACAGAGTTAGTGACGTGTAGCTTAGCCTGTGATGTTAGCGGTATAGTTCAGGCTAAGACAGAGTTAGTTACGTGTAGCTTAGCCTGTGCTGTTAGAGGTATAGTTCAGGCTAAGACAGAGTTAGTTACGTGTAGCTTAGCCTGTGCTGTTAGAGGTATAGTTCAGGCTAAGACAGAGTTAGTGACGTGTAGCTTAGCCCACAATGTTAGAGACATAGTTCAGGCTAAGATAGGGTGAGTGACATGTAGCTTAGCCTGTGATGTTAGAGGCATAGTCCAGGCTAAGACAGAGTTAGTTACGTGTAGCTTAGTCTGTGCTGTTAGAGGCATAGTTCAGGCTAAGACAGAGTTAGTGACGTGTAGCTTAGCCTGTGTTGTTAGACGTATAGTCCAGGCTAAGACAGAGTTAGTGACGTGTAGCTTAGCCCACAATGTTAGAGACATAGTTCAGGCTAAGAAAGAGTTAGTGACGTGTAGCTTAGCCCACAATGTTAGAGACATAGTTCAGGCTAAGACACAGTTAGTGACCTGTAGCTTAGCCTGTGATGTTCGAGGTATAGTTCAGGCTAAGACACAGTTAGTGACCTGTAGCTTAGCCTGTGATGTTCGAGGTATAGTTCAGGTTAAGACACAGTTAGTGACCTGTAGCTTAGCCTGTGATGTTCGAGGTATAGTTCAGGTTAAGACAGAGTTAGTGACGTGTAGCTTAGCCCACAATGTTAGAGACATAGTTCAGGCTAAGACACAGTTGGTGACCTGTAGCTTAGCCTGTGATGTTCGAGGTATAGTTCAGGCTAAGACAGAGTTAGTGACGTGTAGCTTAGCGCACAGAGGGTGAGTGATGATAAAATGGCTGGGCTCTGAGTGCAGGGTGTCCCTGATCTCGACAGAGACTCGCTCGGCGAGCGCAGGCCCTGCCAAATCTGCTCGGGAGCACTGGAGCCCAGCGGGACGAGACAAGCGCTGCTCCCCGGGGAGCGGGCTGTCCGCCCCGGCTGGGGATTAATGGGCGCAGGTGGCACCGCGGGCGCCGCGGGCCCAGAGGAACGTGACTGTCGCGGGATGGGGGGGCAGGGACGCGCTTTATTACACAATCTCACGCTTGCGTGAAAACGCCACTCAGAAGTGCACGGCTCAGAAGTTGCTGGCCGTGCAAAAACTGAAGGGGAGAATGAAGGACATTTCCTCTCTTTCTATTTTTTTCTCTTTTCCTTCCTCTTTCTTCCAATCTGTTGCTTTTCAGCTGTCTTGCTGTGTATGCTAGATACTCCTGCCACTAATAGTTGCTCTCTTTCTCTCCCTCTCTCTCTTTCTGTCCCTTACCTTTTCTGAGATTCACTTATAAGGCACAATGTCTTCAAAGGCAGCTTCTGCTGGAAACTGGCGTGTTTGTAGCAACAGGGTGTCCTCGAACCGTCCCGCTAAATTGAAACCCAATTAGTGCCTCCAGCAAGCGATGGGGACACAGTGCTGTAGGAGGTGTGGCATTTCAGAAAACGCAGTTACTGAAAGACCCCCGCTCCCTCCTCCCCCGGCGTGAATCTCAACCAGAAGCGCAATTATGTTCCTTAATTATGCCCTGGGCAAGCTCTGAAATAGGCTCAGACACACGGGTCACTATGTTCATCACGTTATCGACTGAATAAATAATCAAGTCCCCTGCCTTTCAGTGTTTGGTTCAGCAGAGGAAGAGAGCTGAGGCCTCAGCCAGCTCTCCTAATTAAAAAAAAAAACCAGCATGATACTTTTGCTTGGAGTTTTGGGGTTTTGTATCAGGATTTCCTTTTCATAATGTATTTGTTTACACCTCAGATTTGCTGCCATTGATTGCTTTTTATGCTCCGTGTTACTGAAAGCAGGTTTCCTAATAAATGGAGCTGCACTCTAAGACCCCGTAATATAATATAACCTCGTTCTATTCGGTTCTGTTCTGCTTGACCATCTGCTCAATTGGATGGACACTGTTAGGCTGTCTCAACGTCTGCCCGACTGGTTAGACACTGTTAGGCTGTCTCACCATCTGCCCGACTGGTTAGACACTGTCTGGCTGTCTCACTCTCCGCCTGACTGGTTAGACACTGTTAGGCTATCTCATCGTCTGCCCGACTGGTTAGACACTGCCGGGTCCTCGGAGAACAACATAGGAAGCTAACAGTACATCAGTATATCACATAGGCTAACAAGCCATAGCACGCTAAGAGCCTCAGTTTCTGTCAAACAGGTCCCTGGGGGTACATTGTTGGGGGGACATTTGCTGGAATCACACTTCATCCCCTCCCCCCTCTCCAACACCCCCGGCTGGGGTGTGCAGTGCAACACTTGTTGTGATGATTCATAGAACCCTGTTCTGTTTGGTTCTCTTGTGTAGATGCACGTGCACATGCATATAGGTGCGGGTGCAGGTGCAATAGACACCGTATGTGTGTGTGTGTGGGTGCGTAAAGTTGTATATGTGTAAAATCTATGTGTGGGCTCATGTATGTTCCTGCATGCATGCGTGTGTATGTGAGCATGTGCGTATGTGTGTGTGTGTTCATGTGTGCTTTTATGTTTGTATGTGTGTGCTTCTGTGTTTTTGTGTCTTTTTGTGTGTATATGCGCTTTTCTGTTTTTGTGTGTGTGTGTGTGTGTGTGTGTGTGTGTGTCTGAAAGAGAGGGAGAGAGAGCACGCTATCTTCTCTGGTGCTGCACCCATTTCCCTGGTGTGCTCATCCTGTCTGTGTGAAGCACGTTTTCAGCGTCACACGTTATCTAAGCTGTGTGACTCACCTCTCACCTCTCTCTCTCTCCCCCTCGCTTTCCCCACACCCCTCCTTTTTCACATCTTCTCCCCTTCCAATCCTTCGCTCCATTTTTTTTTTTCTCTCCACTCCCTGCCTCATCTCGCCTCTCAACCCTCGCCCCTCCTGCCCCCCCTCTCTCCCCCAGCCAACATCTTGACAGTCATTATCCTGTCCCAGCTGGTGTCGCGTCGTCAGAAGTCCTCCTACAACTATCTCCTGGCGCTGGCGGCCGCCGACATCCTGGTGCTCTTCCTCATCGTCTTCGTGGACTTCCTGCTGGAGGACTTCATCCTGGGCGCCCAGCTGCCCCCCTCCCTCAACAAGGCGGTGCAGGTGCTGGAGTTCTCCTCCATCCACACCTCCATCTGGATCACCGTGCCGCTCACCGTGGACCGCTACATCGCCGTCTGCCACCCGCTGCGCTACCACACCGTGTCCTACCCGGCCCGCACGCGCCGCGTCATCCTGGCCGTCTACCTGGGCTGCCTGCTCACTAGCGCCCCCTTCTACTGGTGGCCGGACCTGTGGCAGGGGCTGCCAGGCGGCGGGGGCAGCCTGGGGCAGCAGGTGCTGGTGTGGGCGCACTGCGCCACCGTCTACCTGGTGCCGTGCTCCATCTTCTTCGCCCTCAACTCGGTGATCGTGCACAAGCTGAGGCGGCGCAGCTGCTTCCGCCTGCGCGGCTACTCCACGGGCAAGACCACCGCCATCCTGCTGGCCATCACCTCCGTGTTCGCCGTGCTGTGGGCGCCGCGCATGGTGATGATCGTCTACCACCTGTACGCCGCGCCCCCCGCCGCGCCCGGCCCCGCCCGCCTGCTCCACCTGGTCAACGACGTGGCCAACATGCTGGCGCTGCTCAACACCGGCATCAACTTCTTCCTGTACTGCTTCATCAGCAAGCGCTTCCGTGGCATGGCGGCCACCATGCTCAAGGCCTTCTTCCGCTGCCAGAAGCAGCCCGCGCCCTTCTACGCCAGCCACAACTTCTCCATCACCAGCAGCCCCTGGATCTCGCCCGCCAACTCCCACTGCATCAAGATGTTCGTCTACCAGTACGACCGGAACGGGAAGCCCGTCTGCATCTCCTCCTGAGGCCTGGCCGCCCGGTCCGTCGGCCGATTCGCTCCACGCCCAGCCCCGCCAAACCCCTCCCGTCGGCTCGCGTAGCGTCGCCGTGGCGACCATATTGTCCCTCGTCTTCTTCCTCTTGCCCGTTGTCCTTCAGTTCCGGTGCGTGGGCTGAGAGAGAGGGATGAGGAACACCCTCCTGGTGTGAGGGGGATTGAGGAGAGGCCCCTGATTGGCCTTTCCCCGCACCATGAGGTGGGGCCTTGTGCTGGGAGGGGGCATGCCTCTCTGGCTCCATGTTTCTCCTCGACAGCTTTGTGAAGCTCTCTGAATCTATGAAGCTCCAAAGCTCCGAATCACTGGAGCTCTAAAGCTCTGAATCTTTAAAGCTCTGAAGTGCAATAGCCCTGAATCGGAAGCTCAGCAGATCTGAATCTCTGAATCTCTGAAGCTCAGAAGGTCTGAAATCGGAAGCTCGAGAGCTCTGAATCTTTGAACCTCAGTCGCTCTGCGCACAGCCATGTTCCTGACTGACAGGCACACGTTGCCGGGGTGACCTGAGCACCCATAGTCTCAGCAGAGGCTTTTCTGTTATTGTTTGACCAGCAACTCATGCCAAGAACTGTTCCATCTCAGAGGTGCAAAAAATTTTCCATCTCAGAGGTGCAAAAAAAAAAAATAGTGAATAATATATATATATATAAATATATAAATTAATAAGGGATGGACAGGTGCCTGTACTGACTATTGGGTTTGGGGGCGATTGTTTGGCCTCCACACACAGAATGTAAGTGCGATGTTTGGGATCCCAACCCAGCGCCGTGCACATTGAGGAACGGGCTGAGTGGGGGGGGGGGGGGGCAAGCGTGCCAATGCTACTGGTGTTCACTTTTCAGATTTTTGTATTTCGTTTTCTAGTATGTACTCGTGCGTGAAGCCTTGTGGTCCTTGTGAGCGTGATGTCCCAGCACCGTGGTCCTTTAAAAAAAAGAAAAAAAAAGTACTTCCCCTGGTGCTGGGTGGCATCGCAGCATTTGTAGAGTAAGGTCCCCCCCCCCCCTCACTTGGGGTGTGTTCCAACTCCTGACTTACCCGTCTCGTACCCGGGCCCAAAACAAGGAGGTGCTTCTGCCCGCTAGGTCTTGTCTTCAAAGCAACAGACAAAAAATGAGCTAAAATAATTAAGGGGGCCCAGCGTCTGGCGGGAGTCCCCCTGGCCGGCCCACCGCGGCCCTCGTCTGCGCCGTGGCCAGTAACGGCGGCCATGTTTCCCAGGGGTGCGCCGTGGACGCCAGAGCCGTGCGCCTGGGGGCCTGGGGGCCTGAGGGCCTGGGGGCCTGACGGTCTGGGGGCCTGGGGGCCTGAGGGCCTGGGGGCCTGGGGGCCTGACGGTCTGGGGGCCTGGGGGCCTGACGGTCTGGGGGTCTGGGGGCCTTTGGGCCTAATGGCCTGGGGGTCTGATGGGTCGCGTGTGACCGGCTCTTTGATGCGAGCCCTTCATCTCCCAGGAGATGTTCCAGGCGGCCCGTTTCACGAGCCGATCGCTGCCGCCTCGGTTTGCACCGAACGCCCGCAATAACCACCAGGGACGCCTGGTCCGCTGGCTAGGGGCCGGGTGCCTCCTCTTTGCCGTAGAACACTAGATAGACTGTTAAATGTACTGTAAATGCAAAAAAAAATTGAATAAAATATCAACAAAACACAATAAAATGACATTTTAAAAAAACACACAAAAAAAACATCAGGTTAAGGTTTGCAAAGGTCACTTTCTTTATCAGTAAGTCTGTCACAGCTGACAACGTCGAGAGTCCTCTACAATTGGTTAATAATATGCAATTGAATATTCATAGACTTTACCAGTTGTTCTGACAATCTAATAATACTGTGTAATTTCTGCAGCTGAAAAGAATTTTAATGGTGTTAGTTTGCAACCCTCTACCTAAGGTGTTACATGAAAAGTTGAGATCATGTCAAAACAACCAAATAGACATAAAGTAGCAGTGTATGTGTGTGGCGGTGTGTGTATGTGCGTTTGTTTTGTTTGTTTGTTTGTTTCTGTGTCTGCCAAAGTGCACGTGCGTGTACCTGTGCACGTGAGCACGCATGCGAGCGTGTATGTGCACGTGTGAGCGATCACGTGCACACGACAGCCACGCTGCTCGGTGCTGATTTGGACTGACCACCTTTAGTCTGTTCCAGAAACCTCAGCCTCAGGCAGAAAACTCTCCTCAGACCCCTTAATCTTTCAGCTGTGTCACCCGAGCAAGAGACCAGACAGCGTATTTACACACACACGCACACACACACACAGGCACACACACACGCACACACACTCACAGACCGGGAAGACAGTAAAAACTGGTAGCCCCAGTACAGAGGAGAGGAAGAAATGAGAAGGCAGGAGAGGGGGAAAAAAGGAGGGAGGAGGTGAAGAATGGAGGTATAAGAGCCAGAAGAGAAATTGGTCTAGAGGGAGAGGGGGGGAGGGGGGACACTGGGTGAAGGAGAGAGAAAGAAAGAAAGATAACAGATAATAAATGTTTCAGCACATAGCACAGTGTTAATCCATTCAGTGACACCCAGGCACCAGGCCTTCACAGAAACCATGCCATGATCCGGCATGTGAGAGAGAAAGAAAAAGAGAGGGGGAGAGAGACAGGAGAGGGGAACAGAGAGAGATGGAGAGAAAGAGAGAGAGGGGGAGAGAGGGACAGAGAGAGATGGAGAGATGGAGAGAAAGAGAGAGCGAGAAAGAAAAAGAGACGCACTATTCCGCTATCGGGTGTGTGCCAGGGGTACACAGGGTGTTAGACACAGTAGAAGTTTCTCTCCTCTTGGCATTGACATGAGCATGAATATATTCAAGAAAACTAAGAATATAACCTGTCAAAACTAGCACCTTTCCATTTTACTCATTTTAATCTGTGTGCAGGTGGGGGGGGGGGGGGAAGAGACCCATGCATGTGCGGTAAAAGAAAATGTAATTTGAAGTTTCAGCTCTTCCACTTGCACCTGCATACAAATGAATCCGGTGTGCTTCAGGCTCTTGACCTGTAGGTTAATATGCAGCGTGTGCATTGGGATGCAAAGCGCGACCCAGGCCATGTTTGTGAGGGGTTAGCTTTGCGGTACATGGCTAGCGAAAAGAAAAAAAAAACACCGCGTTCCCGATCGGAAGAGCGCAGCATTCCGTGATCCTCCGCCTGCTAAACATTCGCTGTTTGTGCAGAGCTTCTTGACAGATTAGCGAGCGACGCTTCGAGGCAATTCAAGCTGCGTTTTTTTGCGGACGATTGCGGGTTAGACTCGCGGTGTCGGCTCGTGTCTGCAGCGCTACGTGTGCATTTCACAGGCCGGCTGGGTTTATCCGCCTGCGCCCATGTGACTGTGAGGTGGGAGATACTGCTTCCAGCAAAAACAGATAGAGTAGTTAAAGTAGTCAGCCTGTGAGTGAAAGGAGAGAGAAAGAAGCTTCCCCATCGGTGATGTACCAGCTCCCCCCCCCTCCCCCCCCCCCGCCCCCACCCACCACCAAACCCCCACCAGGGAAATGTAACGCACACTCCACTAAACTCAATCTGGCTACTGTCACTGAGACTAACATTCACTTTCCAAAGACAATATTCTTCAATTTGCCACCCTGTTTGTTCCAAAAACTTGTATATATATAAATATATATATATACATATATATATATATATATATATATATATATATATATATACAGTTTTGCACATTCCATTAAGACTCCAACGTGTCCCACGCGATGAATTTAGCATTTGAGCGCCCCTGATGTGAAGCCGCCATTTTTAAATGTGTGAACAGGCCCCAGAGCAGGCGGCATCGTGGCCTACGTGAGCGTGCCTGTGAGCTGCCAGTCAGCAGGTGCGAGGTGAACATGCCGCCACAGACCAGGACTGTTACCGCTCGGGCTGTTCCGCGGGGCCTGACTGAAAAAACAAAATGTCCACTAGGCATGACGCAACGTCACTGAGGCCTCGCTCCAGGCTGTTGGGAGAAATCTGTTCATTTAAAAAAATAATAAAAATGGATCCTGCTATTGCAGCTTTTGCAAAAACATTCTAATAAAAAATTTAGAAGCGATAGATTGGGGGCCTCTAAAGCAAATTCGTGATAGGAACCTGTGTGATTGAAGCCCCCCGCTCCCCCCCCCCCCCGCACCCCAACGCTATCACCCACGCCTCACCCCTCCTCTCTGCACCAAACACATTTTTCGGTGAATCACCACAGCTATTATACCCCTGCCACCCAACGCTCCCCCCGCCCCCGCCCCCCCAACCCCTCACCTCTCCAACCACCCTGACCATCCTGTTAGCAGACAATGGAGGAGGAGGATTCACCATGACAACGGTTAAGTCACCATGGCTGACAGGCGAAGCCGTTCAGGATGCTGCCGGGGAGGGGAGCGGGGCTGTGTGCATCCTGAAAGCAGATGCAGTCCGGCACTGAGAGCTTTTTTTTACTATTACTTAAGAACCCACCTTGTTCCATGCCTGTCACTCGCTAAAGGCAATTATCTCCCCAATTAAGACTTTAATCAACAGCTAATCAGCGTCTGTTAGTGATGTGGTCAAGGCTGGGCGAATCGCTCAGCTGCAGCCACGCACGCCGATTTATTAATCGGGTGGGGGGGGGGGCGGGGGGGGGGCAAAGATGGCCGACACCCGCGCACTTTCGCGCCAGTGCTCGCCGAGGATTCCACGCCGAGCGGGGCGTGACGCCGGATGAGGCGGGTGTGACGTCACCGCGCCCTCGCGAACCGTCACGCGAACGGAGCCCTGGGCGCCGACGCCGGTTTGGCGGGCGGCCGGTTTACTGCGCCGGAGACGCGCCCCGGCTGGCGGCCGCGCGGCGCGTCACCGTCGGCGGCGGCTGGACAGAGTCCAGGGCGGCCATTAGCGGCTAGCGCCACAGCGCTCGTGTTGTAGATGAGGTGAAGAGTCAGCGCAGCAGGGGAAACGGTCACCACTTACCAGCAAGTGTCAGTCAATGGCCACTCCAAGAAGTAATTGCGAAGCGTTGAGCAGCTTTTTTTAATTTGTTCTGAGGCGCCCAAAGCAGTTAAAGGAGACTTGGTTTCATTAGGGCTATAGACTGGACAGTGTGTGTGTGTGTGTGTGTGTGTGTGTGTGCGAGAGAGAGAAGGAGTGTGTGCGTATTTGAGTGTGCAAGCGTGTGGGTGCGTGTGCACACTTTAGCTGTTAACTTCTTACAACCTTTCTTGGATTGCCAAATTTTTTTGAGGCAAGTACCCAGCTATAGCTCCGTATATATATATATATATACGTGCATATATAAATATAAACAATATCTAATTCTGTATTGACTTTTGTTGATATCTTTACTCTATAGAGGTGATTATTATATGTGTCTGCGTATGGCTTCCATATGAAAGTGCTAATCTCTATTGAAGGCAGTGACTCATGAGGCTCCGCCCATTTCCACCGGCCCGTCAAATGCTAATCCACATGACTTCAATTTCATTACATTGTCTCGTGCATGTGTGTGAGTGTGTATGTGTGTGTGTGTGTGTGTGTGTGTGTGAGTGCTTTGAATTTATGTATTTACACGATGAATTGATTGATTAGTCAAACTATATGCAGGGTTTTCTTTTTTTTTGTATTCTTTAATGGATATGGATTTTATAAATTTATGGCCTGGTAAAAGAGTATGGGTGTGTTTGACCCCATCAGCAGCAGGACTGGCTCCAGCAGAGCTGAGAGACAGGGGAAACAGTGTAATTACCTGGCTGTGAGATCAGCACTGATGCTGCTGGCTCTACGTCTGCCCGACTGGATAGACACTGTCAGGCTGTCTCACCGTCTGTCTGACTGGTTAGACACAGTCAGGCTGTCTCACCGTCTGTCTGACTGGTTAGATACAATCAGGCTGTTTCACCGTCTGCCCGACTGGATAGACACAATCAGGCTGTTTCACTGTCTGCCCGACTGGATAGACACTGTCAGGCTGTCTCACCATCTGCCCGACTGGATAGACACTGTCAGGCTGTCTCACCATCTGCCCGACTGGATAGACACTGTCAGGCTGTCTCACCGTCTGTCCGACTGGTTAGACAGTCAGGCTGTTTCACTGTCTGCCTGAATGGTAAGACAATGTTAGGCTGTCTCACTGTCTGTCCAACAGCTTAGACCAAGGGCGTAAGTTTTGTTTGAATATTGGGGCGATTGAAATGCATAGACCCCAAGAACTGCATCCTGGGGGGCAAGCCCATTGGAAGAAATTGAAAACAACAGTTGAAAAATGACCATTTAAGATTCATTCTAAGGGGAAAATACTCCAAACAACTGGTCAGTATATCTCAATCACAACATGAAATCCCCATCTTTAATATATGAAATAATTTTTCTCATCATCATGCTGTATTATTCAGGGGGCGGGGGCGGGTTACTTGGCCTGTTTTGTAATATTGGGGGGGTTGTAAGTCCCCTCTCCCCCCCCCCCCCATAAATTACGTCCATGGGTTAGACACTGTCGGGTCCTTGGAGAACAACATAGGCAGCAGTCCGTACATCAGTACATCACCTAGGCTGACAAGCCATCGCAAGCTAAGAGCCTCACTGACTGTCAAACAAGTCCCTGGGAGTACGATGTTGGGGGTGCATTTGCAGGAATCACACTTTACCCACCCCCCCCCCTCCACACACAAACAAATACACCACGTACATTGGCTGGGGTGTGTAGGTAGTGTAACACCTGTTTCGATGACTCATTTGTTTGGTTTTGTTAAACAGTTCTCTTAGGTTTGCATTTGTGTGATTGTGCAGGAGACTAGTGCAATATCGGCCTGTGAAGGAAGGCCTGTCTTTGTGTGCAGCTTACAGGTTTAGCTCAGTAAAGGGATGATGGCACAATATACTGTCAATCACTCCATTTACATTGATGTGTAAAACTGTTCTTAGAAATTGCCTTTCACTTTGCTTGTTATCCCCACCCCCCACCCCCCTTCCATACGCAGATGAATATATTTCGATATGAAATTTGACTTCACGAACATTTTGTAGCGTGAAATATGTACCTTTCAAAAAAAACGCAGACAGAATGAGTTCTGCTGCAAATTGCCTGCTTGGCTTGGCTGTTTTTTTTTTTGGTCATGCAGATCTATCATCCTCAGTCACAGGGAGAGAGGGAAAGAGACGGGGGGCGGGGGGGTTGGGGGGGGCGGGGTGGAGTCCTGCGTTACCGCTGAACCATCAGAGCAGCCACCATAACTGCCACACGCTCCCTGACCACCCTCCCCCCCCCGGCTGCAGCTGCAGGCTCACTGTACTGTAAGGAAGGGCCCAGGTCGGTCAAAGCAGAGGAGAGTGGGGCATAGGGTATACACACTGCTGGTGCAAAAACACACACACACACGCACGCACGCACACACACACACACACACACGCACACACGCACGCACGCACGCACACATACACACACATACACACACCAACAAACATAAAAACAAGCAAAGGCAAACACACAAGTAAACACGCACACAAACACATGGACACATCGCATATTCTTACATAGGCCCTTACACACATGCACATTGCATGGACACTTGCACATGTATACACTCTCACACAATAATACACACAAGGACTTGCCACATTTGCACAGCCATACTCTGGCGCGCGCACGCACACACGCACACACACACACACACACACACGCACATGCGCACACACACAGACAGAAGCCCCAGCTCACTGCTGTCTTGGACCTTGACCTGTCTTCTTCCTCCACTTATGTAACTGCTTGGCACTGCAAAAAATATTCTAGGAGCTGTACAATTACAGGAATGTTTATATAGATATCTACCTGTGGATCTACATTTTTTAAATAAATAAATAAATAAAGGAGGATTCTTTTTCTTTCCATCTCTCCCATCTCTTTGTCTTCCATTTCCCTCGCAAAAATTCGCCACAAATGGACGTTCTGTGGAGGGTGTGAAAGTCCCCAGAGGAAGCCTCTCTCCAGCCCACGGGTCGCGGGATTAGCTTTACCCACCTTCCCCGAGGTATTTATTGACTTTTTATTCGCCTGGGTTAAGCGTGGTCCCGTGTAAATGCACCCGACAGGAAAAGTTTTCCCATCGCACCTCACCGCTCCGCGGCCCGTCACCCCCCGATGGGTTTCAGCACATTTCGGAAAACCCCCAGGGTCCTTTCTTTTGTTCTTTTTTTTTTTGATTTTCTCCCGCTTCCCGCAAACTCGTGAGAATTTGCTCGCAAACACTGAACAGCGGTCAGGCTTTCCTTTTAAAGGAGGAAAATGATTTTAAAAATCGGACAAAGAAAAAGGTTAAAATTTTCATTTTTTTAAAGGAAACATAGGCCAGAAAAACGATTTCTTAAAAATAGACATTGTTGTTTCTGTATTAATGTGTCTATTCAGCTTCGTAGATTGGGAGATAATCAATTAACATTAATTCTGGTTAATAGCCAGTACCCGGTTAAGTGATCGGTGGAGGGTCACACGATGACGGTCACATGTTGATGCTTTCACAGCTTTGCTATAGCAACGCTGATACGGATCAATAGCTAATTCAGGCATGAGACTTTAACAAGGTAACAAGGTAACAATGGATATCTGATTTTAAAAAAAGTTTTTTAAAAACTGGTCCAGGTGGTTGGGGGGGGTCTGTGGATTTTGGAGAAGGGGGGAGGCATGCAGTTGTCACACCCAATGACCCAATCAAATAAAAGGTGTCATTGCAATGAACAACAATACCAGTATTGAACTAGAACTGTCAGTCAACACACAACAGTCCAGCATGCGTGGCTGGCCCTCTGCCCAATGTCTTTCACCAGAACATGCAAGGACTGCAATAGGGGACATGTTCTCCTCACTCTCGCTCTTCTCTCTCACTCTCTCTCCCTCCCCCTCTCTCTCAAACCCTTTCTCTTGCTCTCTTTCTCTTGTTCTCTCTCGTTCTCTTTTTCTCGCTCTCTCCCTCTCTCACCCTTGCTCTCTCTCTCTCTCTCTCTCTCTATCTGCGTCCATACATATTTGCCACATCCTTCATCTTCTCCAGTTTTTTTTCAGGACCAGCTTCATAACACACTGAGACAATCTGTTTTGTTTAATTAGTGTTGATCACTGCATATTGCCTACTTGCTTTGGATCGTAATCTGGCTGACAGGGGCTTAAGATAAACTCCTTTTGAACTTACACTCAGACCCAGAGCCTCAGACTGCACCGCACACTAGTTTTCCTCTCAACACCAGAATTTTTCTCCTCTTTGCCGACATTTCACAAGTACACAGCTAATGTCCCCTGTGATTTCACACGTCTGACTGAGAGAGAGTGAGCGAGAAAGAGTGAGAGTGAAAGCAGGAGATTTAAAAGTCCCATAGCAGTTATTTCACTGTTTCTTAACCGAGAGCAGTTTCTACAGGAAGTTGTGTTCCACGCATACCAATCAAACCTAATCTCTGTGGCAATATGACACACCAGGATCCCTCCATCCACCACATCCCATACAAACACACACACACACAGCACCCTGCAACACATTAAGGAAATGTTTCCAAATGTTTCCCCTCTCTCTCTCCCAATCTCTATCTATCCCTATACCTCTCTCTCTCTCTCTCCTTCTCTCTTCCTCCCTCCCTCTCTTCCTCCCTCTCCTGCCTTGACCTGCAACATTAACCCACTGACAACATTAGCCCACTGAAAAGATGTTTATGGGGAAGGTGTCGGTACATCTGTCTCCGATTTCCCCTCACGCTGTCCTTGCATTTGATTTTATGAAACCAAGGTTTAAATCTCCACACTGATTAATGCTCCACACCTCCCCCCTGTGGCCGGAGGGGGAAGTAACCACGGTGGCCTCTGACAGCGGCACAGATGGCAACTGTATGGCATGTCTGCATACAGAGGTGTTGCCATGGTGAGGCACCAGAGAAGCCATACACGTGAAGCAAACGCACTACAAGCAGAAGCACATAGAACCACATCTGCATGACTAAACGCATACGAGCTCGCACACTCATCGAGCCACCCCCCCCCCCCCCCCCCCCCTCCAGCCCAAGCCTGTTCAAGTGAGCACAAAGACACCTCCATGTCCCACATGCAGGCACGCAGGCGGTCAGTTCTGAGGTTTGCGTTTTTTCTGAACTAAGAGCTAGATTTGTTTATTTGTGTGCCATTGTCTCACATCAGCACATTTAAAGCCAAGCAAATACCCTGGCAATTCACCAAAACAAATTTCAAGGTCTTATGCTCTAAGTCCCTAATGTAGGTTATTTATTACTGTGAGTAAGCTATTTACACAGTATTATTTGCTGCTTTGTTCTTTGGACGGCACTTGGGAGGAAGTCAAAATTACACACCGCGATGGAAAATTAGGTTACTCAAACTGAGGTGGCCAAGAGACATGACTGAAGCTCGTCAAACTGCCGGTTTCGGCCTCCCAGCGGCGGGGACCAATCACGGCGCAGTGCTGAGGAAGCCCCAGGCGATGACATCGCTCTCTCCAGCAGACTTTCTCTGTCCCTGACTCACAGCCCACGGCCGCTTCCTCCAGAGAGCTGCTCAGAGGACCATCTGGCTGGGGCAGGGGGGTCAGACAGGCGGCCCAAAATCTCAGAGTCCTCCCAACAGAAGGGCACAGCAGAGTATTAACTGCACTGTCACTCTCAAGGTGCAGCCTCTTTCTCCTTTTCTTCCTTCCTCTCCTCTTCTCTCCAGGCAGTAATGACCTCAATCTTTCCGCTCCCTCTTGGCTAAAGCTAAGTAGTTAGTAACTAGAGGTAATATGGATAGTCCAGTAGGGGGCAGTCTATCTATCTATCTGTAACCTTTATTTGTATCAGCCATGTGTATTATTTAAATCTTAACGATTGTTAAGATTTAAATAATAATCTGGGACCTTAATTAGGGAACACCTCTTGATATAGTTAGTTTTTGAGAAGGAGGACTGTGCTGGTAACATGCTGATGTGCTACTGCTCCTGCCATGTTGGCTACTTCCATTAAATGTTATACCTAACGATACTCACTGTAGCCCAGTTCATTACACCTTCGCCTCGACCGAGACTTGGAGAACAGCCTCTTCCAAATATTCGGGTTACATATCCATCCATCCATCCATCCATCATCTATAATCGCGAATTCCTGGTCAGGGTCACAGGGGGTGCTGGAGCCTATCTCAGCGTGCACTGGAAGAGAGGCAGGAATACACCCTGGACAGGTCACCAATCTATCACAGGGCACACACACCATTCACTCACCATTCACACCGATGGACAATTTAGAGTGGTCTACTTAGTACTCACCCAATGTATAAAGCTTGCTCTTCTATGTAGTGACAGGGACACTGTGCTGTCGAAGGCTCCGTTTTGTTGGATGAAACCGAAGTCCTTTTCGGTTACATTCTCAGCAGTGAGTTATATTCAAATTAGGCACACAAAAAGAGGCTTTATTACGGTTCAAACGAACCAAAGAGCACGTATGACGTGAGAATTGTGCATTGTCAGTGAAGACAGAAGCAGCGTGCAAAACACCTTGCCACAGGTGTGATCATCTTTCAGTCTGTGCGTTTAACAACTTTAACAGCTTTTATATTATCTTTTTCTTCTGATGGCAACATTACCATTTTCTATTTCATCTAAATTTTTCACCGTTATATTCACAAAAACAGTGAAATGGAGATGAAAATTAGATGAAATGGAAAAAAAGTTGGTGAGTTTGAGTACATTTTGGTTTTGTGAGATGGCCGCCCTGCTGTGCTCAGCAGGCGTTTTAATATTCTGTTCTATGCATTCAAAGTCATCAGTAGTTTAATAGTGACCTTTTAAATATTAATAATAATATCCTGCATTTTTACAGCGCTTTTTCGAAAGGACGCCAATAGTTTCAATGACCCCAGTATTACCAGTGCTTCACATTTTCAAACGTGAAAAACGGTGATAAATGTACTCCAGGTATTGGTGAAATATTATTGCAAATATATATTAAATAAATGCATGACGGAATGAGCTATTGCATATGCATAATTACATGCTGTATGTTAACTTATTTTCTACTCCCTTGCGTTCGGAGTTGTGACAGTTCGCTTTCGCGCGGCATTTAACTGGCTTTCGACGTTTCATATTCATAAGAAACGCAAGAAAGTACTGGGATGCCTAACTGTTTCAATGTGCAGAGACAGAGCAGCAGAATTAATACGAGGGACGGTCATTAGATTTTCTGGGACGACGACAATATCAAGGTTTATGCGTCGGTGCCTTGGTATTTCAAAAGGCAAGCTTGGCTGTGTTATGTTGCGGTATTACGCACGGTACGCGTCATTTTTCAACCAGTAGATGTCGACCTCGACCAATACAGAAATGTAATCATTAGCTAGTGTTGATTGCACAGGAGCAGCCAAGGGTAATATGTCACGTCCGCTCGGTCTATTTTGAAAATTGAACTAGAGAACGGAACCAGTTCAGCATGAAGAGCCAAACAATTCTCGCACAACAGCTAGCCATTTAAGTGATGAACACCATTGCCAACGTTGCACTCTCAACTTTATTATGTATATCCCAGCACTGAGAACCACATCAGACACGAAATATAGGCTATAAAAATGAAACCAGTCCAAACACCCGGCGTCCGTACATTTGCAGCAGTCGCCTAAATTTGAGTTGAAGGCGGTATTTTTCAGCTGAATGATATCTCGACACATTACCTTTATTTATTTTACCTCTCCACTTTGAGCGTGGATATTCCAGAAATCTCCATGGATAACGCCATTTCAGTCAAGTCAGTCAATCAGACCAGCTCTGCGGTTCTAGATTTAATCCCCAGGGCTACTTTTATTACTGCTATTATAGATAATAACTTTAGTCAGCTAGCCATTATGAATGTGGCTTTTTACGCCTACAGAAAGCACAATAATTAAAGCGACACCGTGCGCGTTTTACCGACTTCTGTGCACTCCTTTTCGCCTTAATGTCTGGTAATTGAATTTACCAGACACTAAGCATAGTTTAGAGCAGTGGTCTCCAACCCTGGTCCTGGAGAGCTGCAGGGTCTGCTGGTTTTTGTTTTCACCTTAATATCAGCACCCAATTGAGACCCAAGACACCAGGTGAGTTGAGTTAACTGTGTAATCAACTGCTCTAATTGATTCATGAAGTGCAGAGTCACTAAGAAAACCAGTAGACCCTGTAGCTCTCCAGGACCAGGGTTGGAGACCACTGGTTTAGAGCAAAGATATAATACGAGGCTGTGGGCTACACCAGGTCGGTAATTCTGCTGGCACCAACATAATAGGGTCCTGATTTACTAAAACTTTAAAACTAATAACACAACAAATGGTTGGTGCAAAACAAATACCATGACCAAACATTGTTCGTGTTATTGGTTTTGCGTGTGCTAAAAGGTTTTGCACGTGCTCAAAGGTCTTAGTGATTCAGACCCATTAGGTATTTTTGGAGCCTGCATCCAGGTTCATCCACTTATAAAACGCCTGAGATTTTCGGCCATTTGGAGCTTGCGAGCATCTTAGATGTGTTTGGCCTTGTTTCCACATGATGGCAGTCTTTCATCAAATCGGTGGTTTGCTATTAACAAGTCGTGGTCTTGGCTGCGTATTTTGCAATAAAGGTTTTGATTTGTAGATTCATTTTGTGTTTTAATGTCTCTGGCTGGACATCTTCAGTTTTTATTGACACAAAATCTGAAATTACTTTTAATACTGGTGTTATCCTGTGACTGAATAAAAGATGAAATGAGAAAGCATTGCACTGACAGTTTTATTGCAGGGATCTGAAGAAGAGTTGTGGATTCATTGGTCTTTTCGCACTATTACAGTGGTGACGGTACATCATGTAAACAATAAAAGGGAGGACATTCCGCAAAGATTTGTCCATAACTTAGTCCATTTGCATTTCAGATAAATATTAGGACCAGAATGACATTGGTGTTATTGTTGTTGCTATGACAACAAGAATAATATTAAATGACTGTTAGTTCAATTTATGTAGCACCTTTTTCAACGAGGCGTTCAAGGTATTTGCTATGAGTGGTATTGCGGTTCTTCCACTGCCAACATGCGGCATACATTTTGGTGAACTGCTGCGGTAATTCACGCACCAGAATATTAAAACTGCAAATTCAAGGAGAGATTTTCCTTTGCCAGTTAGGCCCGAGAGTTATCCAACCATACATTTAGCCGCTGCACAGGCGTCTATACCTGTTCTGGTGTATCACTGCCATGGGATCTCTACCACCCAGTGTCCATGTTTTAATTATTCAGCTGAGTGCTGGAAGTTCCCGCAACATTGGGGAGAACTGGGTTTTATTTCAGGGGGTATAGCACCCCCTACTGGCCTACAATCCCCACACACAAAAGCCTTCCCATGAATTCTATGGATTTTTCCACATCCAAGCGCTAAGACAACAATTCACAGCAAAGCCTAGGCTGGGATCTATAGCACAACTCTGATGAAAATGTCACAAGCTGTATTCATGAATCAAGCGGCAAGCGGCTGCAGAGGTAATGCCAAGCCTGTGCCGTAGCAGTGTTGTTTTGGTGAAAAATTAATCTTGCTGTGACCCATGCAGGGTTCCCACAGCAACAGCTCAGGCGCTGTGATCTGAGAGGAAGGGTGCAGGGTGCTTCTGTTTTTTCACCCTTCTCAGTTCCTTTTCTCCACCTCTTTGCTCTCTCTCGCTCCATCTCTCATTACATTACAATACATTTATTTAGCAGACGCTTTTATCTAAAGCAACGTACAAAAAGTACATATTATGGTCATTGGACAACTACAAAACACAGGTTCAGTAAGGTACAATACTAATTTTGTACAGTTACTTATAGCCAAGGACACAGTTTAGTTCACGCAGTGAACATTATTCTGACCTAACTTATGCCAAGCCAAACTAGGGAGAAGAACAAGCTACAATATTAGGACAAATACAAATTACAAAAAGTGCTGGAATGGAATGGGGGTACATGTAACATGAGTGTCATGAAAGGGGGATCTCTACCTTCTCTCTCAACCCCCACACCTCTGCCCAACCCTCTCTCTCTCTCATATCAGGTGTGAGAATAAAGATTAAAGATATTAATATTTACTGATTTTTGTGTACTCATCTCCTCTCAAAAGCAGAAAGATGTCACACACACACAAACACTCACAAGTACTCACTCACTCACTCACACGTACACACACGCACACTGTCGTTGTGTTTATTTCTTGCCCATCCCCCCTGCACTCTCTCTCTCCTCTGATATAGTTTTCTGACCTGGCCAGAGTGGCTGCCCTGTTTTCAGGAAGGGGGGGGGGGGGGGGGGGGAGACGCCACTCTCAGAAGGGAGCTCTGCGGTTGCTATGGTTATCTCCCGAGGGATCGTTACCTGCCTCGGAGAATCCCACAGATTCTCTCTGATTTAAAGCAGGAGAGCCTCCTTCCTGCTCTGGCCAAGCCCCCAGACCTGCACTCCATCTCCCCTCTGTTCTAGCAGACAGGACGTTACACGCAGAGTTAGGGGAGAGATAGATGGAGGTGAGAGAGAGAGAGACAGGGTGAGTGTGTGTGTGTGAGAGAGAGAGAGAGAGAGTGAGGGTGTAGTGTGTGTGTGTGTGTGTGTGTGAGAAAGAGAGCGAGAGAAAGAGGGTGAGAGACAGAGTGAGTGTGTGTGTGTGTGTGAGCGAGAGAGAGAGTGAGGGTGAGAGAATGAGTGTGTGTGTGAGAGAGTGAGTGTATGTGTGAGTGGCGGAGGGTGTGAGACTGTGAGAGAGAGTGAGTGTGTGAAAGTGAGAGAGACAGAATGAGTGTGTGTGTGAGAGAGAGAGAGAGTGAGGGTGAGAGAGTGAGTATGTGTGTGTGAGAATGTGAGTGTATGTGTGCAAGTGTGAGTGTGTGTGTGAGTGGCGGGGGGTGTGAGAGAGACTGTGAGAGAGACAGTGAGTGTGTGAGAGTAAAAGAGAGAGAGTGTGCGTGTGTGTGTGTGTGAATGGGATGGAGGGTGTGGTGTGGGGATGGCAGGTTTAAGCAGCCACACCTGCCCTGGGTCAAGCTAATCAGACCTGGCCAATTGGATCATTGGTTAAGAATTAGAGAATTGGCCAGGCTAATTGGACCCAGGAACAGGAGTGGCTGCACCTGTGCGTAGTGAGGTAATCGGTGCACACAGGTTAAATCTGCCATCCCCACCCACACAAGGAGAGCTCGGTCATGACTGTTTTACATCTGCTCATGTGGCTGTACCATCTTGCCACCCTTGTAAATAAATGTGGACTATTTGAACATCTTCTCCCTGTGTCTCTGTGCTGGAGGGCCCCGTGGAAAGCCACTTCGGTGGCCTGTGGCAGGCTTGTTTGCCACAGAGTGGTATCCTTTCCATTCCTTCCACCTTTTCTCTCACAAATTCAATTCAATGTGCTTCACTGGCAGGAAATACGCATAGCAGATCCAAGAAAACAAGAATATATGAAAACAAATAGTGTAACAGTACAAGCAATGCATGAATGATAATTCACACAGTTACAATTACAATCAGAGATTCATATAAAATGAATAAAGTACCCAGGAGGGAGAGTGTGTCTGTGGAGTCTACCAAAGAAAAGTAGAATAAAAATGAATGGCATTAAAAACATTATAAACAGAATAAAATAAAACAAACAGAAGAAAATAGAGAGTTTCAACGTTTGCTCTTAAAATACATTACCTTACATTACAGGCATTTCGCAGACGCTCTTATCCAGAGCGACTTACACAACTTTACATTAACATTGCATCCATTTATACAGCTGGATATATACTGTAGCAATGCAGGTTAAGTACCTTGCTCAAGGGTACAACAGCAATGTCCTACCTGGGAATTGAACCTGTGACCTTTAGGTTACAAGACCTTCGGGTTATATGATCATGTTCATTAATTTGTACTAGTTTATATCCTTGTATTTTTTGTCCGTGCTTGTGTGCACTCGTTGGCTTGTTCACTTGTTTGTTTGCCCATAAGAATTATATCCCACAGTCCAGACCTTTTCAGGGTTGTCTGGGGTTCAAATTCTATATCACTCAGACTCTACATTTAAAAGAATCAAAGCAGTTGCACCTGTGCTCTCAACAGATAAACCCGGCAACAACTAATCAAATCTATAACTGGGTCCCTTAATACAGCTAATAACTCAAGCCAGATTTTCACACAGAAGGCTTTGTTATACCGGGGAGATGACAGTGAGCCTAAGTACTGTACATAGAGCGTGAGTCACCAGCCGCCCTGCCAGTCACGAGGCCCCAGACAACCAAGCCGACGTGACAGAGCAATCGTGGATTAACTGTCTCAGTGAAAGCAGGTTATCGTTCCATATCATTGTCTCAATGTCAGCCAATAACCATGGACCTGCACCCCAGGGAAGCCTTTCCTGCTCAATATGAGGGATACTAAAATAAAGATAACATTTTATTTTAAATGTATCCTTTATTTTACCAGGAACCCCCATTGAGATTAACATCTATTTTTCACGGGGGACTGAGTCATAATGACAAGACGACTTACTGTAATGGAACAAGACAAGTCAAAATTATAAACAATGGGTAAAGATCTAAAAACAAGTGCACTTTTCAGTAAAAAAAAAAATTTTTTTAAAACATGGTCGTGATGGCACCTTACTCAGAGAACAGAAAAGAGGTCTACCAATCAATGAGTGCATTGGTAACAACCAATAGAACAATCCAAATGATGATTGGTAGGTACTGTCTGGCTTTACTTCCAAAAGCTTTGTGGGAATTATAAGGAACTACCCAGAACGTACCCACCAATTACAATCAGCACTGCTCATTTGTTCTCTGTGAGTGCCTAGCTGTTTTCCACAAAACAAGTTTTCACTTTTTGTAGACTGCCTAATACTTATTTCATTATACCTGTGTAATGCCCTGTGAACATTATTGTGGTGAAAAATCAGTGAAGTTGGTGTTGGCTAGGGGTTCAGGTGAAAACCCGGCTACTTTTGGTTTAAAAGTGAAAGTTTTTCTAGCCAACTAGAACATAGCAAAGGCTATATCCGGGTATAAACCTGAGCTATATTGGGGTTAACCTAGTTTGCTTATGTCAAAACGTCTCTTAACCAAGATGTCCACCCATCCAGACATTTAGATTTTGCTCACTAACAGTATTAACAGTTCTGCAAGTCAACACGTGTAAAAACATGTAATCCAAACAGCCTTTCTACACCACCTTTACTCTGGTCTGAGCACCCGCGCAGTGTGACATTCTGTATACTGAAACATGAATACCTTTTTGCAGCTACAGTTTGGCACGTTACACCAGCTCTTGGGTAGGAAGGTCACAGCTGTTTGTTTATTGGTGAATCTGGAGATAAGGGGAATGATTCCTCCTAACTAATGTCCTGTCAGAGCAGCCTTGATTAATGTTTGCAAGGAGTGAGAGTCTGTGGTCGTCTGTGGACAAACTCTGCAAAGTGGCAAACTCTCAGCCCTGTGTAGATTTGGGGTATGCCCCTGCCAGCCCATAACTCATCCCAAGGCTAGACCTTCTGGGGACCCCGTGAAGTCCGGCTGTGCGTCCCTGTTCAATCTGGCAGTGAAATCATCCGCCCGGTAAACTGGATGCGAGCGAGCTTCGGCGCTGTGGAGCTGACTTCGCCATTTTCGGCCGGGCAGCGCTCGTTGCGTCATAAATGCTAACACACGGCGCTGTTTAGTGCCAGGGTCTGCATATGCGATGTACTATAAACAGGGGAGCGCCATCTGCTTTCTCCCCTGCTTTCTCCCCTGAGAAGAACCGCCTCTCGTCCTCTTCCCTGTATGCACGCACAACTGATTTACAAAGCGCTAAGATCATGACCTTTTTTTGAACTATGGTGTAAAAGATTATAGAGGCCCTGTAATGTGCAGCAGTCATCTCTTTGAATTGTTTTGCAAAATGTCCATTAAGTTAAGTGAATTATCTTGCTTTTTTTTTTCTTACGTACCTTCTAAGTCTCTTAGTAGTTAATTATTTTCCCATTTTTTCCCTATTATTTTCTTTTGTAATAACCAGCTTGCCAGCTCACTCTGTGTGCCTTCATTTTATATTTATATATTTGATAATAGGTTGGATCCACAAGCCTCTAGGACAGTGGTACTCAAATCTGGCCCTCGTGGTCAGCAGTGCTGCTGCTTTTCATTCCTCCCCTCTAAACAGGGACTGATTTACACCTGGGACACCAGGTGAGTTCAATCTCTGGCCAATTAGTGGCATTAATCAATCAATTAAGTATCAGGGAGAAATGAAAACCAGCAGTGCTACTGGCCTCAAGGGCCAGATTTGAGTATTCCTGCAAGAGGGGTTTGTTTTTACACAATCAATAGTAATTACATTAAACAGCGCCACCATTCTGTCTGGAGGTGCAACTGCCACACACCTCAAGGGGTTGTGCGGGTGTGTTTGTGAGTGAAGCCATCATGAACAGTTGCTCAATCTGAAGCAGGCACTGTGTTTTATATCCCCGAATAACTGCTTTGTAAACTGACTGATTAAACTGTTTTACAATCTCTGTGAAAACTATATTACATGTATGGACACTTTTGAGTTTGAATAGTTACAAGGTCTAAGGACATTCCTGACATTTAGAAAAAAAACATTGAGATCCATTGCATGTTAAACTGCAGTCTCAAATAAAGAACTAAAAGGTTTGCATGTATGTGTGTGTCTGTTTGTGCATGTGTGTGTCTATCTGTGAGTGAGTTTCAGTGTGGCTTTTAGTGTGTGTATATATGTGTGTGTGTGTCAGTATGTGTTAGTGTTTGTGTGTATCGTGTAAAAAAAAATCCCATCTGTGCAAACACCGATTTTCAAGGAGCACTTACAGAAGCTTTTAAGAGTAGCACTTGGGGGTGTTGCAGCAGTTCTCTCTCCCCTTTGATCCTGCACTAGAGCTGAGTCATGCAGTAACAGGTCCATTTGTGTCTTTACACAGCAGTCAGCATCGCTGTGATGGACGGGAGTAATGGTCCTGGAATCCTCTGCCCGGGGGGGTACTCTTAAATACTATCCGGCTGCTTCACGAAATTAACATGAGCCCCAAGCTGTGCTCCCCTCTGTCCCCCCTCTGCATGTACATATGCGCACATGTGTGCATATGTGCATGCACCTGTGTGTGTGTGTGGGGGTTTTTTGCGCTTACATGTGTGTGTTTGTGTGTTTGCATATGTCTGCGCAAATATGTGTGTGTGCACATGTGCATGTGTATTTGCCTTTCTGGATATGTCTCCGTATGAATCAATTATGTGAATGTGTGTGTCTATATATTTTTGTTTTCACGTCTGAGTATGACTGACTAACAATCTCGCATGCATGCCATGGACTGCATTTGAGTGTGTGCACGTGTGTGTGTATGTGTGTGTGTTTGCGTGTGTCCAAGTGTGTATGTTTTGTTGCTGTGTTACAACTGCCAACTGTTTGTGTTTGTAAAATTAATCTGCAATCCACACCCCACCCTTCACCCTTCTACGCACCGCAGGATCAAAACTCTGTGAAATGCGTTGAGAGAGCCTGCTTGCCTGAAGCCTATGAAGCACACGGTGTGTGGCAGCCGTGCGCCAGCTCTGTGAAAAGCCGCCGCTCGCCCACCTTCACGTCACCCCGATTAGAGACGAGCGGCAGGCCACTGTTCAAATCACCATGGCGATGAGGTCGCCAATTAGGCAGGACGGATAATCCGTCTCTTTAAGTAGCATCCAGTTATCCGGTGCAGCGGAGTGGAGATCTATTGTAGAAGGAAGGCTGTCATTCCTGCTCCCCCTGCCTCCCACCCACCGCTACTGTTCAAATGATCCTTTATTATTTCTATGGTATGGATTTCTACACCCTGGTCAATTTTTCATTTAATCATTTATTTGCTCGATCATT
This sequence comes from Anguilla pacifica, assembly GCA_039654925.1. NCBI lineage: Eukaryota > Metazoa > Chordata > Actinopteri > Anguilliformes > Anguillidae > Anguilla > Anguilla pacifica. Next base: position 65,803,391 of record CM077285.1, on the reverse strand, counting down.
AATTCATTAACTGATTCATTTGTAACCGCAGGTCGGCATCGATAAACATGATTACCTTCTGACTACTGGGGCTGTTAGAGCAGAGCAGGCTGGAACGGGCAACAGAGAGAGAAGGGGAAGCAGCCACTGAGAGTTGGGTAATAACAGAAATTGAGGCCGGGGAAGGTAATCTCCTTAATAAAGGCCTGAGAGGGAGAGAGATGTGTGCAGGAGGAAGCGCTGACAGACTCGTGCACTCTTGCGAAGAACCAGCACCCACGTCTCCGTGAGGGACATCGAAGCTCCAGTCAGGGAACGGGAAGGCGGGTACGGGCGGTTGTGTCCCGTCACCCACGGACACGCCCAGAAGTGGGTAAAGGGCCAGTGTTCGCGCTCTACCGTCTGCCAGGGCGCTGCTATTTTTACCCTGCAAGCGGGGCCCTCTCTTGCCGTGAGCAACCCGTCCGAGAAATGCACACCCAGAGGCCTTCACGTGGGCTTTGAACCAGAGTCTAAAATCCCCCGGGGACTGCATCCAACCAGCCTATCCGCCTCCCATCCCCACCCCCATGCCCATGCCCATGCCCATCCCCACCCCCATGCCCATCCCTCCCCCAGGCCTGGCCATAGGAGGCTGCAGAAAGTCTCACTTGACCAGCCAGGGTAAGTCTAACTTTGTTACAGTGATGGGGGCTGGGGGCTGGGGGCTGAGGGCTGGGGGGGAGGGCTGGACTCCAGGCAGTGGGGAGGGGGGCAGGGAGAGAAAGTCCAAACACTTTAATGTGCCTCTAATTCAGCGCCGCATATGGTGATCACAGCTCGCACAGGGGACGACCACAGACACTTTATATCACTGCTTACTCCCTTACGCACACAGGCTACAGCAGGACCGGGCTAAAGAGCCAGCCCTGAGCTGTCGGAACCCGTGTGGGGGGAGGGGGAGGGCGGTGTAACTGATGAGGTCAGGTGGGGACAGGACAGGGAGTTTATGTGGCAGACTGGGGCGGTACGAGTGGGGGCGGGGGGGAGGGGACTGGGCGGGGCAGATGTCCCAGACACCAATAAAGGACACCGTGCTGTGTTTGGATCCTCCCCTCCCACATCTCCAAAAGCTGTGCTGGCATTAATCAACTCAGGACGCTGTGATTACTCTGGATAAAAATATAGCCGCGTGGGGATTGGACGCTGAACCCTGCTTTAAACACCGTTCAGGGCAGATACTTGAGGTGGAGCAGGGTAATTAGCTTGCATAATGCTTTAATAAAACAAGAATTTACTAAAACTGCTGTCCTGATTTCACCACACCGGTCACAACACACGTGCATCTTTAATTATATTCCCTTTTCAGTCAATAGCTTATGCCATTCATTAATTCCTGGGTCTTTTATCTCAAAAACGACACTACTGTATTCATGATAAGTATAAATAGCTACGCTCAGCTTTTGTGAGTGAAGTGGTTATAATGGGTTTTTATATTAACTGAGGAAATGTGGATGATAACAAATTTTGTTTAATTAAATTAAACAAAGTAACCGGAATTGCTTCTGATTAATGAATTGCTCCATCGTTTTTCTTATTATAAAAGTCCTTGGAGAAATGTGTATGTGACTGGATGACAGGTAAAATATGAAAGTCAGTCTGTTTTTGAGCAAAATAAAAGATCTCCTCTAGATTGCAAACTGATTCAAATCTTTGGAACTTTACTTGAGGCAGCAATGTTTAACCAGAGGGTGACAGGTTCAGGTAGGTATTTCTACTATAATTTAGCAAGGACCTTGAGCTGAACTGATTGGGTAAAATATGAAATATGAATCAGCGACACTGCATTACAGAGCACACAAAAGGACAGCGATGAAGGTTGCCTTGAATAAAAGTGTTGGCAAAGCTAGAAAAAAAGTAATAATTTATTCAGCTGTCTGGGTGGTGCTCTTTCCCAGAGTAACCTACAAGTCTCAAATGACAAAGTAAATTAAGTGCATGTCAGAGGAATAAACAGGGACAGCAATAATAGGTGCGTTTAAGTCTTCTGAATTAAATCACTTGTGGGAGGTTTTTATTTCAGCTGACACCTTTAACCCAGGGTGACATATTCTTTTTTTAGCAGCAAATTTTGTGACCCGTTTGCATAGTTGCATTTTAAGAGGAGGATAACATCAGCACCCAAAACCAGCTAGTGTTCTGAAGAGACTTTTTAACATCCCCTCTACAGTGGGGCCCGTGCACTACAGCGAGCCCTGCTGGCATCTGGGGTTCTGTTATTAAAATATGGAAGGTTAAAGGTCATAGGTGGCGAGGACGTTTTGTCAAAAGCACATGGTAAAAATGTTCGGTGTTACTGTAAATGAACTCTGGTGGAATACCGTGTACAGTGAGAGAGTATGTTTGACCCCTCTGGCTAACGCAAGCAGGAGTGACTCCTGGTGTGTTTGTGTGAGAAGGGTAAAGGGGCAGGGTGAAGCCGACAGACACCCCCCCCCCCCCCCCCCCGGGTCTTTACTGAACCAGCACCTGTCAGATTAGCTCCATGGCTAATCTGTCTGTCAGGGAGTCATGCCTGCCACTGCCCAGTCTGCTTGTGTGTGTGTGTGTGCCCATGTGCATGCACGTGTGTGTGTATGTGTGTGTTTGTGTGTGCCCATGTGCATGCATGTGTGTGTGTGTGTGTGTGTGCCCATATGCATGCACGTGTGTGTGTGTGTGTGCCCATGTGCATGCACGTGTGTGTGTGTGTGTGTGTGTGTGTGCCCATGTGCATGCATGTGTGTGTGTGTGTGTGTGCCCATATGCATGCACGTGTGTGTGTGTGTGTGTGTGTGTGCCCATGTGCATGCATGTGTGTGTGTGTGTGTGTGTGTGTGTGTGTGTGGGTGTGCGTGTGTGTGTGTGTATGCACATGTTGAGTGCTACTGCCTTATTCAGAAATAAAGACGAGGCAGGCAGTCAAGAGGAAAGGTGGAAATAAACAATTTCACAGACCACAGGCGCCCACACAATTACCCAGCTACACTGACGCCAGGAATATATGGAAACGTGATCTGTTCTTCACAGGGATTTTCCTTTGCTCGTCTCTATTTATTGCTTAAGAAAAGGACAAGCAAGAAGAAAAAAACATCCGCGTGACAGGTGTTTGTGATGGCAAATCCGTGCTGTTGCTGAAAGTGACATGCAGTGACACGGCCTCACCTGGAGATGTCTTCCCTCCCCCTATCAGCCACAGAGCGCGCGGGTCAGCCGCTACCACAACAAACACAAGGGCTACCAGGCAAAGGCGTGCGTGCGGACGGGACCTCTGCCACGGCGCGCCTCCCTGTACAGTGATGGAGTTGAACAGCTGAAGACGCGCGTGTTACTGGCGCAAGAGAAGAAGGGGGTGGCAGAGAGAGAGAGAGAGAGAGAGAGAGAGAGAGAGAGAGAGAGAGAGAGAGAGAGAGAGAGAGAGAGAGAGAGAGAGAGCGTACAATTGTATTGCTCGGACAAGTACCAGACAGCAGAGTGTATGGAAACTACTCCACTGTGATACTTCTCGGATTGTTTTGATTGTCATATTATGATTATTATTTATCATATAGTACAAACCGGCAGCGCAAAGCCGCCAAACTGAGAGAAACAAATCGCCCCGTTCTTCCAGAAAAATAGCTTGGATTGGAGACAGAGATATCCATGTGCCCGATTAGCAGACGATCGTTTCACTCCGAATCGGAATACACAAGCGGTATTGACAGCCGCCTCCGGTGAGCTACTTTCGGGGACAGTGAAGGAGAAAAGAGCAGGTGAGACTATTGGAATGAGGTTTCCGCCAAAAAAACTGACACATGATTGATTTGTGTACTCCTGTTTTGTAACAATGCATTTAATTCTGACTACTAAATTGACGCACAAGGGTGATGTCGTCTGTCAGGAGATCGATAATAGAGACTGAAACAGAACTACTTATGCTACTCGCTACTCATTCTGGGCGTCTGTCAATCATTTCTGTTCCAATACGACAGCCAAGTGGGCTTCTAATAGGATTTATAAGCAATCCAAATGTGAACAGCCGGATATTGATGTTGTTTGCATATTTTTATTAATTCAAGCAATGGGCTAATTTATTAATAAGAGGAATGTTTTTTATTGTTTAGTTTTTGTTTAGTTTTTTTTTTGGGGGGGGGGGTGACACGTCAATACTCACACGTCCATTAATACTCAATATTTAAGGACTTGTCACATCTCACAAGGCAGGTTAATAAACAGGAGAAATGTACGCATTCGTGGTACGCATTTCAGTGTGTCAGCACGCGAGAACCGTCTGCGCTATTGCTTACGATACCCATGATTCGTCAAGCTCGCAACTGATTTAAATGGACAGACTATTTTGTCTGTCTCCGCTGAAGTTTTGCGAAGCATTTTTTCCCAGTCACTGTCCATCGTTGGTGACGAATTGTCCTCACTCATCACGGTGTCCTTGTGCACATATGACTAACCTACTGTCGCCTATTCTTGGAGCAGAGTGGGTCAGTTCTTAGGATTGAGTGTGAGAAATCGTCGCGTGGCCTTGACCTCAAGACCCATTGAAACTAAATCCAGGTCGCATTTCACGTTTGTCTTTGTCGCCATTCATCATTCCGCTAACAGACAGAGGAACGACGATGAAAACAATAATGCGGAGTTTTCGAGTTCGTAAGTTGGCTCGTGGTTAAAACAAGCCGTTCAAATTGCATATGTGCGACTATAATTTATTACGTTTGGTAGTTACAGCTGATATGTCCCTCGTCGACCCAGTCTCTTTTTATATGAGTTTTTTTCAGGGTGTGAAGACGTAAAACAGGAGTGATTTTTTATGATAAAGTATTCATAAAGGTCTTAAACCTCACCCCATTATACACAGGTCGGGTGGATATCGTGTAAAGTTTCATGATCAGTTGACATCAAATATGTTGTCTGTCTAACGACAGGACACACAGCTTGGTGAGTTTTAAGTGGTTTTGTACCATGTTTTCAGTACGTTTTAACCTCGTTGTAAATAGTTTATTTTTCTTTACTGTTCGTTGATGCTAATAAATTAAGAGTGAAAGTGTGGATTGATCTCAGTAACACTGAAGGCCGTGCTGTGTATGTACTTCTTTGTCAGTACTTTGCGAGGTTTCTAAAAAAAATGGTCTGTAATCATGCTCAATAAGCACAGCACTGGGGACTTGAAAAGACACGTAGGGGAACATTATTTTTTTTCTCAGTATGTGGTTTTGTTTGACTGAGTAAATACATGCTTTTTATTTTGGGGGAGTCATTTTTAACATTGTTTTTTAATTGAGTTTGTGTGTGTGTGTATGGGGGGGGACATGTATGTGTAATTGCATGTGTATTTGTGTTTGTGTGTGTGTGTGTGTATATGTGAGTGTGTATATAGCCTATGTGTGTGCATGGTTATGTGAGTGTATGTGTGTGTGTATTGTGTGTTTTGTGTTTGAGTGTGCTTGTGTGTGTGTGTATTGTGAGTGTGTTGCGTATGTGTGTGTGTGTGCATGTATGTGTGTGTGTGTGTGTATGTGTGTGTGTGTGTGCATGTGTGTGTGGGGATGTGTGTACTGTGCGTAATGTGTGTGTGTGTGTGTGTATTGTGTGCATGTGTGCTTGTGTGTGCTTGTGCGTGTGTATTGTGTGCGTGTGTGTGTGTATGTGTGTGTGCTTGTGCATGTGTGCATGTGTGTGTGTGTGTGCTTGTGTGTGTGTATTGTGTGTGCGTGTGTATGTGTGTGCTTGTGTGTGCTTGTGCATGTGTGCTTGTGTGTGTGTATTGTGTGTGCGTGTGTATGTGTGTGCTTGTGTGTATGCTCGCGCGCGTGCCAAAGAGTTCAGGGTGACAGCTTGACTCATGATACATTAATGGCATCATTTCCAGCCTGCGTTCCAGAAGGAGAGGAAGATACGCACTTTCAAAGCTAAACTCAGATTTGTAATGATGCTTCAATAACAGTGATGATGATGTCTTTTCTTTTCTTTCTTGCAATAATAACAATGTGGTTGACTGTTTCATTATTGCTGTGTGACCTGGGATTACTAATCAAAGGCAGAGATTTTAATTCAGAGAGAACGTCCTCACTTCTGCCCAGAGCGCTGGGCATCGATTAAACGCTCTCTCTGTTAATTGCTGAGGCTAATTTGCATATGGAGCCTGTGCCAGCTCTGTCAAACATTAATGAGCTTTAATTACGGGGCCAGACACAAGGATGACTGGGGCAGCTGAGATGGCATCGCGTGCAGAAGGGTTTCTAAATGTTTCAAGATCGCAACCCATTTAAAGAGCATGGAACACATCTAAGCACACACACACACACAAATATATGTATGCATTTTTATTACATATGTATATATCATATATTGCATATATATTTGTGTAAACACAGGCAGGAACTGGGGAAGACCAAGGAAGTATACGTCAGTGTTACAGAAGCAAAAAAATATGCTGTTTATCCGAGAGGAAAGAGCAGCTTAGGAAAAGAGAATGTTTTTTTTTTTCCAGGGCCAAGAATCTGCCGAAATGAGCAGGAAGCATCTGCTCCCTGACCCTCGATGGGCCGTGGGGGGCAGCAGACGTTCAGGGGTGAGAGGTCAGGGGTGAGGGGAGCGTGGGCGTTGGGAGTTAGCATGGAAAACAGGTGCTGGTACAGGTGCGCCAGGGAGGGCGTTGTTGGACTCAATCTCAGTCATGGCCTACTTTCACATCTGGACACAGATAGGGACTGTCTAGCCATGGAGAGCGCTGGTGGCCTATACTGTCAATGATAAAATATTTGACTATAGATATTGCTCTTCAGATAGCAGTGAGGCTCCATGACCACAAAACTGGTGAAGCTATCCCGTGTCATCAAAGACTGGTTGTTTCAAGCCAATCTCAGAGTTCTCTTGTGGAGAGCAGAGTCAACTGATTTGCTCAAACAAGTCAGGTGGTTGATAGCGCACGATGGCTCCGCCCATCACGCCATCCACGAAACCTCAATTCAAACCAATGTATTGAGCAGCGGTTCCCAACCCTGTTCCTGGAGATCTGTCATCCTGTCGGTTTTCATTTCAACCCTAATTTGGCACACCTGATTCTACTGATTAACAGCTCTACGAGATCTCTAGCTGTTGGATGAGGTGTGTTTTGTTAGGGGGGTAGAGAAAACCTACAGGATGGTGGATCTCCAGGCACAGGGTTGGGAACCACTGGTGTAGAGGGGCAGAGCCTTCTGTAAGAGTACTCCAGTCATTTTTTTGTTATTGTATGAATGTGGGTGTGTAGTTCTACAGCTGTGTGGAAGCTGTGTACAGCTGCAGGTTTGTAATTAGGCTGGCACCAGGGATGATCCCCCAGCAGGAGCCAAGCTGCAGCACAAAAAAGGGAGAGCGAGGGAGAGAGGGAGTGAGAGCGACAGAGAGAGAGAGACAGACAGAGAGAGAGAGAGAGCATTGACATACACTGTTATGTGCTTATGTATAGCAACATGTAGTATGTAATTGTTGTTTGTTTGTTTGGGCGTTCCTGTTTGCTTTTGCTTTGGCCTTTAATTGAAGGATGTGGAGAGAGAAGTGAGAAGGAGGGAAGAGTGGGAAAGCGTGTGAGTGGGCGGGAGAAGGGGTGCGTCGCGGCGCGATCCCGAGCTTTGGGAAACGGCTCTTGGAACAACAGCGGCAAAATGAAGAGGAGTGGCGGTTACCCCTCCCACAGTAAAAATGGAGGATTCAGACTGAGGGAGAAGTGTAAAAAAAAACAGCGGAGAGAGTGAGAGAGAGAGAAAGAGAGAGAGAGAGAGAATGACTCGTCGTATCAAACTGCAGCCGACTGCTGCCCATGTTCCCCGTGTTAAACCTTGGCAGCTGTGGTACTGCGTGTGTGTGTGTGTGTGTGTGTGCGTGTGCGTGTGTGCGTGTGTGTGTGTGTGTGTGTGTGTGCGTGTGTGTGTGTTGTGTGTGTGTGTGAATGGTATGGGACCCTGTACCAGCAAAGAGGCAGCCATTTTCTCAAAGGTTCTGCTTCTTGCACAGATATACTGCCCTATTATCTAATCAAAACCGCACAGCAAAATTATTAGTGTTAAATCAACTCCAGCAGTGTAAAATCAACTCTAGCAGAATCAAAAGTACTCTTATCAGAGTTTGTTTTACACTGAAGACTTTTCTGTATAGCGATGCACGGTGGAGGCGTTACTCATTCTCCTGTTTAAATCTGTACTCCTGTGGCAACATGGGTACTAAGGATCACAAAAAACCACACAGATAGGAAATGCTTGGGATTGGTGGGAACAAACAGGATGGACCAAAATGCTGGTTCCTACCCAGGTTTACCAATATGAGGCCGATTATGTTCACACGTTCAGATTTTATGAGTGGGAAACTGACGACTTGAAAGTTTTGGACATATTGGGTCTAATATGGTCGTCTCATATTCACACCAGGCCGGCTGAAAAAATGATCAGAAAAAAAAATATATTTTTGAGCTGAGCTTTAACAGGCCAAAAGCAACAAATGAAATGTAATGCCTGGTTTTGCACAGCAGCCAACTGTCAGCAATCTTTTCTGTCGTTTCACTGTGTTATTTTATTCACATAATTTTAGGAACGTGAACGTGTAGTCGTAATGTTACTTGTGTCAACAATGGGCACGGCAAATAGACGATTAGAAGATTATATATGATCATTTTTAGGATTAGATGTAGACTAATTACAATTGCTTGTGGGCACATTTGTACAAAGCGGTTTGCGTATGACTCATACTGTATTAATCAAGTGAAGGTGTTTTTGTCATAAAACGGAGACTGTTATGACTATCCGAGTGCCAACACTGATAGGCTGGAACTCCTTCTGAATAAATCAGAACGCTGACAACAACAGTGCCATAATAATGGGCAATGCACCATGGGAAAAAGCACAGGTCTTTGAGTGGGCTTGATTGCTTAAATGTACGGTCCTAGAGTGACCAGATCCATCTGCCAGCTGGGACGCGTAAAACACGAAAGCCGCTGCCAATCTGGGGTAACTGCTGGGGCCCTGTCCTAACCTGTGTTTGCTTACTGTTGGAAAGAAAACAAACAGCACACACAGTCAGAGCTGGGGGTGGCTGCTCAGTATATTCAGCTGAAGGAGAAGAATTTTACCTTTATTGAGAGGGAGGGAGAAAGGGAGAGAGATAGAGAGAGAGAGAGAGAGAGAGAGAGAGAGCAGTGACATACACTGTTATATGCTTGTGTATACCAACATACAGTATGTAACTGTTTGTTTGGGCGTACCTGCTTTCTTTACTTTGATCTGCAAGGCCAGTTTTTAATTGAAGGAGCTGTACACGCAGTGTACCTGAGGAGAGAGGAGGAGAGGGGGATGATCTGTATCAGTTAGTTAGCCGCAGGAAGAAGCCTGTGCTCCTCCTGACTCCCCTGTGGTCTGACATCTCCAGCTATGGATGAGGGAGAAGAGAGGAGTGGAGGAGGAGGAGGAGGAGGAGGAGGAGGAAGGGAGCACAGAGAGAATTTTTTGCCATTGTTGGTTATGTAATCTTCATATTTATGCAGTCACGCACAAATAGACACACTGAGATACGCTTGAGCAACCCTGCGCACACACACACACTCACACTCCCACTCACAGAAGCCCTTGATTAGATGCTCACGCCATACACACTGACTGAGCTGTATGTCCAGTGGAAAAAAAGCACACATGCATCACAGACCCCTGCGGTAAATTGCATTGAAATTAGCAAATAATTAACAAATAATTTCTTTAGCAAATTCATTTGTACATTTCCTTGCATTTAAACAGCTGAATCAGTTGAGGCAGTTGAGGTTCATTACTGTAGTGGACTTGTCTCATGGTTTAAACTACATCTGGGTATGCTGACACTGCTGCTCTTATTCGAAACACATAATGCAATTCACACATATATTTGCACAATGTACAGTATAATATACATAATCCACATTTGCACAATATATAATATACACTATATTCATTTACACTATGTACAATACACACAATCTACATTTGCACAACACAATACAGGCATTCCAGTTGTTCAGGATGCACAATGCACACAACCCACATTTACACTGGAAATGATCAGTTTTTTTGATGGAAACTTTCACTGATTGAGTTTGTATGACTTTGGTAGGGAACACACGCACTCTCTCTTAGTGTTAAAAGTACTCTGTCAGAGTCGCTCTTACACTGAACATTTGGCGGTGTGTACAGTCCCGTGTGCACCCCTCTGACAGAGCGAGCGTTCTCGGGCTCGCTGGTGAGCGAGCTGCGCCCCTGCTGCGGGGGCGCGTGGAGCGCTGCAGTGACTCCAGGGGCGTTTAATTGCTGCTTGCGCCTTTCGGAGATGGCAGGAGTAGGGCTGCTTTGAAAGTGAAGTGGTAACGGCTGTAGGACTCACAGGACTCCAGATGCAGAATCACTGCAGTGTGTAATAATAATAATGATCTGCAGTGTTGCAGTAATAATAATAATAATAATAATAATAATAATAATAATAATAATAATAATAATAAGAATTTACACTGTAGTCCAGTCTGTTTGGTCTCTTGCTTATTATAGCTGTCCCCTGTATAGAGAGAAACAAAGCTAATTTATTCATAAGCACTAGTGATGTGTGGGTCAGCTCTGACATCACTCGAATCTGCACATAGTCTACACATCAATCACCTACCCCGCCAATCACGTCACCTAATGATGTTATCCCATTTTGAAATCTGCACCTGCATAAAAACAATTATTTTTCAGTGGGTTGCTGGTCTGCGTATTCATACACTACACATATTTATTCATTATACATACATATGCTACAGAATTATTTTTTTAAAACACATAAATAATAGGTTAGATTCAGACCAATAATCATTTATTGTAAATAAAAGTTCCACAGGCTTATTTCATATAATGAATTTGCCAAGAATTATTTCCGGAAGTTTGTCTAAATTTACCGTACTAACCTCCAGCCTACTGCTTTTGGCAAACAGCCTAGCATTCAGTGCAGAAGGCGGTGCCTTGTTAAATTGAACAGTGGGCTGTTCTTCCAGTCAGCTTCTTCATGATTCCAGATCATTTCTCCTTCTCAGTCTCGGCCTGCTGCTTTGCCCTGTCACACCCCGTTAGCCGACCGGGGGGGTGAAGGCACCTCCCCACAGCACCGTATTTGGCTCCGGTGTTGATTAGTGCCAGGACGTCCTGCCTAAACGCTTTTCGGGTGACAGTATCCACTGGGCGCGCATCACTGCAGCGCATGTCCACGCAGTCACCCGCTAACTTGGCTCTCACTCAGAGGGGTACTCTCCTGCTCGTCTGGACGGCTGCTGTAACTCTGTACTGGCAGGCTGCTGGATCTCCCACACGCATACACTCTGCGTGCCTATAGCCTAGAAATGCATGCCAGCTTCAAAAGATGTGATGATGTATTTTTATTTGATCTAAAATAACAGAATTCATTTTTTTCGTTTTTTTCTAACCCGCCCGCCACTCATCCGTTATTTTTTCGTGAGCCAACCCAACCGCTGATCTTCCGACAGTCCGCGCATCACTAAGAAGGACCTAGCCACTCCCGAACTCACGCCCCTGGGGACTCCATGACAGGAGCCTGGGGTTTTTTTTGGCATGGCGGGGCAGGAGGCGGGGCCAGCGTGCCTCTCAGCGGTTGGCCAGTCCTCCTCACGTCCCATGATCCCATGCTTCGTTGCGGTGGGGGCAGTCATCGGCCACCCCTCGTGACAGGGTCCATATCCGACGCGAGTGAGCCCGTGATGCGGCTTGTTTCTGAAGTCTTTGACTGCGTGCGTGAGGCGGCCTGGCAGGACGTTGTTTTGATGTAGGCGATCTGTGCGGGGAGCTGACAGGAAGAGGAAATGTAGGCTCCGCTCTCGGCTCGTCTGGCTTCCTTCCTTGGACAGTTGCTGGCTGTGCCATCTGTTTCTGTTTATTTGTCCTCCTTTCAGATAGTGCCAGTTAGCACTCATACGTACATTCACATACACACTCTCACACACACTTACACACTCGCATGTACACACACACTCTCGCACACACTTACACACTCGCATGTACACACACGCTCTTGCACACTTACACACTCACATGTACACACACACTCTTGCACACACTTACACACTCATACACACACACTCAAACACTTATACACTTACACACTCATACACAAACACACACACACTCATACACACTCACACACATACACACACATCTTTAATATATCCTCCCTCCCTTTCTTTCCCACACACACACACACACATACACTTGCACACACTCACACACACATACACATATCTTTAATATATCCTTCCTCCCTCTCTCTCCCACACACACACACACACACACACATACATACACACGCCTCTCTAACACATGCTCCCACTCATCCTTGTCTTTCTCACACACTGTCTGGCAGCGTTTACGCCGGGCAGAACAGTGTGTGTGGTGCTGATTGGATACGGGCAGAACAGTGTGTGTGGTGCTGATTGGATACGGGCAGAACAGTGTGTGTGGTGCTGATTGGATACGGGCAGAACAGTGTGTGTGGTGCTGATTGGATACGGGCAGAACAGTGTGTGTGGTGCTGATTGGATACGGGCAGAACAGTGTGTGTGGTGCTGATTGGATACGGGCACGCCGTGTGTGTGGTGCTGATTGGATACGGGCACACCGTGCCAAGCGGTGACTCAGTGGCGGCCTGGTTATGTAACGCCGACACACAAGTGGGGAGCACAAGTTCGCTGAAGAGAGGGTTTCTACGGTAACCGGGCTAATACGGCGTGATCGTGTTGTTGTAGGGGCTCAGAATGATTATTGCAAAACTGCCAAAATAATGCAAGCGTTGGGAGTCACCAAAGCTATCGAAGCAATAGGGGCCAATAGAATTGTTTTTCAATCAAACAACATTCAGCTTGTTAGTCTGAGCCCTCTACGCTGTTGAAACTGAAATATGGAACAGGTTGACTTGTAATGGTGGAGCGCGAGTTTTCATCTGAATTTGTCGGGGATAGGCTACAAAGTGCCTGGATGTGTATATGTGTGTGTGTGTGGGGGGGGGGGGGGGGGGGGGTGAGTGTTTTTAGGTGTAGGTGTTTGTATGAATGACTATGTGGGTGTATATGTGTGCATGTGTGTGTGTGTGAAAGAGAGAGAGAGAGTGCAGATGTGCGTCTGTGTGTGTGGGGGGGGGGGTGAGTGTGTATGAATGAGTTGTTGGGTATATGTGTGTGTGTGTGTGTGTGTGTGTGTGTGTGTGTGTGACGAGTACGTATAGATGCAGCAGCCTCTTACAGTAGCTGTCTTATGAACAGTGGCAGTGAGCCAGGAGACAAAGACAGACGCCATATTAATGTCAATGAACTGCAAGCCCTGTGCTTGTCAATGACAAATGGGAAGTTATAATGGAGCGGTCACCCAGTTTATCATAGTTGGCACATCCAACTGGTAGTTTACATACGGTCAATTTGACCCCATCTATGAGTTGATTACATTTGGGCCCTAGAGACAGAAAGATCAGGGGAAATTGATTTTTGGACACCAACATCGACCTGTGTCTAAAGAGATACTGTTGGGGAAATGTAGTGTGACATCAGTGGTACCACAGTGGCCTCCGATAGATCAGAGATAGCTGGTTTACTGCAGAATGGCCAACAATGAGCCAGGTTTAGTCTCTGACAGCTATCATAGCCAACGACATACAACGTTGAACCAACCAGGTCACACTTCCGGGATAGAGAAGATATGGCTACCAGTAACCTTATTTTAAAGTTTGAACATTTGAACCTTTTCTTCCCTAGAGAAGAAACAAAGAATACAGATGTTCCAAGCTACATATGTGAGAAATTATCATGCAAATTCAGCTCATTCAAGGATACATTACAAGCATTTAGCAGACACTCTTATGGAACTTTTCACATAGTATCCATTCATACAGCTGGGTATTTTTCAGAAGCAGCTCAGGTGTGGCAAGCAAGGGCAGAATGGGTGTGGCTCACCTGAGAATCAATTCTGTAACCTTTGGGTAACAAATCCAGTTCTCTAACCGCTGACCTACAAATGATCTCACACTTAATTTGTAGGTTGGGATATCTTTGGCAGCTGTCTTAATACACTACAGGCACTGAGCAGATGCTCTTACACAACTTTTGCATTTTTTTCTTCTAAGCATCCATTTATACTGCTAAATATATACTGAAGCAATTCATGCCAAGTAGCTTGCTGAAGCGGACAATGCCCATGCCACACCAGGCAACTGACCCCACAGAATCGCTTCCTTTGCCCATGATATGAGAAGACTTGCCGTGTCACAGACTTGGCTTTGTACAGGATTGCGCTTCTTCCACTCTCTGAACTTGCTCACGAAAAATTCTGTGCAACATAAATATATTATGATAACGTTAATAATGCATGACATCTCCTCTACTGAAAACACTGCTTCTGTCGGCACCTATTTAAGCACGCCAAACATTTCTGTTGGAGAAAAACACTTCCCAGACAAAACAGCATGTGATGTCTTTCGAGAGAAAAAGGCATTTATTTATTTGTTTATTTATCTATTATGGTGATTTGGAAAGTGTCAGAATCTGCAGATGACAGATCTAATTCATTTGAATGAATCCGTCATTGCATTGCAGATTGCATGATTGTTCCTTGAGCATAAGCTTGATACACTGCATGTACCACACATTTATTTTACATATGTGTCACACATATGTAAAATAAAATGTTTTTAAGCAAGCAAGGCCCACAAAATTTTGCGAGCCTGTTTGATAAGATGTGGATTTTCTTTTCTGTGTTTCTGAATGATGTCAGCAGCAGAACTTGGGTTATCTATAGGATTTCCCCTGCACATACAGTAATGCCCAGCCCTGCCCGCTCAGCTCCGCCCACTCTGCGCCGTGTGACCTTCTGCTTCCTGTTCCCGTGTGGATGTGCGTGACTGTGAGCTGTCAAGCACCACTGTGTGTTTGTTTCCATGGCCTGCCTGCAGTCCCTCTGCTGTGTGTGTGTGTGTGTGTGTGTGTATGTGTGTGTGTGTGTTCGGAGCACTGAGCTGCTCTGTTCCCTGATGCACTCACACTAAAATGTGTGAATAGAGGGAAGCGTCTGACCCCTGACCCCTGGGAGATGACGGACAGGCAGGGTCACAGTGCTCTTCTCAGGGATGCAGGCAGAATGCAGTTGTTAGGTTTGAGGCAGAGAGAGCGGGACTGCTGAACAAGACCGTACAGATGACCAGGTTCTGACCAGCAGTTTTCTCTTCTCTACCACTCTCTCCCTCTCTATTTCTCCACTCCTCCCACCTTTTATTCCTTTCTCATCATCCCTCTGTATCATCTTTCTTTCTGTCCATTCCTCTGGTTTTCTCATTTGTTTCTATTACTCTATCTCCCTGCCTCTTTGCTTCTCTCTCTCCTATTCTCTATTCCACTCCTCTCTTGCTCTCTCACTGATTCTTTCCATTTACCTTTTTCGCTCTCACTCCCTGTCTCTCTCTCTACCTCTCCCTGCTTCTCTCTTGCTCTGTTCCTCCCCTTTTTGCCCTCCTTCCTCCTTTCTTCCTCACTCCTTCTCTCTCTCTCTCTCTCTCTCTCTCTCTCTCTCCCAGTGATGTCATTCAGTCTTGTGCTCCTCCTCCTCCTGTCTCTGGCGGACCGTGGCTCCTCCCAGATGAACATGACGGACAGCCCCCCGCGGGGGTGTGGCCCGGGGCTGGGCCGGCCCTACACGCTGCTGTGCGACCTGGAGGCGGTGTGGGGGGTGGTGCTGGAGTCTGTGGCGGGCGGGGGCGTGCTGGCGTGCCTGCTCCTGGGCGGGGTCCTGCTGGGCCTCCTGCGCCGCATCCCCGAGCCGGAGAGACGCAGCGGGGTGGGGCTCCTCCTCCTCCTGCTCGCCGGCGCGGTCGGCCTCTTCGGCCTCAGCTTCGCCTTCCTCATCGAGAGCGGCGAGGCGCTGTGCGTGGTGCGGCGCGCCCTCTGGGGGGCGCTCTTCGCCCTCTGCTTCTCCTGCCTGCTGGTGCAGGGCTGGCGGGTGCGGCGGCTGGCGCGGGGCGGGCGGACCCCCGGCGGCTGGGCGCTGGCGGGGCTGGCGCTGGCGCTCACGGCCGTGCAGGGCATCGTGGCGGCCGAGTGGATCCTGCTGACGGTGGCGCGGGAGGGCCAGCCGGCCTGCCAGTACCAGCCGCTGGACTTCGCGCTGGCCTGCAGCTACGTGGCGGCGCTGCTGCTGGCCGCCGCGCTGACCGCCGGCCTGGCGCTGCGCGGGAAGGAGCAGCGGTGGCGCCGCAGCGCCGTCTGGCTCTTCGTCTCCTGCCTGGCGTCCGTCCTGCTGTGGGCCGCCTGGCTGGGCTTCTATCTCTACGGTAACCGGGCGCTGGGCCACGCCCCGGACTGGGACGACCCGGTGCTGGCCGTGGCGCTGGTGGCCCAGGGCTGGCTGCTGCTGCTCTTCCACGCCGTCCCCGAGGCCCACTTCTGCCTGCGCCCCGCCCCCCAGCCCGACACCCCCGACTACTTCGACACCTCGCAGCCCCCGCCCCGCCTCCGCGAGACCAGCTTCGACGAGGACCTGCCCCTCTCCCACCGGCCCTACATGGAGAACCACGCCTTCTCCTTCGACGAGCACAGCGCGGGTACTGTATCACTGTGTGTGAGTGTGTGTGTGTGTGTGTATCACTGTGTGTGAGTGCGTGTGTGTGTGCGCGTGTGTGTATCATTGTGAGTGCGTATGTGTGTGTGTGTGTGTGTAGGTGTGTGTGCATGTGCGTGTGTGTGTGTGTATCACTGTGTGTGAGTGTGTGTGTGTGTGCGTGCGTGTGTGCATGTGTGTGTATGTGTGTGTAAGTGTGCGTGTGTGTGCATGTGTGTGTGCGTGTGTGTGCATGTGTGTGTATGTGTGTATCTGAGGCCTCCTGACCGTGTGTGTGTGTGTGTATCTGAGGCCTCCTGACCGTGTGTGTGTGTGTATCTGAGGCCTCCTGACCGTGTGTGTGTGTGTGTGTGCGTGTGTTCCAGCCCTCAGGCCCGGCTACCGCAACAGCAACATCGGTCTCCGCAACAGTGGAGTTCCCTTCCGCAGCAACGTCTACCAGCCAACGGAGATGGCCGTAGTGCTGAACGGAGGCACAGTGAGTGTGTCTGCCTTTACACACACACACACAACACACACACACATTCTTACCCACACTAGCACACACATACACACACACGCACACACACAGCTCTGTGTCCATAGCCCTGTTATCCATCTTGGTGGTGTCTGTGGGTCTGTCAGGTTCATATTGTGTGTGGATGGATGGGCTGTGTGTGAGTATGAAGGTTGCCCTGCTCCAGTCTCAGCCGCTATAAATATGCCCTTACAGACAGAGCAGGATGGCCAGGCCAGGCAGAACCACACGCTACCCTGCAGCCCACTGACAGCCACTCAATCAGACCAAATAAGCCGATTCAGAGAAACCTCAGAGCTGTACTGACGCTGAGCTGGGGGTGTACTGCTGCATCAGACACACACGCACTCACATACACACACACACACACGCACACACATTCACTCTCTCTGCATCAGTATCTACAGGAATTAGAAAGTGAATTTGCTTCTAACTGGCCCTGTCTGTCTGTCTCCCACAGATCCCCTCTGCCCCACCCAACTACACAGGGAGGCCACAGTGGTGAAGATGAGGAGGGTGAAGAGGCGCCTGTCTCCGGGATGGTGGGGGGACGCAAGAGGGAACAGGAAGGGGGGGGTGATACTGTGCCTTCCTGGAACAGAAGCCGAAAGAACAGGCTTCCCTGTTTTTGGATACAGACTAGTCCTCCGCTTTTGTTTGAATGGACAAAGGGAGGGGGAGGATACAGTCCTTCTGATATCAGTGCTCACGGAGCTGTGAGGGGTGTAGGATGGAGATGTAGAATGAGGGGGCAGTGTTTGTGTGTGTGTGAGTGTGTGTGTGTGTGTGTGGGGGGGGGGGGGGGTGATGGTAAATGACACAATATTTTTGGCATAGTGCTCAAATTACACCTGCTGGTTCTTCAACTATAAATACTATAAATTATATAAATGCTATAAATACCCAAAGAGAATGATTTAGATGTAAGAATCATAATCTTTTAGGAGACAAGCAGATATTTCTTATATATTTTTAGTCTGTCAGGGACATACAGAAATGGGGGTCCCGTCACCTTTTAACAGGGTCATAATTAAGACAACATGAAGTACAAATGTACAGTAGATCATCACGGGAATGTTTCCTCTTGTTTCGTTCTTGTGCATTTAATTAATTTTTTTTTGCTGCGTTGAAAATGCTGATTAATATTTTATCGACACAGTTGCTGAAAAGTCACACGTAAATGAAGTAGTGGAGTACCGTATTACCGCAGAGGCCCAGCGATGACGCTTAGGCGTAGAGCAGAGAAGAGAACGCCGCCTTTCTAGACCATCTGGACATTTATAGACCGTCTGCCATTTAGAAACGAGAGTTTGTTTCCCGGCAACGAGAGAAAACAACCATAGAGCAAGCAGCCCGCCGTCCAAAATGGCCCCGTCCAAGTTTGGCCGAGCCGTATCCAGTTCGGTCAGCTCGGGCTGGCTGGTTTGGGCAGACGGGGCCAGACCCTGTGCAGAGTGTGTGTGGGGTACGGAGAGGAACGCTTCCTTCCACACACACACCCATTAGCTTCTCCGCGCCGAAATTTGAGCCTCGTCGTTACACCACGGCGTGAACTCCCTGTTCTTGCAGTCGCTGATTTTTTTTTTTTTTTAAACCTGTCTGCTGGCCCCCTCTGGACTGGACTCCGGCTGAAGGACGCGTTCTGCCTCTCAAACATTCTCGGCCCGCCGTCAGTTTTTCCTTCTCTTGACCCAGGAGGGGTCCCTTAATGGAGAAGTGCGGCTTGGCTGTCTGCTCTGGGCCCCGCTGAGAGCTTCTCTTTTTTTTCCCGCTCATGAAACGGAAAATCCTTTCGCATCCTGGCAGAGGAGGTGGGCGGGATTTACGGCGGGAGTGTGTCAGTGCCGGAATTGGACAGATGACGGACACATGAACTCCCCCGATTGGACAGATCACCTGCGCATCATCGATGAAGAAAATGGATCTGCCGAAGATCAGCAATCTAGGTCAGATGTTGATCATCACTGACTTCCAAAGCACCTTGGAAGTAACCGTTTCGAATGGTGCGTGTGACGGTGTGTTGAGAGTTAAGGGAGAACGGGAGTCTGGTTGTTTTTTTTAATGAATGGAAATTTATTTTGAAGTCTGTTTACTCCCAATTATCTTTTTCTGTCTCTCTGGGTGCAACGCTTGCTTTGGTCAGATGTGATGTCTTCACAAGACTTCCTGTTTCCTGTCTATGACAGCATCCCATGTCACGGGTGATCTTGTGTCTACCCCTACAAATGCACTTCAGTTACAGGTGAAAATAGTGCTTAGTTCCAGTTCACCTGTACACAATAGATATTGTGAAATAGGTCTATTTGCTTTTTTAAGTGGTTCATGAAAATGGACCGGCTTGGACTGATACGAACTAATAACTGACTGTTAATTTCTTTTGATGTGTTGCTGGATTGCTTGTTTATAAAATGTTATTTGACTGCTTTATTTTGCTTTTGTTTAAGTCCATAATTATAGTATTAGTGAGCTATGTTTCATTTTAAAAACATCCAGGACGTGTTGTTGGTCATTTTATGCAAATGTGGTCATTTAGGAAAATTTATATCTATATTTGAGAAGACTAATTCGATTTCTTTAGCCTTAGTCTACAGATTTAGCCACAATTCAGCAGCTCTCCAAAAAGAACACAGTCTATAAACTGCTATTGAGAGGTTTGTGGAATATTTGTACTGTTTTGAAAACGAGGTATTCTTGTGTATCGCTAATCAGGGTTGTGGTGTTTTGCACTTTACGAGTGATGTCTAATAATCTCTGAGATGCCAAGAGGGGAGGAGGAGGAGGGGGCTCATTTATCTCTGGGTCTGAGTGTAACACTGGTCAATGAAACAGGATGAGCCCCTACGTTGTGGCCTACTTCACCCTCTGGCCAAGTCAAAAGTTCAGCCCTCCCTGTGTGGGGTGTCTGTGTGATGGGGTGGTTAAGGATCCTGTGCTCTTCCCCCAAAGTAGGAGAATATGCACCCCCCCCCCCAACTCCCAAACTAGATGCAGGCAAAATTGTCCCCCTGAATAATAACAGCATTATTTCACATGTGACAAACATTTCCTAGCACAATGAGTCCCCCAAAAGTCTAGCTCACTCCTACACCCCTGGCGCTACCCCCTAGCCCTACCCCCAGGCCCGTGTCAGAATGGATCCTTCCATGGCCACCACATGCATTGGCCCTACCCCCAGGCCCGTGTCAGAATGGATCCTTCCATGGCCACCACAGGCATCCTGTCACCCTGTGCACCCAAAATTAAGAATGAGTCAGCTAGTCATGTTTCACGAATGCTGACTACCTCTGTAAGGAATCACTACCCTGCCCTTTTAAAAGAGTGATTGCTCAGGCCTCTTTTAGACATGAAACTAACTCTTTGTATTGTTAGAAGTTATTATTGTTTTGTTTTAGTTTTTTGTGGAGGGGGGGGGGTAGAGGGGATTTCTGAGTGGGGGACTCAGGACTGTGAACAGTGGAGGATTTCAGGGATAACACAAAAAAAGCTTCACAATTATCTGTATTTCTGCTGTAATGGTATTTACAGTTACTAACTGTGTTACAATCAATTTTTGTATCTATACTGCTGTTCATCAAACCTTATTGTATGCACTATGATTGTTGTAAGTAGTACTGGATAAGAGTGTCTGTTAAACAAATAAAAGATGAAAAATTTACAGTATCAAAGGTGCGAGTTGCACCCAATTTGTTTTTTTGTAATATTGATGAACCCCTCCTTCCTTAATTGGACTTGTCCTTGACTGCCCATACCCTAGCAGTCTTGCCTGTGGAATGTTCCATGTTGGCCAG